>CAJQZJ010004763.1:8101874-8120615 GCA_907164525.1 Lophiomys imhausi
GTGTGTGTGTGTGTGTGTGTGTGTGTGTGTGTGTGTGTGTGTGTGTGCAGTACCTGTGGAGGCCAGAAGAGGGCACCAGATCCCTGGGACTGGAGTCAAGACAGTTGTGAGCCACTGTGTTGGTGCTGGGAATGGAGCCCTGGTTCTCTGGAAGAGTAGCCAGTACTCTTAATTGTTACGCCTTCCCTCCAGCTTTTAGTATCCAGATTCTTAGAATTTTCAAAAAAGGTAACACTGAATAGAGTCAAGCAAGTGTGTCCTGGAGTTTGGAAAACATCCACAAAAGTTCAAAGAAAAAAAATAATTTTGACCTCTGGATTTGGGTCTCCAAAAAAAGAATATGAAAGAAGATGGCTCCAAAAGTAAGAGTGTCTACTGTACAAACATGAGTTCCTGCACTCAGATCCCCAGCATGTCGAAAGCTAGGCATGACTGTGTATATTCCTGTAATTTGCCTGTACCTCCAGGAGAGGCAGGGAGATCCCAGGAGCTTGCTGGCCAGCCATGGTAGTCAAAATGGTGAGCTTTCATTTCAGGGAGAAACTCTACCTTAAGAGCATAAGGCCAAAAGATGACTTCCACATGTACTCACATGATCATATGCATCTCTATAGTCATTTTCATGTACTGCACATGCATGTGCAGGCGTTGCCCACATGTACAGATGCACACCTGCATGGACAAACACACACACGTGCACACACCACAGAAACAAAGAGTCTGTGGAACATGCAGATAAAAAAAATTAAAGAAAGAAACAAAGCTGATCAATTTCAATGACCTGTTAATTCATAATGGAGTGTAAAATTGAGATTTAAATAAATAAAAATGGTAATAGTTTCTTATAGGTGGAGGATATACTAAGAATTTTTATAGACTCACAATTCAAAACTTCAGGGCAATGGGCAAAGAGACACTTTCTTGGTGGTGTTGCTGTTATGTCAGTCAGGGGCAGAGCAAATGGCAGTCCTTTGTTCACACTAGCTTGCTGCCTGGTTTGGTGGCCAAAGCTGTTTTATGCCTAGGACACATAAAAATCAAATCAAATCAAATCAAATCAAATCCAGGGAGCACAGCATGGGAGGAGGAGGACAGTGCAAGTATGTGGTTGACAGATGGGAGAGAAAGAGAAGTGGAGAAGCTTGAGCATCATGAGAGAGATGGAACCGGAGACTCGAGGGTGGAGAAGAGTAGCCTGTTGTGAGTGGCGGGCCTCACCACTCCATGGGGCTATGGTGTCTGGGTCCGTGGCTCCACAATGGCAGGGTCAGTATCCATGTCCGTGGCTCATATTACTACTGTGGTCCCAGGGCATCTGCCAGGGACCACGTGGATGTCCAGGGACCCTTGCAGAGCTGGCCCTGCACCTCACTAGCTGTAGTGCTCTGGAGAGTGGTCCCACCTCTCACCAGCGGCAGCACTCCAGAGAGCAGGTCCTGCACCTCGCCAGGATAACACAGCAGAGCTTACCCTGGTGGTGGGGGTGCAGGTGAGCCAGCTTTGAGGTTGTGAACGCTGAAGAGCTGGCCCCCACCACTCTTCTGCTGTGAGATGGTATGGGTGATGCCCTCCTCTCCTTGTCACCTGCAAAAGTCAGGAGAGCTGGCCTCGAGGGCATGAGAGTGGAAGAGCTCTAGCCCTGACCCCTCACTGGCTGCAGGTCCTGGGAGAGTGGGCCCCCGGATCTTAACGGGGCAGCACAGTGGAACTGGCTCTGGAGAGTTGGGTGCAGGTGAACTGCCCTGAGGCCGAGAAGAGCTGGAGAGATGACCCTGCCTCCTGCCGATGGCTGCATGGGGTGGCCTAGCCAGAGCAGTGCTGGAGAGCTCACCATGGTGGTGGGATGAGGGAGATGTGACCCACTGACTAGCTCAGCTACCGTTACTGTGGGAATGGAACAGAGCTGTTGTCAAAGTGACAGAAAGACCATGAGTGAACTGAGAAAGAAAGAAAAACAAAAACAAAAAAAGGCCTTTTTTCAGTAGGAAGAATAAGAAAGGGAAGGATAGTGAAGAAGCTGGACCAGAGGCCCCTAGTCCACTTCCCTCCAAAGCAAGGCTCAGCTAGCAACTCTTCACGTATGAGGATACCTTTGTAAAAACAAAACAACAACAACAAAAACCCCACACTGGCTAATGAGCCTGAGATGCTGGCCCTGGGGTCATGAGAGCAGGGGACCTATCCCTGCTCCCCGATGACTACAGATTTCAGAAGAGCAGGCCCCCTGTACCTCACCTGGACAGCACAGTAAGTGAGCTGCCCTGAAAGCATGAGAGTGGGAGAGCTGGCCCTGCCCCATGCTAACTGCAGCACTGGCTGATGTAGTCAGGGAAGTGCTGGAGAGCTCACCCTGGCGGTACAGGTGTGGGAGAGCTGGCAGGCTGACCACCAGGTCCAGATCCAAGGCGTTGAGTTGGCCCACCCCAACATTTATACCATTGATGATCTGCTAATTCAAAACTACAGGATCTCCATGACATAGGGCAACAACAGGATGACCGAGAGGAGTCCTGGTGAGGATCCCGTATTTATAGTGTAGCAGAAGCCAGAGGCCTCGAACCAAACCAATGACTCATTGCAATGAATATTTGCAAGTAAAGATGAGTGGACAAAAGGTATAGTGAGGGACACACTCTGACATGCTACAGTTCCACAATGAGAATTTATTTGTATGTCTTGTTTTGTTTGTTGATTTGCTTTTTATTTTCTTGCACTGGGGTAGGTTGGAAGGGCAGAGGACAAATACAAAGGACCCTTGGGGAGATGACGGGGATTGATTGGGGCGCACGATGTGAAATTCACAAAGAATCAATGAAGTTTTAAAAAGATTGCTTTTAAAAGAAAGAGTCACCAAATTTTACCCAGAATCCTGCTACCAGGTAAAAGCTTATAGAGAGTAAGAGAAAGAAGCCATCAGAGACTAGAAGATGTAGGAGAGAGGGGCAGACAGCAAATGCTGAGCACAGATGAAATCACACCCAGAAACTGAAAACAGGCAAGTGTTTTGCAGCAGACACGTGTCTGAGACTTGGTGCTTTATTGCATGTCCTCGAGGAAAGGCTTCAAGAAGAGAGACCAGAGTTAGGAGCCTGCTTCTGGGAGCAAACGCTTGGCAAGAAGACATGGTGCCCTTCAAAGGTGTGATGTAGGAGAAAGAACACAGAAGGGAAAGAGTTAAAGGAAAATACTGACATGGAACACTCAATATGTTTAATTATAGACCAAGAAGAAAAAAAGAACATGTGAAGGACATGTATACTGACGGGGAAGCAAGAATAAACTAAATATTGAAGAGTGAAAAGACAACTGCTTGCTATTCAAGAAACTGTGTGGAGGTCAAAGGATATTATGCACTAACTATGGACCAGAGAGTAAAATGTAAAATTGGAAAAAAAAAATAAGGCACTTTAAAACAAGAACAAAATAGAAGCCTTCCTAACACCCTAATGAAAAAAATTAAAAAAAGAAAACAACAAATGTAAAAATTAAAACTATTAAACTTCAAAGACAAAATATTTTCAGACCACCAGACAAAAAGATTTAAAATTGAGGAAAGTAAATGCAAGGTAAGATTTTCTTCTTAGAATGAACTGGCTCCCGGTTAAGAGTGCTTGCTGCTTTTGCAGACGACTGGATTCAGTTCCCAGCACCCACATTTGGTTTGAAAACTCCAATTTCAGGGAACCCAACACCCTCCTCTGGTCTCTATGGGTACTTGCATGTGTAGTGCATATAAACTAAACATATGTACACATTTTTACAAGCCTTGTAAATAAATAAATAAAATTTATGTATATTAATTTGACAAAATAATAGGTCTCATTGAGTCATTTTCATATACCATATACACATATATGACCTACTGTACTCAAATCAAGATTTTCCCTAAAAGGTTTTAATCAGTTCTTGACAATTTCATGCAAGGTATTTTGATCATACTCAGCACTCCCATTCTTCCCTTTAACTCCTCCCAGGTCCTGTCAGCTCCCCTTTGCGCTGTCCACGCACTTCTGGATGAGGAGCCATCCACCAGAACCGTGGTTGTCCTACCAGGAGTCACAGCTTCAAAGAAAACTGACTCCTCCTCCCCCCACCCCAGAAGTCATCAACCATCCACAGCTCTTCAGTTAGAGGTGGCGCCCGGAAACCCTTTCCTCCTCTATGCTAGAATCTTAACCGGCTTGATCTCGAGTGAGTCATGGGCAGGCAACAGTGGTTGCTATGAGTTGATGAATGAATTGTGTTGTCGTGTCTAGAAGTTGCTATTTCAGTCCAGTCCTCTCCAACCTTTAGCTCTTAACATTTTCCATCCCGTCTTGTGTGATGGTCCCCTGGGCCATGAGGGGGGCATGGATGTCCCGCTTGTGAGTGAGTGCTCCACTGATGTGATCCTCTGCACTTCAACCAGTTTGGCATTTCTACATCAACCAACCTCTGATACACAAAGATGCTTCCCTGATGAGGTCAGACAGCTCCACTCATCCATGGGTGCTATGGTTAGAGAGTATTTTGATATTATGTCCATTCACAATGCCACAGGGAACAGAGATTTTCCTCTTTTCCTAAGAGGGTTAGGCACAGAATCTTAAAGTAACAGTATTACATTTTGCTCGTGATTTTATGGGAGAGGAGTTTAGAAAAAGCTCAGTTGAGTTGTTCGTTGCTTACCCACATGATCTGACAATCAACATGGGTGGCTGGGGCAGCAGGACACACTTTCAGGTTGACCTCCTTCCTCACATGTCTGATGTCCCTGTGGGCGTAGAGAGAGGCCAGACTGAGCTAGACCTCTGTTGTCTGGATGACTGCAGAGCCTCTCCATAGTCCTTGTAGTTGCATTGTTGAACTGTTATGATAAAATAAAAGGCTAGATAAATGCATCACTAAAGTTCATAAGGGGGAAAAGCAAGCACTGAAAAGCAGGGCGAGAGGTTATCTCTACCAGATATTAAACCCTGGTTTTATGATGAAAGATTTTTATCTTGAGCATGTAGACAAATCTAAAAGCAGGATACCAGGAAAGACTAGAAATGGCCTGAGCAGCGTGTGGAGATGCAGGGCACAGGAAGAACAACCTCTGAACTCACTGAAGATGGTGGCCAGCTTTAGTTAAATGGTCATTTGGAAAAGGGCAGCTTTAGACCAAGTTCTCATGATATGTGCACCAACAAAATGAGTACGTATCAGAGATCCAACTACAAAAATTGAAACTGTGGATGCAATAGAAGGCAAGGCTTTCTCTAGAACTTGCTTGAGAAGGGCATTTAATGAATATGATTAAAAATGTAAATGCAATAAAAATTGATATATTTGCACGTAAAAGTGAAACAACTTTTGCCTAGCAAAAATACAAGCAAAAAGATAATACTGAATTGGAAGGAAACATTAAGAAACTGCCACAAACTACCAATATCTCTAATATATATTATATATATAAATATCTCTAATATATGTACGTATATATATTTATATATATACTTCAAAATGAAGGAGGGAAAACACTTCTGTTGATAAGATAGAGGGAAGCACAGATAGTTCAAAATGTGTCTATACTCATTAATAGATTTTGATTCTAATTTATAGTAAAAGAAATGCACAGTACTGAGAAAAATGAATCTGGGGTATTATTTCCCTTTCATGTACTTGGCAAAAATTCACAACCTTTACAATTTATTCTATTGTTGGGATGTTGATGTCTTTTCTTATACCCCACTAGGAAGAATACAAAGTGTAACACCATGGTGGAACCTGGAGTGTCTAACGGGATTTCACATGCATGTAGCAATTGAATTTCTTGAAATTCATTCTAAAAGTATTCCACAAACAAAATAAAATACATGCAGTTAATTTTTTAGTATTATTTGTCATTGTAAAAAATGAATAAGTTACCTAAATTCCCAGGTATTAAAAATTAGTTGAAAATAAAACCTGGAACATTAACACAATGGAACCCTCCACTACTCTAAAGCTGGAAGAAGGTGTCCATAAACTGATACTCAGAGACATTCAGGCTGTATTGCTAAATGAAAAGAAACCATAAAGGGAAATTTCTATCACCGACTTAGCTATCTGAAGGAGTACAGCTTCCTCACAGAGACAGGGAAATAATAAAATGCGGCCACATAAGCCGGGCGGTGGTGGCGCACGCCTTTAATCCCAGCACTTGGGAGGCAGAGGCAGGCGGATCTTTGTGAGTTCGAGGCCAGCCTGGTCTACAAAGTGAGTCCAGGACAGCCAGAGATATTCAGAGAAACCCTGTCTCGAAAAACCAAAAAAAAAAAAAAAAAAATGCGGCCACATGGATCTGCATGCCGTTGTAAAAGGAGCCATGGGAAGGCACAACAAAAATCAGAAAAGCAGGTCACTGACAGGGAATGGATGATGCCCTTTGCTGTGGATTCCCCTCAACCTCCTTTCCACACATTCCTTCCAGTCACCATATCCCTTCAGTCTCAGCAGGATCTTGCTTCCACCCCCAGCAATCTGCACATTTGCAAAATTGGACACTGCAATTTTTTTTTCAAAGGCTCATCCCCGGTTCTTGGCTTCTTTAAACGTGCATGTATGTGAACTCTTGTATTCACCAGAAGGTCTACTCCTTCATAAACTGGCCCTTTGATGTTCTCCAGAACTTCACATAGACTTCGTGACCTATGGCTATGTGAATTGACAATGCCCATGTTTAGAGGCCATACTTGCAGAAGGATTGGCCATATCTCTCAGTTTGCTGAAACTAGACTGGATGGTTTAACATATGTTATGAAAACTCTTATGGAAAATATAGGTCTATGGTTCCCATAGTCACTAATATGTTTAATCTAATTGTTATCCTTTAACTCATTTTCAAGAAACAAAATCTTTACAAGGATAATAAAAGATTAAAGTGAATCAGCTGTTTCCCACCAAAAGAATCTGACTATAAGATAGATTGTATCCTTTGGTTCATTCACTCATTCACTTACTCACTTTACATACTTATGACTACCTTGGAATAAAGTGAAAAGATGAACAATGGATTCATTTAAAGCCAGTCTCTTGAACTTTTTTTCTTCATAATAGAAATCTTGAGAGTCATATAGATTAATTCATTGTTGGACACAGAGAAGGAGCTGAAAAAAAACAACTGACCAATTTAATTCTATAAAATCTGTCAGCTTTTTATCAGCCATTGAGCTTGAGGGGTGCACAGGAGTGTTCAAAAGCAGCTACATGGACTAGAGTATCTCAGAGGAAGGCATTGGTTTTTTTTATAAAATGAAAATAGCTTTACTATATTTATTATAAAAATGATATATTATAAAACTAAAGATAATTATAAAAGTAATGTATTATAAAATTAATGTATAATGTATTGTAATGTATAATGTAATTTAGAAATTCACAAACTAAAATAAAAATAATGATCAAAGATAATGACTATTGGGGCTGAAGAGATGGCTCAATGGTTAAGAGCACTGACTGCTCTTGCAGAAGACCCAGGTTCAGTTCCCGGGACCGACACAGTGACCCATCGCCATCTATAGCTTCAGTTTCAGGGGATCTGAAGCCTCTTCTGACCTCCTTAGGTGCCAGGTACACATGGGGTGCACAGACCTACATGCATGCAAAAGACTCACACACATACATACCAAATAAACTACTATCAAACTGTTGAAAGATAATAACTGTTAAGAGTCAGTGTATTGGTTTGACGTGTGACTGTAATCCAGCGCTTTCAAGGAGGCAGCAGGAGGTTTATGGCTTTGATCATCCTGGACTACACAGTAAGTTCAAAGTCAGCCCCCCTGGGCTTCATGGAAAGAGGGTGTCTCAAAAAGAAGCCACAGCAGTGTGTACACAGTTTTTCACACTTTTAATTTAAATGTAAATGATTTACAAATGAGAAGAAAGTGTACACATTATTTCTGAAACTAATTTGTATGGTATCATAAATATTTTAAATTTAATTTTAGCACATAAAAGTATTAAGTTGTACATATTAACAGCATACCATGCAATGTTTCTAAACACTGAGAAATGCTTAAATAAATTGAAACATTCACCTCCTCAAACACTTGTTTCATTATGGTGAAAACTTTTCCAATCTACCCAGCTTTTTGAAATGTGAAGTTGGTGCCGTCTGCATTTGTCCCTTTGAACTAAATCACCCCAGAACTTCATGTTCCCACCTAACTGTAGCACCATTTCTTCAGCCACCTGCCTCCCTAGTCCCCTAGCCTTCTACATTCAATATCTATGAGATGTTCTTGGCTAGCACACACGAGTGAGGTCATGTGACATTTGTCTTTTTGTGCCTGGCTTATCCCATCAAACACAACAATCCCCAGGACCACGCATGCTGCTGCACATGAGCAGGCATCATTGTTTACGACTGACTCAGTCTAGATTATTTCACTTAATATAATTGTCTTTAGTTATATCTACTTTCCTGAAAAATGACAATTTAATTCTTATTTATGGCTAACTAAATCTTGATTGGCATAATACAACATTAGTTTAGCCACTTATCCACTGATGGTCATATAGCTTGAGTCCATACGTTGACTATTGTAAAAAAAAAAAAAAGTTGCAATAAAACTTGGATGTACATGTAGGCTATCTCTGTAGTTTGCTAAATTAGGCTTCTTTGATATATTTGTAGGAGTGATGTTTGTGGATCATAGGGTAGTTCTATTTTTAGTTTGTTAATTTCTATACTGGTTTTCATAGTGGGCTTGGCTGATGTAAACTCTCATCATAAGTGCATATAGATTCTCACCTCCTGCAACCTCACTAATGTTTGCTATTTGTTCTCTCTCTCTCTCTCTCTCTCTCTCTCTCTCTTTCTCTGTCTCTGTCTCTGTGTGTGTGTTCATGTGTTTACAGGTTCATGTGTATACATATGTGTGGAGGACAGATGACAATCTATTCCCTTCTTCCTCAGATGCTTTTCACCTTATTTTTTTCAGAAAGAGATTCTCTCTGTCATAGAATTCATCAAGTAGATCATCTTGGCTGACTAGCATGTTTCAAAGACCACTTAGCACACTTACCTACTGCTGGATTACAAATAAACACCACCTCACCTGGCATTTTGTTGCTATTGTTTACATTGGATCTAGGGAAAAGAAATGAACTCAGGTCCTCATGCTTGTTTTATTTTATTTTATGTTTATTTTTTACTTCAGGTTACATCTCCATCATAGTATCCTCTTTCCACCCCTCCCAGTTCCGCCCTCTCACCCTCTACCCTCTATCCCTTCCATTCCACTCCTCCAGAGTGGAGTGTCCCTACATATCAATCCCCCATCCCAGTTCAGCAGTCATATGAGGACCAAGAGCCTCCTCATACACTGGGGGCTACAAGGCAGCAACACTAGGGCAAAGTGTCTCATTGACAGATAACAAAGTCTATGTTCTTGTTCACTTTGGTGCATTAGCTGTAGTATAGATATCCTGTACTATATGGCTAAAATCCTACTATAAGTGAATAGATGCTATGTGCATCCTTCTGAGTCTGGGTTAGCTCACTCAGGATGAGCTTCTCTAGATCCATCCATTTGGTTGCAAATTGCATGATTTCATTGTTTCTGATGGATGAGTAGTATTCCATTGTGTAGATGTACCACAGTTTTTTATCCATTCTTCGGTTGAGGGACATTTGGGTTGTTTCCAGTTTCTAGCTATTACAAACAAGGCTGCTATGAACATAGATGAGAAAACTACCTTGTGATTTGGTGAGGAATCATTTGGATGCATATCCAGAAGTGGTATGGCTGGGTCTTGACGAAGAGCTATTCCAAAATTTCTAAGATACCACTAGACTGACCTCCATAGTGGTTGCACAAGCCTGCATTCCCACCAGCAATGGAGGAGGGTTCCCCTTTCTCCACAACCTCACTAGCATGTGCTGTCATTTGAGTTTTTGATCTCAGCCATTCTGACAGGTGTGAGATGGAATCTCAGAGTCGTCTTGAGTTGCTTTTCCCTGATGATTAAGGATGCTGAGCATTTCTTCAAGAGTCTCTCAGCCATTAGGGAGTCCTCTTTTGTGAATTCTCTATTTATCTTTGTTCCCCATTTTTGATTGGATTATTTGGTTTCTTAGCATTTAATTTCTTGAGTTCATTGTAAATTTTAGATTTTAGCCCTCTGTCAGTGTGGGGTTGGTGAAGATCTTTTCCCAATCTGTAGGCTGCTATTTTGTTCAAATGACAGTGTCTTTTGTCTTACAGAAGCTTTTCAGTTTCATGAGGTCCCATTTATTGATTGTTGGTCTTAGGTCCTGAGCTGTTGGACAACAGGAAATTGTCACCTGTGCCAATGATTTTGAGGGTTTTTCCCACTTTCTCTTGTAGTAGATTTAGTGTGACCGGCCTTATGTTAAGGTCTTTGATCCACTTGGACTTAAGTTTTGTACAAGGTGATAAGTATGGGTCTAATTTCATTCTTTTACGTGTCAACATCCAGTTAGACCAGCACCATTTGTTGAAGAATCTGTCCTTTTTCCATTGTACGGTTTTGGCTTCTTTATCAAAAATTAAGAGACTTAATCTTTTAGGTGTGTGGGTTCATTTCTGGGCCTTCAATTCGATTCCATTGATCCACTGGTGTGTTTCTATGCCAGTACCATGCTGTTTTTATTACTATTGCTCTGTAGTATATCTTGAAATCTGGGATGGTGATGCCTCCAGATGTTTTTTTATTGTACAGGATTGATTTAGCTATTCTTTGTTTTTTTGTTATTCCATATGAAGTTGAGGGTTGCTTTTTCCAGGTCTATGTAGAATTGTGGTGGTATTTTGATAGGAATTGCATTGAATCTGTATATTGCTTTTACAATGCAGGATGGCTATTTTTATTATGTTGATCCTATCTATCCATGAGAATGGGAGATCTTTCCATCTTCTGATGTCCTCTTCAATTTCTTTCTTCAAGGACTTGAAGTTCTTGTCATACAAGTCTTTCACTTGCTTGATTAGAGTTACCCCAAGGTATTTTATATTGTTTGTGGCTATTGTGAAAAGTGTTTTTCCCTAATTTCTTTCTCAGCCCATTTATTTGTTGTATAAAGAAGGACTTCTGATTTTTTTGAAATAATTTTGTATCCAGCCATCTTGCTGAAGGTGTTTATCAGCTGAAAGAGTACTCTGGTGGAATTTTTGGGGTTGCTTATGTACACTATCATATCATTTGCAAATAGGGATAATTTGACTTCTTCATTTCCAATTTGTATCCTCTTGATCTCCTCCTTTAGTTGTCTTATCGCTCTAGCAAGAACTTCAAGTTCTATGTTGAAGAGATATGGCAAAAGTAGACATCCTTGTCTTGTCCCTGAGTTTAGAGGAAATGCTTTAAGTTTCTCTCCATTTAATTTGATGCTGGTTATTGGCTTGCTATATATTACTTTTATTATTTCTAGGTACGGTTCTTGTATGCCTGTTCTCTCCAGGACTTTTAGCATGAAGGGGTGTTGGATTTTGTCAAATGCTTTCTCTGCATCTAAGGAGATGATCATGTGGTTTTTTTCTTTCAGCTTGTTTATGTGGTGAATTACATTGACGGATTTTCATATGTTAAACCATCCCTGCATTCCTGGGATAAAACCTACTTGAACATGGTGTATGATACTTTTGATGTGTTCTTGGATTCGGTTTGCCAGTATTTTATTAAGTATTTATGCGTCTATGTTCACAAGGGAAATTGGTCTGAAGTTCTCTTTCTTTGTTGGGTCTTTGCGTGATTTAGGAATCAGGGTGACTGTGGCCTCATAGAATGAGTTTGGCAGTGTTCCTTCTGATTCTATTTTGTGGAAGAGTTTGAAGAGTGTTGGTAACAGCTCTTCTTTGAATGTCTGGTAGAATTCTGTGCTGAAACCATCTGGCCCAGGGCTTTTTTTTGGTTGGAAGATTTTTAATGACTGTTTCTATTTCCTTAGGGGTTATAGGGCTGTTTAATCTGTTAACCTGATCTTGATTTAAGTTTGGTAGATGGAATCTATCAAGAAAATTGTCCATTTCCTTTAGATTTTCAAATTTGGTGGAGTACAGATTTTTAATGTAGAACCTTATAGATTCTACCAATTTCCTCAATGTCTGTTGTTATTTCTCCCTTTTCATTTCTGATTTTGTTGATTTGTGTTTTCTCCCTCTGTCTTTTAGTTAATTTGGCTGAGGGTCTGTCTATTTTGTTGATTTCCTCAAAGAACCAACTCATGCTTTCATTGATTCTTTGTATAGTTCTTTTTGTTTCTAAGTTGTTGATTTGAGCCCAAATTTTGATGATTTCCTGCCTTTTGATCCTCTTGGAAGTGTTTGCTTCTTTTTTTCCCAGTTCTTCCACTTGTGCTGTGAATTCGCTAATATGAGCTGTCATGATTTTCTTTTTGAAGGCGTTTAGTGCTATGAACTTTCCTCATAGCACAGCTTTCATTGTGTCCCATAAGTTTGGGTATGTTGTGCCTTCATTATTGTTGGATTTTAAGATGTCTTTGATTTCCTTGATTATTTCTTCCCTGACCTAGTGGTTGTTCAGTCGAGAGTTGTTCAGTTTCCATCAATGTGTAGGCTTTCTATTATTTCTGTTGTTGTTGAAGTTCAGCTTTATTCCATGGTGGTCTGGTTCTCATGCTTGTAAGGCAAGGAATTTACCAACTAGGTTACTGCCCTTGCCCTGTTATTTGTTTTCTTGATGACAACTATGTTGACTGGACTGAGATAGAATTTCAGTGTAGTTTAGATTTTTCACTTCAATATGGCTTGGAATATTCAACATTTTTTCAAGTTGTTTAGCCATTTGTAGCTTATCTTTTGAGACCAATCTGTTCTTTTTGTCTATGTGTCTAGAAATTCATCCACTTCGTGTCTAAAATATGGTATATTTTGGAGACGTTCCCACGGCTGCTGGGAAGAGTGTGTATTCTACAATTTTTGCATGCACATTGTTGCATCTGTAGATGTCTGTTGAGTCCCTGAGATGCACAGTTTCGTTTAACTCTGATGCTCCATTGTTTACTGATAATGTGGATTGTTAAGGGCCAGCTGACTCTATTTCCCCCCTCTACACAAATACCTGTAGAAAAAAAAATTGGCTAATTAAATTATTTACCAGTATTTAGGTTATATTCAATTAGTTGGCAGTTGTTAATCCTTACCCGCTATTATAAACGAGCACACAGACACCACATGGATTTTAACAAGCCTAGGCCTGAATTGTGCAATCTTAGCCCATCTAATCTAGCTCATAATTCTATTACCGAAATGTGACCCCATATATACATACATCCCTTTGGGTTGTTATTCTCCACGTGAAGCCGATGTTCCAGGTCACATGGAATGTTCTTTAATCTAACCCATGGCATGTGTCCTCCTCCTTCCTGCTCCTGGCTTCTCCTTGGAGCTTCTGGAGGCTTTCTGTCTCAGAAGTCTATGCACCTTAGTCCTGCCTACCTTAGTCTTTGCCCAATCTCCAGGCCTCAGCATTTATTTAACCAATCAGAGACAATGCAAAAAGCTGACAGCAAGCAGGGCCAATTGATTAACATTTAGGATGCTTAACATTACCTCATCACATACCTATTTTTTTGTTTTTGTTTTTTTTTTTAGTTAAACAATGTTAGGCTTTGATTTATTTCTATGTTGTTCTTCATGGTGTTTTTCTCCTCTCTAATCATGCCCTCAGCTAAAGTTCAAGGTGGGTTTTTTTTTTCCCCTTCCTCAATAATCTTGTGATTTGCCCATCGTAAATTGTCTCCATTGTCTCATGGTATGTTCTGAGAATTGACTGACCATAAAATGTGTCATGGTATGATCTCGTAACTGTCTGACTATAAACTCATAACATGTACCTTTCCCGTAATCATAAAAATTACCGCAAAATTCCACTTTTGTAATCACTTGCACACTTGTTATAAAGAGTGTCCCCTGCTTTTAGTCTGGACTGCTTCCTTCTACTTTTGAGGAGACTGTAAGTTTGGCCCAGCTGTAAAAATATTTTTTTTTTTATCTTGCAGCATCTCAGTGTTAGCTCCAAATTTTGGATACTATAACATGGATCACCTATCTTTTGAGGAGTGGAGTATTATGTTGAGATCAATCTGTGGCTTTATGTTTGTTTTATGAAATTGGGTATGCCAATGTCAGAGCATGCATGCTTCAGGTTGTTTTATATCTTGATAGGTGTTCCCTTAGTCAATATGACATGACCTTTAACTCTCCTGAGTATTTTATCAGATATTCAAAACTATATCTGTTTGCTTTTGAATTCCATTTGTTTGGATTGTCTTTTTTCTTTGGTTTTACCTCAAGGCTTTGTCTTTTGTATTTTGGAGAACTTCCAATGCCTTTGTCTTTACCAATGTGGTGTATTTCTTGTAGGCAATGAATAGATAAATTCTGGGTGTTTGGTTTGGTTTGGTTTAGTTTTATTTTTTTGAGACAGAGTTTCTTTTCGTAGCCTTGCCTATCCTAGAACCCAATCAGTAAAATGAGGCTGGCCTTGAACTCACAGAGATCTGCCTGCCTCTGCCTCCAGAGTGCTGGGATTAAGGATTTATCCTGCCACCACCGCCGGCTGATAAATCCTGTTTTTAAATCCAATCTGTTAGTCTAGATCTTTTGATTAGTGAATTGAGAACATTCATGCTTAGCGTTATTGTTGAAAGTTATATGTTAATTCTTGTCATTTTGTTCTCTTGGTAGTGTTTGGTACTTTCATAATTCTCATCTGTTCTTTTACTGTTTTGTCATTTTTTTTATTTTTCGTTGTAATGATGGTTAAGTGATTCTGGATTCTTTTAGTTTGTGCTTATTTTGGATTTGTTTTCTTTCTCCTTCAATTGTGAAGCATAGGTATGCTGGATATAGTAATCCAGGTCGGCAGATACTGTCATTCAGAGCCTGAAATACATCATTCCACACACATCTGACTTGTAGATTTTGCTGAGAAAGCTGTTGTTACGCTGATGAGCTTACCTCCATATCAAGTCAATGTTTCTCTTATGCAGCTTCCAACATTCTTTCCTTGTTATGTGTACTTACTGTTTTCCCTAGAAAGTGACATGGGGGGAGAGTCTTTTCTGGTTTTGTCTGTTTGGAACTCTATTTGCCTCGTATATGTGGATAACCATGTCTTTCTTTAAGTTTTGAGATTTTTTTTTTTTTGGTACAAATTTACTTTCTTACCTTTAGCTTGTATTTTTCCTCGTAAGCCCATGATCTTGAGCTTAGTATTTTAATGGTGTTTCCTCTTGCTAGCTTCATTTGCACTTGTTTCTTGTGTTCTGCTTTCGAACTTATGCATCTGGGATTATATTGTTGGCTGACATCTTACATTTGAAACGTTCAAGTGGGACTGAGTTATAGTAGCATTCTTGTGTGGTTTCTCCCCCATTGGTCTGGGTGTGGCTCAGAGCACCGGGCAGGAGCCCCAGCAGCACTCTGAGAATGAAATACTGGCTGCAGAAGTAACTACACAGATTATATAAGCCTGCTGTGAAAACATGGGGACAAACAATTACAAACAATCACTAGTAACTATGGGGAATGAAGAAGCAAGCAATACTGCACATGCTGAGATAGTATTTACTAAGGAAGGAGTAAAAAGCAGAGTAAGGCTTAGTATTAGAGCAATGGAGAGACAATAGAAGAGAGGGAAATAAACAGAAGAGGGAATAATAAAGAAGGGAGAAGTAAGGCATTGTTATCTAAAGATAGAGTGAGAAGAGAAAGGAAAAGCAATGCAACCAGGCAGCCTAAAACAATCCGAGCACTTGAGAAGTTGAGACAAGGGAGTTTTACAGCTCCAGGGCAACCTATGTCCTATGGTAGAGCCTGTCTTAGAGAGAGAGAGAGAAGGAAAGAAGGAGGGAGGGAGGGATGGAGGGAGGGAGGGAGCATGACGGGACAGAGTTAGTCCACAAAATTAGATACTGAATAAGTATGAATGTTAAGCAAAGAGACTAGGAAAAGGAAGAGAACAAAATTGATTCTTAAAATATTTGAACTGTCCTGTTTTTAATTAGTCCAACTTAAATCGTCTCTGTAAAAGGCTTTTAATGAAAGAAGATTGATGTCAGGAGGTGTTGGTGCACACCTTTTAACCCAGAAGAGTGAGTTCCAGGACAGCCAAGACTACACAAGGTAACTCTGTCTCAAAGAAGAAGGAGGAGGACGGAAGGAAGAAAAGGAAAAACTCTAAAATTAACTACAGATAAAATGACAACAACAATAAACTAACCACTCAACCAATAAACCAACCAACAAACAAAAAACCAAAAGGTAATGAAGATTACTTTACCATCCCCAGGAAAATTTGTCTACAGAACATTATGTTACATATTATGTTTTGATTTTTTTTTATTTGTCTGTTACAGAGTTTTGCTTTGCAGACTCTTAAAAAACCATCTCTTAGTAATAATAAGCCATTCTGAAATGACAGAAATTTAGTATGATCATGGAGTCAAAAACACAGAAACACAAAAACATGAGAAGATAGAGAGCTGAACACCTGTATTTTCTTCCCCTTGTTTTGAATTTTTAATATTTTTGTACCATTCTTACTGCTTCCTAACATATTCAACTAGTTGTGGTTTTTAATTATTTTTAGTCTTTATGCTGAAGACACAAATTGTTTTCAGTCCTTAAAAAGTCACAGAATTCCAGTTTTACTCATGTAACTAATGAGTTACATGAACTCATGTTCACGGTAAGTTTTAGAGCAGGGGTTCTCTGCTTTCCTAAAGCTCTGACCCTTCAATACAGTTCCTCATGTTGTGGTGACCCCCAACCAAGAAATTATTTTCATTGTTACTTCATAACTGTAATTTTTCTAGTTATGAATCATAATGTAAATATCTGTGTTTTCCAATGGTCTTAGACAACCCCTATGAAAGAAAGGGTCATTTGATCCCAGAGGGGTCTCGCTTCACAGCTTGAGAACCACTGTTTTAGACTGTCTGTGTTGTCTTTTTTTTTTTAACCCACTAATGTTTCTTTTGGTTTGAGAAATTCCTTTAACAATTCCAGAGATGGTGAAAAATTTGTTGTGTCTTTTTAAAACAGTTTCTTTAAACTCTGCAAGAGCTCCCCTGGACTTCTCACTGCCAGGTGTTCTTCAGGAGCTGTCCAGCTTTGGTTTTCTCACTGGCCTGCTGCTCACCAAAGAGACTAGACTGGCTTGATAGAAAGTTGAAGGGATCTACCCACCTCCACCTCCCCAGGGTTGGGATCACTGGCATGCACCACAATCCTGGGCTGTTTTATGTGGGTCCTAGGATTTGAACTCAGATCTCAGTGCTTGTATGGGAAGCATAAGGACTCTTTGCCTCCTGCATTCTTCAGTATGTCCTTCTGGGAGTTTGAATCATGTCCGCAAGATGGCTTTGCTTTGATCCTCCCCAACTTCACAATCTTTTCACGCCTTCTTCTGACATGGTTCCTGAACCTTGAACAGGGGACAAGATGTGGATGTCCCAATTGTGGCTGAGCAACCCACTGACACTTAGCCTTTCTACTTTGATCAGTTGTGAGTTTCTACGTTAACTGCCATTCACCACAAAAAGACACTTCTCTGATGAGGCTGAGACAGTCACTAACCTATGGGTAGAGAAATAGAACTAAGAGGCAGTTTGACATGATGTTCATTTCAGAGAATGAGAGTAGTAGGTTCACCCCTGGGGCCTGTGAGCTCCTGAACCATATAGGCTTTTTAAAATCTATGGTACTAAGCATGTGCCTCTGTGTTATGGGCCACGATTCCAAAAAGCAGTTGGTTATTTCCCTAACCATACAATCTTAGTGAGGCAAAATAAAGTTACTCTTACTGCTGATGTACTGTACAAAATGTTTGAGTGAGTGTCCAAATTATGCCAGTGTGTCCAACTGTTCTCTGAAGTTAGATTTCTTGAAGAAGCAGCAAGACAAACTGCTTCCCACCTCTCTGTGCTGTGTATTTCCAAACTATTCTCACCTGGAATATTAGATTTATTTTTGTCTTGAGTGTTTATTTTCCACACACCATTGACACCACTATAGGCATTATCCAAATAATTGCCTATTCAACAGGTGGCCAGATCGTCCTTTTCAAATTCCAAGTTAAATTTGTGTTTTCCTTACTAAGATTGAACATCTTGTTCAAACTGCTCGGTCATTTTGTTTGCCTGTTTGTTTTTGTTTGTTTTGTTTTTGTTTTTTGTCAATAGCTTGAACTCTACACATTTGCTGATTGAGTTGAAGATCTTTGCATCTATAAGTTATAAGAACATTTTAATTACTAAGAATATCAGTAATTCATCGTGTGTGTTTGTGCATGCATGTGCATGTGCACATGCGTGTGCATATAGTGTGTGTGTGTAATTATTCTTGCCTTGTTTTATCTTTTAGCATCATTTATAGTGTTTTGTCTCCTTATGTCATCAAATCAGGAGACATTCTCTCTAACAGTTTTGGTCTTTACTATGCCTGGAAAGGGCTCCTCTTCTCATGTGTATTCTCTAAAGTCTTTGTGCTTTTTATATTGTATTTTACTTTGAAATGTTAAGTCTATATGTACTTCTAAGTTATACATGGTGTGAAATAGAGGGTATATACAGTATCAAATTTGAGTGAAATAAAAGTGAACACGGTACTTTTAAATTTAAAAATAGTTCTTGTAACTATACAAAAGACCAACCTATTTACATTTGAAATGTCATACATTTATGATTAAAAGAAGAAGAAGAAGAAGAAGAAGAAGAAGAAGAAGAAGAAGAAGAAGAAGAAGAAG
>CAJQZJ010004763.1:8120625-8145651 GCA_907164525.1 Lophiomys imhausi
AGAAGAAGAAGAAGAAGAAGAAGAAGAAGAAGAAGAAGAAGAAGAAGGAAGAAGAAGAAACACCAGGAAAACACATCTCTGGGTATCTCAGTTGTCTCTAAGGTGAACTAATGACAGAAACTATTCTTTATGAGTTGGTGCCCACACCATAAGGAAGGGACCCAGTTCACCCACGTGATCTGTGTCATGGAGAAAAATGGTCACCAGGGAGACAGACATTCTGCCCATTTCGAGGACCATGGAGAGAGGAAGTGGAAAGTTTCGTCTCCGAGTTCTCAAGCTTGACTGTCCCACTGGACCTTTTAAAGATGCCAATCCAGTCACCAGACATTCTACCTTCATCACACGTGGACTAGCTGTGCGTGGTTACAGAGGTTCCTGGTTTAGACAGCGCCTGGCTGATGCTGAGAGCCGCTGTTCTCCATGCGTGTGCTTCCTAATCAAGCCTAACCCATGCTATGCACTACAAATTGAGACATGATTCAAGCAATGTTTCCTCAAACTTTGGTTCAAAGCTCATATTCCTGGGTCATCACTGATTTTCCTATAAAAGCACTAGGACCTTGGTCTTGGGTTGAGAAAACCTGCACACCCCTCTAGATACACTTGAATACACACAATGGATTTAAGAGAATTGAAAACAGTGATCTAACTAATACATTTCAAGGAGACTTCCTCTGTGAATGAACTAGAACTAACCCTTGAAACCAGTGGTTCTCAACTTTCCTAATGCTGTGACCCTTTAATACAGTTCCTTGTGTTGTGGTCACCACCAATCATAAAATTATTTCCATTGCTACTTCATAAATTGTAATTTTCCTACTTTTATGAACCATGAAATAAATATTAGTGTTTTCTGATGAAATTCCTTTGTTCCCCCCAAGGGGTCTCGACCCACAGGTTGAGAACCATGGCTTTAAGCTGTTTTCTTTGTGGATTAAAAATGGAGATGCAATGTAAAGGCTTTATAAATGAAAATTTTATCATAGATGCAATCACTTCAATTTTCCCTTTTTCCAGAGAAAATACGACAATTGTGGACCTTAGTGCCTCTGTGGACGCATAGGTTTGCCAGTTTCGAGCAGGTGAATTACTTGGTGCAGAGTTAAACCAGGACAGCGAGGTTTGCTTGAAAGTTTAGGGGTCAAGTGTGCAATAGAATTTTCTTTCACTCAATGAGCTTAAAAATCAATGCAGGTAACCCAAGGGGACTTCAGGGGAGACATTCCCTTGAACATCACCTGGACATTCTTGGCACTGGGGAGTAAATGTGACTAGGAAAATAGCTGTGAGTGCTATTCTTTCTGTCCCCAGAAAAGTCACCCTTCTCAGGAATGCAACTAAGTGGCATTTGGGAATATAAATTAGAAACACAAGCAGAATAATGTGCTGCAAAACACTCTTTAGTCTCTTCAGAAAACATAGCTAGTTACATACAGCCAATTAAGTGAAAGGCCCATTGCTGGGCTTTGGGTACTTTGTAATCAGTATTTCCAGGTGAATGTCAATGCAGGGTCAGTAAGTGGGAATTGCCACCAGCTAAGGCACTCTGGTATACTGGAGAAAATGGCAACATGGAGCCGCCAGCTGAAGCTCCAGGGTAAAATGGATTCATTCTAGCAAAGGTCAGTTTGTTCAGCTCGTGAGTCCAGCTGCCAAGTTCACTCCCATGACCTTAGCCAAAGCTCTCTAACTTTGTGCCCAGTTGGCCTCTTCCTTGTCCTTGCCATCCAAGAACAGCGTGGACAGCTGTAGTCAGAAACGGGGCGTGTCACCAGTTGCGGGACTCAGATGCCACACTCTAGACTCTTTCCCTCTTCGTGGCATGTGGGGTTGAGAACCATGCCTTGGCTTTGCTCCCTGGGCAGCTGACAGGCTGTGTGAGGTTTACAGGGCTTCTCATTTCCCAAGTGGTTTTATTTCCTTCTATGGTAGAAATGGCACATTCTCCTTGGGGATTCTTCAGACATTCCCAAATTGTTAGTGGGGTCTTTCTGTGGGCTGATGCTGTTTTTGGAGATGACTTCTATAGGAGAATGGTGTTTGTATAATGGTCCAACATCATGGAGGATTGGTGGATCTGTCTTTTGAGAATCTTTGTACTTGTATCTGTACATGCACACACTAAAAATTATTTTTTTCTCTGCTATTTTCAGTTTAACTGAATAGCTATACATTCATTCACTTAAAAAAATACATATTTACTGAGGGCCCCCTCTGCTTTAAGCACCGTCTGCATGGACAAGAGGCATGGTTGGTCATGTGATCTTATGGATCTGGCAGGAGCACTTTGGAGGAACCTCCACTGAGATAATTAACCTTAAAATAAACAGAAGCTATCTGCCAACCAGTAAGGTATTTTAGGGACTTCAAGAAAGGAGTGGAACAAAGTGTATAGTCTCTAGCACAAGGCTTTTCAGTTATATGATTGGGTGTCAATGAATGTTTTATTATTTCCCTCAAAATGAAGGAGCTTGCAAAGCAGTACAAAGTACAATGACACTTTCAGGTAGACACCAATGGCATTTTAAATGTTTTTCCAATAAAGAAGACCCTGTAAGCATCAAACATGAATTATCCATAATCAAATTTGAAACTCACTTTCAATTTAATTTTATGCTTTTTACAATTATCTAAGTAAATATGGGAGATTAAAAATATGTTTGCTCCTGTATGTGTAATGGAAAATCACTCAACTACAAAGAATAAAATACTGTCATTTTATAAAAATGGAGGAATTATATCAAAGTGACCATTTATCAACTGATGAGATAAACTACCATCATTCAGAATGTATTCTTGTTAGCATATACAGATAAGAGTGTATTCTTGTTAGCATATACAAAATAAGAATGTATTCTTGTTAGCATATACAGAATAAGAATATAATCTAGGGAGAGTAGCCTTTGACATGTCAACAGGACAGGCAGTCACAACCCTCTTTCCTGTTCATTTTGGACATAAGTGTAGAGTAAATTGTATCTTCCGGAAGTAATATTTTGGACAAGTTGTGGCCTAAGCCTTGGGTACAATAACCCATATTCTTTCTGCCACAACATACACCGTAGGATGGAGCGGTTGTAATTGTGTCCGTGTAGTCACATATTATTATGTCATTGTACCATACTTCTGCATTGTAGGGACCAGAAATGAAAGTTAACACTGGCTTATTCTGTGAAATCAACAAAATTTCCCTTTATAGAGAGTAGCAGAATATGCCCCACAGTTTAGACAGCTACTGCACCCAAGTAGCTTCGTTTGTACAGTTTCTGAGTGGACTTGACTTGTATTCTTGGTTTAGTGCAGCCAAGGCCCATGTTCTAAAATATCTGAGATGAATGTACAAATGCACGCAGGGAAACTAGAGCCTGGTAATACTAAGAGAGAATCACCTCTTTCAATGATGTGGAGTTAAATAAGGTATGTTATCTCAGATCCTGTGTTTTTAAAATTGACTGAGTTAGTCTTTTCGTCTCAGCTAAAATGGCTTCATTCCTTCTTCCCTTCTGCCTCACTACACTTAAAATCTTTGTGTAGAACTCTGAGATTCACCATTTATTGGTTATGCCGCAAACAGCACATTCACTAGCATTCATTCTTGGCATTGTTTTCATATATTCGTATTTTATTTCCCTATCATGAGTGCCAACTTGCACATGCCTGAAGACAAGCAAGGCTATCCACCAAATATAATACTGCCTCTTTTTGTTATCTACAGACGTATCTTTATGGATCACTGAAAAAAAATAGCTGCTTCATTTTGTCAGCAGGGCAAATTATGGCCTTCACCAGCAGGCAGAGAAACATTAGAGGTGAAATTTTGATCATAGAAAAGACATAAAAGAAGTTGGCAGGAACAAGAAGAAGAGGTAGTCTATGTTGGGGTGTGGGGATCCACATTATCCTACTGCTGTCTCTGTCTCACAAGTGGATGTAGGGGATACATGCTCATTCTTGCATTATTAAGAAAAGAAAAGAAACCCAGCATACCTGGAAATACATGCCTGTGACCCTAATAAAGCAGAGGCAGGAGGATTGCTGGTTAAAGCTTAACCTGGTTACCTAGCAGTATTCTGTCTTAACACTTCCCTGTGCCCCCTCCCAAAAAAAAAACAGCAAACAAACAAAACACAGGGCAGCAGAGTGTGGTTTAAGTACAAAATATATGTTCCAGTAACAGAAAGGCTTGAGCTTTAAAAAAAGTCATCCCATTGCTTATTAATGATGAATGCTTGGGATAAGATGCTTGGGATTTCTGACTCCAAGCTTATCTTCTATTAAATGGGGTTAATGACCAATTCCATAGAGCCTAGACAGAAACTTTTCTTCCTCAGTCTTTCTGGTAGTGGGTTCTGAAAGATGGTAAACTGAGGTAGCTGATGTTTGGGGGAAATATAGTAGAATCCCTTATCCCATTTTATCCCTAATATCGTGGAAGAAGTATTAGGCTTCAGACTCACCAAATTCTATACATAATGAAATATGGATCAAGGAGAAAAGCTAAAAGCTCTTTGTATAAAACTTAATTTTATATAAATTTTTATAAAGAATCCAAAGAAAATTGAAAAGTAAAATTAATAGAAGCAACCCATTTATAGGAGATTCAAAAGCATAATTTGACAAAAAGAATAAGAAGCTACACTCAGCCAAAAATATTGATGAGAAAGTTTTAAGATCTATATAAGCAGAGAAACATACTATGTTCATAGATTAGGAGTCTCTGTACGGTTCATTCTTCCCAAATTGGCTGGCAGGATTAAGTGACATCCCTATGAAGCTCCTAAAGAAAATTATTTTGAAACTGGCATGTTAAATTCCAAAATTTACATGTGAATGCAAAGAAGCAACAATAGTTAAAAATAATATTGAAATAGAAGCCAAGGTGAAGAGGCTACCCTAGCATCAGGACCTGCAAACCAATACAATAATATCCCTAGAAATAAGTGTTAACAATAACTAGCAAGTCTAGAAATAAACTCACAAAACAGGGTGTAATTAGACAGTAATATCACCCATACACTTTAAAAAATCCTCTTCATTAATGACACTGGAACAATGGGATGTGAAGAAAATTAAACCTCAATTTTATTTAGTATTCATGTTAACTAAGATCTTAACTATGATGAATTAGGAACCCAACCATAGCACTCTAAAGTTCCCAGAAAAAAAATGAACCTTTGCAAGTTGAACATGGTCAATGATTTCATAGAATGAAAATGTACACACGCAAAATACTAATAATAACAGAAAGAAATGAATAAGCTGGACTTCATCAAAGTTAAAATCTTTTGTTCATCAAAAGATACTATTAGGAAAACTAGTAGACAAACTATCAACCAGAAGTAAAAACTTGTAATATAAGCCAACTTGTAATATCTTGAATTCCAGCCCCTGGAGGCAGAGGCAGAGGGATTACTAGGAGGGAAAGATCAGCCTGATATATATAGTGAGTTCTAGACCAGCCAGGGTTACATAGTGAGACTCTTTCTCTCTCTCTCTCTCTCTCCCTCTCACTGTCATATATATGTATATGTTTGTGTGTGTGTATAATATATGCTATACATAATATAACATTATATAATATATATTTTATGTGTATTTAATATATAGTATTTTATATATTATAATATGTAACATATATTATATGTTATATATATTAGAGAGAGAGAATAGAACAAAGTATTCTGATGATCTGGTTTGTATCCTTCTGTAAGACTACAATACAAGTATTATCTTTAAGAAAACAATACAATTGTATCATCCAATATCTTATTTGTATGTATGTGCTTGTGTGGGTGTTCATGTATGTGTACGTGCTCATGTGAGTGCTCGTGTATGTGTATGTGCACATGTGTGACTTCCAGAGGTCATCCTTGAGCGTCATTCCTCAGGTGCCTTTGTTTTTTGAGACAGCCTCTCCCTGGGACCCTCAGCTTGCCGATTAGACTAGGCTGGCTGGCCTTTGAGCCACAGGGTTTACATGTCTCTGCTTTGATGAAGCCAGTTCATTCGTGTCTTTCTGTCATGATTAGCATTTTGGACATGTCCATTTTCATTCCATGAAAATCACTGACCGTGTTCAAGTTTCAAAGGCTTTCATTTTTCCCTTGGTTTTTCTACAGTGCTTATATTTGGATTTGTAATTCATCTTAACATTTGAGTACTTAGTATAGTTGTATCTGATATATATGTATATATTACATATGTATGTGTATGTGTGATATATAGGTAGATATAGATAGATAGATGATAGGTGTATGTATTTAGGACAAACAATAAAATAATAAAGAGTCAAGTACTCTAATTAGAAAGGGATAAAGCTGATACAAAGGAGGGTATGTGAAGGAGTAATTGTAAAAAGATGGTCAATATTACAGTCATTAGAGAAAGACAACTAAAGTTACCAGTATTATGTCATCACACAATTACGATTAAAGTTAAAGAGACTAACAATGTGGTGATGGTGAGGGCAAGCAACAATATGGGCTTACATACATTACTGGTGAGAGCATGATACAGGCAGCCACTTTGAAGAAATATTTGGCTGATTCTTATGAAGTCAAACACATACCTACCCTATGAAGCAGCTATTAGATATTAGCTACACAGAGATGAAAATATTCATTGAGCCGAACCTGGAACAACCCAGAGATCCAGCATGAAGATGATAGGCTGGGAGGTGGTTGCTTGGTAACAGGGTGTGCCGTGGAGGCATGAGGACCAGAATTCAACCCCCAAAGGCTCACATAAAAAGCTGGTGTGGTAGTATGAGCTTGAACTCCCAGAATGGAGGAGGTAGGGACAAGTGATCCTCATGGCTCGATGGTCCCAGTGAGAGGCCGTCTCAAAAAAAAAAGGCACCTGAGAGGAATGACACTTGAGGGATGACCATCAGGACAAACACCAAGTACTGTATGTAGCTCCATATGCATTCTCTGGGACTTTAATTTCAAAGGGCTTTAGATGGCATTTTAGTTAGGGTAACTATTGTTTTTATGAAACACCATAACCAAAAGCAACTTGAGGAGAAAAGAGTTTATTTGACTTCCATATCCTGAATCACAGTCTACTGAGGGAAGCTAAGACAAGAACTCAAGCCTAGTGGAACTCTGAAACCCGAGGAGCTGATGTAGAGGCCATGGAGGAATGCTGTACACATGGCTTGCTCAGCCTGCTTTCTTTTTTTTTTTTTTTTTTCGAGACAGGGTTTCTCTGTGTAGCCCTGGCTGTCCTGGACTCGCTTTGTAGACCACGCTGGCCTCGAACTCACAGAGATCCGCCCGCCTCTGCTTCCCGAGTGCTGGGACTAAAGGCGTGCGCCACTACGCCCGGCTATCAGCCTGCTTTCTTATAGCATCCAGTACCATCAGCCCAGGGGCCGCACTCTCACGATGGGCTGGGCCCTCCTGCACCAACCACTGATTTAAGAAGTGATCTATAGGCTTGGCTAACAGTGCGATCTTATGGAGGCATTTTCTCAACTGTGGTTCTCTCCTTTCAGAGGCCTCCAGCTGTGCCAAGCTGACATAAACTATCCAGCACATATGGCTCTGTCCTTCCAGATTTTCTTCCTGCAACATACACCTCTCTTTTGGGCTGCTTCCACTCCTTGCCTGCAGCTCTCCTTCGCAGAAGTTTCAGAATCTTGTTCTGTCCACTGTCTTGAGGTCTCCCCCAGGACACAGGCTTCACTTTTGCATCTTCATGCAACAGCCTCTTCCAGCCTCTTGCCATCTCAGGGACTTCACGCAGGAACCCCGCCACCACCGCCACTGCCCCCACGTTCTGCCTAGCCTCAGTGGCTCTCTGAAACTGGGGGAGGGGGAATTTGTGACCTCTTCATTCTTGAATCCTTCATGCCTCTAAAGCCAGCACCATATAGATGACACTCCCAAGTTCGGTTGCCAGCTTAGGATGGCTCTTGGTCCCTTTGAGTCACATTAGCAGTGTCTTTTCAGTTTCTTTCTAGGAACAGAAAATGCCTTAGGCTCTCTTTCATATGGAAGCATATGTGGATGGTGTCTTGCCTTGAGAGCCTCACTCCTTTAGTTCTAGGGTAGAAGAGAATCTTCCTGAATGATACTAATCTCAGTAGCAATTACAGCTTCCCTTCCAGCACATGCCTTGGCTCGAACACTAAGCTTCCTAGTTCTCCTTTTCTCTCCAAACCATATGTTTGGTATTTCTGCTTCACTTGGTCTTTTTCACTGTAGATCTGCATAAACATTGTCAAAAATAACTACACCACACACACAAAAGTAAGCAGCCTTGAAATTGTTTCCATCAAAAAAAAATTGATGTGTTACTTTTTAACTTAGCTTCAGTCAAGTTCTCAGGACACAGACAGAAAACAAGCAGGTCTTTCGCCAAATATCACATGACTGGTCTCCAGCCAAGTTACTGTGAAAATCCTCGCTTCTTTCTGAGATCCCTTGAGCTGGGCTTCCACAGTCTGCATTGCTCTCAGCAATGCAGTCTAGGCTCCTACTAGAATTGGCTTTTAAGCTTTTACAGCATTCAACCATTTATCTAATCTAACACTAAAGTCTTCCACATCCCCCAAAAGTCAACATCGTCAGGTCCTTCATAGCAATAGCCCACTCTCTGGTACCATCTTCTATATTAGTTACTTGTATGTTGCTATAATAAAACACCACGATGAAGGTAACTTACAAAAGGAAGGGTTGATTTGGACTTTCAGAGGGCAAGAGTTCATCACGGGGAGGCACAGCAATAAGCAGCGAGCACAACATCAGGAGCAGGAAGAGCCATGAAGCAGAAAGTGTGAACTACAAGAGAGAGACACCTCTAATGAAATACTTCCTTCAGCGAGTGTTTACAATGCACCTTATGTCTCATTGAATGGAGCCACTAACTGAGGAGCAAACATTCAAATATCCCAGTCCAGGGGGGAACATTCCTTATTCAAATAGCCACAGCATCATTTCTGCAGGTGCATGTTAAGCGCTAATAGTCATTTCACTGAGACAGATGACCTGTCACTTCTGGATTCTGTGGTCACAGCCTGCGTGTCATCTAAATTCCGTCCTTCCTTTTGGTGATCTTTACCTGTTCACTCAAGTCAGTGGCACTGTGTAAGAAGGAAAGAATAGCACTTCAGAGTTCCAATCCCCATAAAAATGAATAATCTTCCATGCCTAAGTTGGTGACGTGGGATAATAATAACCTCCTGGCATGGTGATGCTGATGGTTAGAGGCGACATGAGTAAAGCCCATGCATGGGTCCAGAGGACACAATCTGTTGGTGGCATGGTGGTAGTGATGATTATTAGCACATATAGACATAGATCTCCACATAACCCCTTTCTCTTCACCATTGCTGCCCCCACACACTGAAAACGCCCTACAGCCGTGACCTAGCCATTGAAGTCTAATTCCCTTACAGAGCTGCCTGAGGATTCCCTCTACCCTCCTGTGTCCCTCAGCACCTAAGAATCTAATGAACAAGTGATTGCTTTCCTTGTCCATTCGTGTCCCTCAGGTTCTTGTCAACATGGCTTTCTCCTTTTCCATATCCTACCCAAGGGTCCCAACTGTTACATAGAGGGTCACTATTCCAGGAGCTTGGTGTTCATTGTGAGTCCTTCTGCTCTTCTGTCCCCTGCTCCCCAGGATACTTGGTGACTGACGTTCACTATCTCAAGCTTCCGTTCTCTTCTGTATTGCTGTTGACAATCAATTTGAGCAAGCCCTTGATATGAAGGACCATGACTCCTCTTCCTCACTACAGTGCCTTATTAAGAGAGCTGGAAGTAAGACTGTGGGCTTTCTACATACCTCTGGAAGCCCTTTGTAGTTGAGGAGCTCAGTTCAGTGGTTTTGCTATTTGAGTAATTGTGGGTGGTCTGGGAATTTGCCAATTTGTTTTGTTTTTTTTTTTTTACCATCAGCCGCCAGACAAACATTTACAATTTTTATTACAATTACTTATTGTTTGTGTTTCTACATGTGTGCTGGTGATTGTGCCATATGCATGAGTCGAAGTAAGAGAATGATTTGCAGGAATCAATCCTTTCCTTTCCCCATGTGGGTCCCACGTGGGACTTGGGTCATTAGGCTTGGTGCAACTACTTTTACCTGCTGACCCATTTCACCAGCCTGAAAACAAATGTTTTCTAAAAAAAAAAAAAAAAAAAGACAGGAATATTTCTAAATCCAAATGGAATGTAGTTGTGCGTTATGTCCTGTCTGTGTTTATATTAATGCAATAAATTGCTTTCATGCTGTACTGTGCTCTAAATCCCTTTGATCATCATCATCAGTACCGGCAAATGTGTCTTGCAGAAGGGGAAGCTCACTGACAAAGTTAGTAACGAATACTCGGCACAGGTTGTATGTAGGACATTCATTCTTCATATTGAATCTCCATGACTCTAGAAAGCAATAAAACATTTGGTACACTCATCCACGTGACTTCTGTTGCCCCTTCAGGGTTTGTTTCTCCTACAGGGTCAGAGCTGCCTGGCCTAGGGCAGCTGGAAATTTGAGAAACACTATTTAACCTTTTGTCTTTGAAAAATAGCCAGAATCCAATTAAGCATGGGCACAGGGCTTGGGGCTGTTCTGTTCCCTATGATGAGTATGCACCAGTGTGTTTGCTGCTTTTGGGATAATTGCTTTAGCTACTTTTCGACTTGAATTTGGAACCTACCTGAGGGCATCTTAAAGGAAAGTTCAGCATGAAGTAAACTATCAGAATATCCATTGTTCATCAAGTCTGATGTAAATGGCTGGTCAGAACTGGGTGTTGTGGGTACCAAGTATATTCCTGAAAGAGAAGTGGTTTGGTCCAAGGAGAGGGTACTTGAGGAGACAGCCAGTGGAGGGTCAAATTGTTGTTTTCTATCACTGAGATGTGAAAAGATGGCCTGAGTTACCTGAGAAGGAGTTTCACCCAGCTCTGCTCCCCAGGCTCCCCAGCCTTTACACTATTCCCTTCTATTTTCTTTTTTTTTAATGTTTATTTATTACTTAAGGTTACATCTCCATCATTTCCACTCTTCCCAGTTCCACTCTCCCACTCTCTCCTCCCTCTCCCACCCATCTTACTCCTCCAATGTGGAGTGTCCCTACATATCAGCCTCTCTCAATTCAACAGTCATATGAGAGCTAAGAGTTTCCTCTTGAACTGGAGGCCTACATGGTAGCACACCAAGGGAAAATTGTCCCATTGAGAGGTAACAAAGTCTGTGGTCCTGATCCTTATGGTGTGTTGGTTGTAGGATAGTTATCCTGTACTTATGGCTAAAATCCAATTATAAATGAGTAGATGTGCATGTGCATCTTTCTGAGTCTGGGTTAGCTCACTCAGGATGAGCTTTTCTAGTTCCATCCATTTGGCTGCGAATTGCATAATTTCATTGTTTCTGATGACTGAGTAGTATTCCATTGTGTAAATGTACCACAATTTTTTTTTTATCCATTCATCAGTTGAGGGACATCTGGGTTGTTTCCCATTTCTAGCTATTACAAATAAGGCTGCTATGAACATAGATGAGGAAATGTCCTTGTGGTTTCGTGAGAAATCATTTGGATGTATACCCAGAAGTGGTATGGCTGGATCTTGAGGTAGAGCTTTCCAAGTTTTCTAAGATATCGCCAGACTGATTTCCATATCGGTTGTACAAGCCTGCACTCCCACCAGCAATGGAGGAGGGTTCCCCTTTCTCCACACCCTCGCCAGCATGTGCTGTCATTTGAGCTTTTGATCTTAGCCATTCTGACAGGTGTGAGATGGAATCTCAGAGTTGTCTTGAGTTGCATTTCTCTGATGATTAAGGATGTTGAGCATTTCTTCAACTGTCTCATTGCCATTAGAGATTCCTCCTTTGTGAATTCTCGGTTTAGCTCTGTTTACCATTTTTTGATTGGATTATTTGGTTTCTTTGTGTTTAATTTCTTGAGCTCTTTATGGATATTAGCCGTCTATTGGAAGTGGGGTTGGTGAAGATTTTTTCCCAATCTGTAGGTTGCCATTTTCATATGGAATAACAAAAAAGCCAGAATAGCTAAATCAATCCTGTACAATAAAAAAAAAAAAAACATCTGGAGGTATCACCATCCCGGATTTCAAGCTGTACTACAGAGCAAGTGTAATAAAAACAGCATGGTACTGGTATAGAAACAGACCAGTGGATCAATGGAATCGAATTGAAGACCCAGAAATGAACCCACACACCTAGGGTCACTTAATTTTTGACAAAGAAACCAAAACTGCACAATGGAAAAAGGACAGCATCTTCAACAAATGGTGCTGCTCTAACTGTATGTCAACATGTAAAAGAATGAAATTAGACCCATACTTGTCACCTTGTACAAAACTTAAATCCAGGTGGATTAAAGACCTTAACATAAAGCCCGACACACTAAATCTGATAGAAGAGAAAGTGGGGGAAAAGCCTGGAACTCATTGGCACAGGTGACAACTTCCTGAACAGAACACCAATAATAGCTCAGACTCTAAGACCAACAATCAATAAATGGGACCTCATGAAACTGAAAAGCTTCTGTAAGGCAAAGAACACTGACTGTCATTAGAACAAAACGACAACCAACAGATTGGGAAAAGATCTATTTTCTTTTTCTAACAAGCTCAGTCATAACAATCCGCTCCTTTCCCTGCACTCCTAGTCTCCCCCCCCCCCCCCCCCCGATGTTTTTCTGAAAGAAAAAGTGTTGGTGCGCATTTTATCTCTTCACTTGGCTGCAGGGATTTCCCTTTGATGTGGAAAGAATAATCTTACAAATTCCACTATAAAATACACAGGAGAGACAGAAATAAGATTAAGCTCCGGCAATGTGAGCTGCCGTTGACGTTTCCTTCGAATAATGAGCTGAAGGTGAGCTCCCCTTGAGTTTACTCATGCCAATGATCAATTATGATAAATCTGGATTGTCAACGGTGTTATTCGCTGTTCATTTAAAATGCGTGTTTTAATTTTGTCTCCGTTCTTCAAGATACTCAGTCATAAGGGGCACTCAGCAGAGCCCTCGAACCACTAGCTGCTGCTCCACACTCCCTAGTTGCTCTTTCATCTTCTCTGCCCTGATATTTTTAGTGAGTAGCAGTTATCTCCTCTCTGGCACCCTGCCCTGCCTTCCCGCTGCTTGCTAGGTGGAATTGCCGCAAGGGTGTTTGCAAAGAGGCTCGCTCAAGTGTCACTAAAGGAGAGGGGGTGGGGCCGAAAGAGCTTTAAAAGGGACAGAGGAGTCTTTCAGGGTTCCAAAAGCAGAAGCACATCCCGGAAGGAATCCTATGCGCGTATTTCTTCTTTAGTCTCATCTCTCCGCCCGGTGGGGCTTGGAACTTTCCATCAATTTTTTCTGATTTCTCTCTGAGCCTTTGCCTGGCTGTGCCGGTCACAGCGAGAAATCAGTCACCCGCAGGTCTCCAGCGCTCTCAGTCTCTGTGAAATTTGTCATAAGGGCGTCAGGTATTTCTTATTGCTGTCCAAAAAAAAAAAAAATTGAGATAAAAAACTTTCTCTGGAGCGTTTCCGGCTGCGCTCAGGCTCTCTAGAGGTGGCGAAGGAGCTGAAAGGCAGCGTTAAAACAACTAAATAAAAGATGCCCTGGGGCCGAAGGCCGACCTGGCTGGAAGCTCAGAGGGTCATTTGCTCGGACTCCGCCTGCTCTGCGCTCTAACAACTCAAGTCACCGTCTGCTGAGCTTAACCGCCAAGACCATGCTGCTCTCGCTCACCTTACCTCGGGTGGTTTTAATGATTAGTGTAGTCAGCGCCACAGCTCAGCAGCACGAGAACTGTCAGCTGGGTCCTCCCGAGGGAAGCGGCGGGACTTCCATTTGTGCAGGTAAGTAATCCAAGGACAGGAGCCCACCCCCTCAGGGACAATGCCTTCAGGCAACTGTTCGCTTGTTCTACCTTGTACAGCTGCGTTTATCCCCAATCCCTTGTCTGTCTTTGGGTGTGTATGTTTGCTTAAGTTGTGTATTCTGAAGTGTGTGTGTGTGTGTGTGTGTGTGTGTGTGTGTGTGTCCTGGTAGAACTCAAATGCTGCCAATTATAAAAAATGTCACCGTTTTCCACTGTTCTGTGCACAAGTGAATATGCTTCATTTAAAACCAGATAAACATTTCTTTTTGTGGAAACATCAGTCTTTATTCTGAGAAGACAGTAACACCTAGCTGATCAGTTTCGTATTAGAAAACGGGGGAACATATGGTGGCAGTTGATTTTTATAGGTTTTGAAAAGCATTCCTTCTGATAACTTCATGGCAGAAAATGCGGTAGGTCAATTAAAATTAAAAACCGAAACCAACCAACCAAACAAACAAACTGTCAAGTTCAGCCTCTGATCCTCCTGACTTGGAAGCTCCAATTCAGCTCTCGAGTTCTTAGTAACAGGTGCACTGCTGAGGAATGACAAGGACTACATGAGCCCAGGCATCTCTCTTATAAACAGGGTTTTCTCCAAGAGGAGCTGGGGTTTTTCTGATTGCGCATTACCACACCTAACATTCCAGTTGGAAACATCTCACTGCTGATTCTTTATTCAGTGGCTAAGTCCCTAACCTGTTGCATAGGCGAGGAAGCTACTTCCATTTACCCAAGGGTCTACACTGTCCAGGAAATCCTCCTTTGACATCTTTCTTTCTTCGTTTGTGTTTTTGAGACAGTGTCTTGCTCAGACTGCTGGTGAACTCACTGTGCTTCCCAAGTACTAGGACTACAGGTGTGTTTACCACCATGTTTGACTCATTTCTGGTCATCTTGCTCTTTTAAGATAGGGTCTGACTTCGTAAATAAATAAATAAGTAGACTGAAGAAAACATATTATGTTTTTGGAAGAGAAACCTCTGGAAGATAGAAAGCAGAGGATCATGGGAACAAGAGCCTGGTGGCTGCTGCTGTGCGAACCTCCAAATTGGATAGCTCAGAGAAATTACACATAAGGAAATCAGGTGTTCTTGTTCACAGAGTGTGACCAGGAAGCATGCATCAAAATTGCAGAGCAGATCTCTGGGGTTTTGGAGGAGGGCATGATTGCTAATTACATCTACATCCCCAGAGCGAGGGCACTTCCACTTCGCATACACTCAGTAAATTCTTGCCTCGTGAAAGAAGTGTTTCTCTGTTCTTCTAATCACATGATCCCAGATAATAACATTGGAAAGCAGTTGAAAACAGACAGAACTGGGCCCCTGTGAGCCATTAGCTATTGGAGACAGGAGAGAAAACTCTGCCACAGGTGCGTTTTGTGGACTGGAATGTCAACGGAGCGGAGGAGATTCCCTGGAGGAGCTGGAAAATGACCAAAGTAAGGTGCCACCACCAGCACAGTTAGTGAGGGTTACGTAATGGTTGGAGCCAGCCATGCAGCTGGTAGGTAGAACAGACGAGCCCATGGCAAAACTTAAAAAGAGGAAGAAACCGAAGGAGTGATCTTGTATGCATGGCTCCTCGTCCTTGAGGATAGTGTGTAACTCCTCTGCCTTGTTGCCCTGCCTTCTCATGCCAGACAGTTGAGTGCTCTGCTGACATAGTTTGCACCAGAATGACAGGAAGCTCAGACAGAAATATCGATTTGGGGAGTCTTTGTCTCAGTGTGGAAGAAATAGGTTTTAGAAGAAAACAAACTCGATTTCAAGTTTGTGTTGCCTTCCTAATAGTTGGATTATTTTACAATATCCCTGGGAAATGATATCTGTTCCTCGGGATCATTGTTGGGCTGGCACGAGGTAACGTGAAATATCCCTCACCCAACGTCTGACCCAAGAAATGTGCTCTTGGTCTCCACGCCTTGATTAAAGTTCTTTGATCAGGTCATTCCTCGTATTGCCAGTGGAAATCTGCCTAGGTCACACCCTGTCACCCTTGCATTCCAGAGGATAGCATTTCTTTCTCCTCTGTAAATAGATAATGGTGACATCGTCTATTTTTCCCCCCTCTTAAATTCTGCTTGTACTTCTTGCCTTTGGCATTGAGACTGTTTACCTACGTGGCCAACCTGACCTAGCAAGAAGAATATGCTTTGTGGCCTGACAACATCCAGGTAAAATGTCTTGAGGTTGCTGTTCACTCGAATGCCCGTCAGCCAACCCAAGAGATAACAAGACACAATTTGGTTTTCTTTCCATTGACCAGGAACAAAATCAAACATTTTCTTGGCTTTTATTTAAATGAAAGCAAATGAGGACAGCAGCAAAGAACACTGTTAGCAAGTGGTTTCTGAACTTTTAAACCTCTTTACCCCGGAGGACAAATGTCAGTTGGACAGGGAACTGTTCCTGCCTGGCGTCTAAACCTGGGTTATTTGTTCTTGGTAAATGACGGTCTCGGAAGAAGCCCAGCCTCAGAGAACCGAGTGGGAGGGATCTGGGCATGGCATGGAGTTTGCTCACTGGGTACACTGCTTTTAGCAGTAGACAATGAGGTCACTGATTTCAGAAAGGGCTGAAGTTTGGTTGGCTTCCCTGTCATGCGCAAAGCAGAGCAATTTTCAGATCCAAATCCTGTCTCGTTTTCACCCAGTTTTAGAAAAGTTTCTTTTGACATCTAAGTACAGAGAAACTGCAGGATGGTGTTTTACGTACATCTGTCTGTAAATATAAGCTCTTAAGCTAGACAACCCGCCCACCTTGCTCACGGCTCAGTCCTGCTGCATGTGAAAGACGTGTCTCATTTTCTTCACCGTGAAAGAAAGCTGGCTGTGTTCCCTCCCTGGGATTGTCATCCGCTCTGCACTCACGTGTCCTTCATTCCCTTGGAGTCAGTCACCTGCAGAAGAAATACATTTTCTTCCAAGGAATTCTTAAAGGTTTCCAAGAAAGTTTCCAGTTTTGTGAAGCAGCCTAGTGTTTACTTTATAGCTTTCATCATTACTGCCAGCCTGAACAATCCCAAAGCTAGAGAATTGGGGTGTTAGTTTCTTCGTGCTATAGTGTCCAACACTGGAAATGGAGTAAATGCTGTAAGAGTGGTTTCAGAAACCTTGATGGGGACCCTCGGGATGAACGGTCTCCCTGATCTGTCATCTATCCTTGCCCAGACTCACACTGTCATCCAGAATGTGTTCAGTACTCATGTAACAGAACTATTACCTGGGTATTGGGTGCACCAAGAATACAGCGTTCTTTGGTAGATTATTTTGGGAACTGAGGTAGCTTTTCACACTGCTGATTCCATGTCTTTTCCAGCTTTCTCATTGGCTAGACACTGAGACAAAAAGATTACAGTCAGGTCTATGCAGATGAGTGTAGTTTTTTTTTTTTTTGGTTTTTCGAGACAGGGTTTCTCTGTGTAGCCCTGGCTGTCCTGGACTCAATTTGTAGACCAGGCTGGCCTCGAGCTCACAAAGATCCGCCTGCCTCTGCCTCCCAAGTGCTGGGATTAAAGGCGTGCACCACCACTGCCCGGCTAGATGAGTGTAGTTTTTACCAGGTGTGAAAGAAGGAAGAAAGGGATCTTTACATTTCCTGACAGGCCTCACATTTTCTGAAAATGTGGTTTTTTTTTTTCTTTTCTATATCCATGCTACAAGCTTCCAGGGCAATGATGGGATGGCAGGCAAATGTGTCTTCTTTAGTAGGTTTACCCCTTAACGTTGTCTTTCAGAGCTTTCTTTTCAGACATGGGGAGTTAGGGACTGTAAAGAGTCTCAATTCTCTTAGCCTGGCACAGACCACCCACTTGTATTCTCATCATCTCTTGGCATCCCCAAGCCTGGAGTTTGAATTTGCACATCTATTTTCACTTCTAGTCTTGATTTTCTGATCCTCCCAAGCAGGCTAAGCATGTGCATATCTGTCAGTGTTTGGATTTCCCAAATATTCCCTTGGATAGTTCATGTCCTGGACTCATGCAAACGTGCAGGCATTTTGGACAGAGCTTGCTCCTGCGGGAGAGGACCATATGGTGCAAAGCCCCGGCGATAGGTGCACTAGAAAGGGCCCTTCATCGAGAAGCACAGCCTTCCTGTTCTCCATCTCCCTTCTCGGCACAAGTTCTATGGGATGTTGAATCTCACTGGGGAGGTAGTTCTTTCTGTGGGTAGACAGTTGCTAGGATACGGAGAATCAGAACAGCATCACAGCAGCTGCTTTGATCTACCATGTGGTACATCAGTTAAGAATCAGTGTTTCGTTTCAGTCACACATTAGAAGTGTCTTTGCTTTGTGTCATTCTAATAATAAACTTAGAAGCTGCAGTTAGTTCCCTGGGATGAGGTGAATCTAGGTAGGATGTTATTTGTCATTTTTACCATCCTTGATGGCAAAATATTTTTTATATTTTTGTTCTTACTGCAATCACATTTGCCTTCAACATTTCAAATCAAATACTTATTTAAAGTACTTTTCTGTATATTTTAATAGCTATATATACAGCCGTGGCCCTGAACTAGGTTCTAGCCAGACTGGGACAGAGAATAATGAAATTAGAGTTCAGGAATTGGCTTGACAGCTTTGACTATTTTTCTTCCTCTGTCTTAAAAATCTTTTTGTCAGGGTCAAGCATGGTTGCACATGCTTTAAGCTCAGCCCTCAGGAGGTAGAGGCAGGTGGATCTCTGTGAGTTGAAGACCAGTTCCAACTACATAATGGGACCATGTCCCAAAAAACAGAAAAAAAAAAATCTTTTTGTCTAAGAACACTCATGTAACAAGTATCTATTGACAAATATTTATATGTTTAGTCTTGTAATTTGAGAAACATTACTTAAAATTGTGTTGATTAAAAGTAACAAAAGACCTACATCAAATTTTATATCTTAATTTTTTTTAAGATTTTAAGCAATTGATTAATCTTTTAGATCTTCTCTGGAGTATTGAACATTAAATGTCACTTGGTGGAAGTTGTTTATTTTAGGTCTTTTTAAAATGTTTTCTTTAAGCTGGGTGTGGTGGAGCATGCCTTTAATCCCAGCACTTGGGAGGCAGAGACAAGTGGATCTCTGTGAGTTTGAGGCCAGCCTGGTTTACAAAGAGAGTCCAGGACAGCCAGGCTCTGTTACACAGAGAAGGACATATTTCACAGAAGTACAGGTTGAGAGTAATGATATTTATACATGAATTTATCTCAGGCTTAAGCATTTTAAAATTTTATTATCATTATAATTATTATTTTACAAAAACTGCCTCAAGCATGGAAAGCACTGGTTTCTATAATTGTAATTATATGTATAATTATAATTCTATAATTGAAGTGATGAATACTAAAGTAGATAACAGCTACTGTGTCTTAGTTGGGAGGGTGCCTGTCAGTCTCTGAGTTCGGAGGACCAGGGTTCAAATATTAAGGTAGAAAGTAGAAAGGGCTTTGAAGGTCACATAGCTGACCTCTCTCACTGCAGGCAGAGGTGGAGGTCCGCAGAGAGGCAGCAGCTCATGAACGGTGGTTCAGGACCCCAGGCTCACGTCCTGCAAAGTTATAAGACACGCTGACACGTCCCAAAGCAGACTGGTGAAAGTTAACCCATGTGATGATTTTATTGGTTGTCCTTGCCAAAAAGAATTCATAACTCTGACTTGGATTAAGAAAACTTTCTTGGGGCGTGGGAGGTAGGCAAATGTGCGGTAAAGCATCTGGGAAAGTTGTCTTTATGTATGTGTGAGTCATGTGTGCATGTATGAGTGTGTGTGTGTGTGTGTGTGTGTGTGTGTGTGTGTGTTGGGAGGCGGGCAACACACATGTGGCATGGAGCTCATGTCAAAGACAGCCTGGGATGTTGGTTCTCAAGCTAGCTGGCCTCCTCACCCCCACTCATCTCGGTGTGAGAGGACTGGAATTGCAAATGTGTACTACTGCATCTATGGGAGGTCTGTGGATTTGAACTCAGATCCTCATGCTTCTCTTGGCAAACACTTTATTCACTGAGCCACCTCCTTAGGCTTGGAAAAACCTTTCCAATTCTTCGTGTTGATAAATCCCTTTTGAGTCTAGTCATAGTGGTCTTTAAATAAGGTTGAGCATAATTTATTTCTAAAAGTAGCGATGTATTTAAACTGTTCACTTAAAATGAGAAATTCCTGACAACACAGAACATTACAATAGAGTCTACTGTTTCCCCAAACTACCTTATTGAAAGAGTTTTTTTTTCTTCTAGTTATTTTGATTGTGGAACTGGCCAAGAGACAGGCACATGACTTAATGAAACATAGAGTAAAATTCAGACAAGGATTCACAAGCACATCATTTGATCTTTCACAAAGGGACAAAAGTAATTTTATGGTGAAAGAGTCTCTTTACCAAATGGTGTTGCACCCTTTAGACTGGCGGATGCTTGAGTATCTGTAAACACAGCATTGAACCTGGCTCCTAACTGCACAGTCTACCCAAAAGTGGACTCAAAATGTATTGTCGGGTGTGGTGGTGCACGCCTTTAATTCCAGTACTCGGGAGACAGAGGCAGGCGGATCTCTTATGAGTTCAAGGCCAGCCTGGTCTACAAAGTGAGTCCAGGACAACCAGGGTTACACAGAGGGAACCTGTCTCAAAAAACAAAGAACAAAAACAACCAAAAAAAAAAAAGTACTATAGACCTGAATTCAAGATATAAAACTACAAAACTTTGAAAAGGAGACATCTTTGCCCCGGGGTTAAGTGAGGCATTCTGAGAACTGATACTAAGAACAGAATTTATAAAAGAAAAGTTGATGAATTGTACTTCATCAGAATTTAAGACATGCTCTTCAGAAGGTGATGATGAAATGACAAAAACAAAGTCCTGGTGGAGAAGACACCGGCAGTCAGCTACCCAAGGACAGATGCATCTCAAAATGTATTTTTAAAAACTTCAATAATAATCAACAGCTTAGAAACAGGCAAAGGACTTGGACATTTAGCCGAAAAGACGCAAGGGTGGTCTGTTAGGCCATGAGCAGGCGATCGATGCCCTGTAAGAGAGAAAAATCGTGCAATCCCCATTCACCTTAATAAAACGAGGATTCCCACTGGGTAGTGGCAGGGCTGTGGGTTTATAGGACAGGTAAGGAAACAGGAATAAACAGCTGGTTAGCAGCATTGCTATACGTTGACTTAAGATTTATTTTTAAGCTTTAAAATTGTGTGTGTGTGTGTGTGTCTGTGTCTGTATGTCTGTGTGTCATCTGTGCACATGTGAATACAGGTACACAAGGAAGCCACAGACAGATTTCTCTGAGGCTGGAATTACAGGCAGGTATGAGCCACCTGATTCGGGGGCTGGCAATCAAATGCAGGTCCTTTAGAAGAGCAGTACATGCTCTTAACTGCTGAGCCATCTCTCCAGCCTCTACATCGTGTTTTTCCAGGGACTGTGGCAGAGGGGGGCTTCCTATTAACATGGTAGACTAGAATCTCCTGTTTTGAGGAGGAATGGTTTGGTCCTTGGAGACAAATTACTGCTTCTTTCAAATCTCAGCTTGGTTATATTACACACAGCAGGGTTAACTGCAAGTTGACCTCTTAGGGAAGTCTGGTGGCCTTCCAACTAGTGGTCACTCTGGGTTTTCAAGAGCTCAGTGTAAAACATTGGCCTCCCATTGAGCTGTACTCCAAACCAATCTATTCCTTAATTCCTGGAGTCTGTGAATGTTACCCTCACATAGAAAAAAAAGCTTGCTTACTTACCTCCCTTCCTTCCTCCCTCCTTCCTTTCCTTCCTTCTTTTTTCCTCCCTCTCTCCTTTCTATCCTCTTTTTTCCTCCTTCCCTCCCTATCCTCCATCTCTCTCTCTGTCTCTCCCTTCCTTTCCCCCCCCTTTCCCTCCCTTCTTCCATCCCTCTTTCCTTCTTTCCCTTTCTTCCTCTTTTTGCTATGGAGCCTAGGCTGGCCTTGAACTGTTAGGATTATAGGTATGAACCACAATTCATGGCTGGAAAAGGGATTTTTCTAGATGTGATCTTGGGGTAAAAGGATAATCCTGGGTCCTAAGGACAGCACAGGAGGAAGTGAGATAAGAGAAGCAAGCATTTGAAGGTGCTGCACTGCAGCTTTCAAGATGGGGAAAGGAACAGGGAGCCAATGGATGCAAAGAATACACTCCATGTGAGCTGCAATCTATCATAGAATTAAGTAGACAGTTTCCAAGTGATGTAACTACAGAAATTTACTTAAGGGTCCTCCTTTATAATTAGCTCCTGGAACATGAAGGAGAAGAATTCAGCCTAGCAAGGAATATGCCTCAAACAGCACTTCCGTGTGTGAATTCTTGACACTAACCAAACACTAACAATCCTTGGTGCATTCAGTTTGGGGTCAGCAATGCAGCCTGATGTGTGGAAGGTAGGATCTGAAATAAGAAAGACTTCCCTTAGTCTCTTGGACCAGCTTGATCTTGACCTTGGGATGTATGGCCAGGCAGCTGCTCCAAATGTGAGTGTGTTCTTCTGAGAGCCGTTTACGTAGTACTACCCAATTGACGAAACAATGCCAAGTGCCACTCTCAAGATAAGAAACATACTGCCTTGCTCTTCTCCTGCCACTCACCACCACCTCCTTGGGAGTTGTAATAGCCTCCAAGACTGAGAAATCTGGCTGAAAATGAAGGGGAACTTTGCAGAGACCGCTGGTCCCATTATGGCCCCCGAGGACCCAGAGCAAACCTGAGTCCCTTGAGTGTGGATGTGGTTAGGAGTTAGCAGGAACTGGTTGTGGCTGGCTTAGGGAGGATAATATTTTGTCACTCCTCAGGCCTCAGGTGGTATCCGCATTCATTTTCAGGAAGCAAAATTGAACCCCAGAGAGTTCTTTACAGAGTTCAGACTTGGACTCAAATCTCCCAGCTTCAGTGTTATTTCTGAGTCATGTGGATTCTATATCCAACCTACCTTCATTCTGTTCCTGATGAGTGAGCTGAGAGAAAGTATTGGTGATCCAAAAGTTACTTGGCACTCTTGTAAGTACCCTGGTTGTAAAAAGACATGATTTCAGCGCAATATAAGACTTCTCCGCACTTTCTACACACCAAGCTAAGCTCTCCTTCAAGTCAGTCCCCTGGGAGCAGTGATAAACGGCTGCTGTGAGGGTTTAGGTGTCTGCCAGGCCCAGCAGCTCTGGGAGGTGGCAGGCTTTCTTACTGCCACACACTCTTCAGAGCCAAGTTCTTTTCTCATGGTGGGGCTGAATCCCGAAAGTCATGAAGTTAGTTCACTGCTCCCCTTCTTTGTCCCATGAACCCCTTGGTAGTGACAGGGGACAGCATCAGCACTTTCCTTGTTAATCTAGTGATATAGTTGAGGCGACTCCTTGCTCCAGTAAACTTCCAAAGCCTCCAGGGCACGCAGAAAACTGTCAAGGCCTCCTCGCACTCACCCACACGTCAATCCCACAGACACGCAGAGGATGTGAGATGTTTGTCTGTTGACCACTTCAATCCTAGTTTGCCTTTTGTCTCTCGCCTGTGCCATGGGGGCCTCTGTTCCTTGTAGTCACTAATGAAAGTCTTCAATATGCTCCTGGCCTCTTGGGTTCCCCTCTGGTCCCTGAAGTTAGTCTATCATCCCGAAGGTTGAGAAATCAGGGGTTCTCATTGGTTGTAGTCCCTGGTTTTACTCCTTAGAAAAGTGGTTTGATGTTTCCATGCACTTCCTTCTTATTGCACCAAAAATAAATCCAGTAGGTTTTGATGTGGGGAAGCTTTTGCTGTTCCAAAGTGCACACTACGTTGAAACACATATTCACACGTTGTCCCATGCTCTGGTGTCTCCATAGCCCTTGACAGGTATGAGGAAACACAAATGACTTCAGCATTTCGAGTTCACCAATCCTAATCTCCCCACAGTTTCATTGTGTTTAAAATCAGATTATGTCCCACATCTACAAACACCCAACTCCAGCACTGCTTTGCATAAAGCAAGGCTGATGGTGGAAGAAAGTCAACAGAGTCTTCAGGGAAATGGTATCAGAGTCAATTGCACAAGGGATGAAGACAGTGGAGTCCTTACCTGTGACAATCCAGAGTGTGGCTGAGAAGGGGCAGAAAGGGTAGTGAGAAGGAGGGTCGTCTGCATGCTCTGGTATAAGCCTTGCTATTAGCTTTGCTATGAACTAGCAGCATTGGGGCTTTGTGAAACGTCACTCCATTTCCTCCTAAGTGATTCAAGTTGTCCAGATTCATTAAGAGATGAAAGTCACCTGCAGTGTCTGTTTTTAAAAAATGGATTTGCCACACCTGTGCATCAGCATGCACAGCACGGTACAGAACAAAGTGGAGAGGGGAGAAGGGGAGGGAGAGGGTGAAGGGAGGAAGGGAAGAGAGCGGTGGGTTGAACAGACAAACAGGAAAAGGCTAGGGAGCTATCTAGAGGTAAAGAACCTCCCAGTTAAATGTTTTTCTCCTCAGTACTGGGAATTGAACCCAGGGCTTCACTCAAGTGAGGCAAACACTCTCTCACAGAGAAACAGTCCAGGCCTCTTTTTCATTTTTAAATTCTGAAAAGGAGTCTCTTACTAAGTTCTCAGGCTGGTCCTAACCCACTCTGTAGCCCAGAGAGGCCTTGAACTGGTGATCACCTGCTTCAGGCAGAGTATCTGGGTTTACAGTCTTGTGCCCCCAGGCCTGGCTAGTGTATCCCAGTTCTAAGATATAATAATCCCTGGGTTGTCATCTTCTGATGGGCAAAATATGAGATAAAATCTTAGTTATCCAAATTTCAATTTAGTATTTTTAACATTTATCTGTATTTTGAAATATTATACAAATTAATACAATACAGTGATTTGTGTTTTATGAATTATGCTTGTAAGATTTCTCTTTTCTTTTTGTTAATTCCTGCTCTAGTTTTGTTTCTATTGTTTTGACAAACACCATGGGCAAAAGTAACTTGGGGAGGAATAAGTTTATTTGGCTTATAACTTCCACATCACAGTTCATTATTGAGGGAAGCTGAGGCAGGAATTCAAGACAGGAATCTGGAGGCAAAAACTGAAGTAGAGACCATGGAAGTTGCTGCTTACTGGCTTGCTCTTCATGACTTTGCTTAGATTGCTTTCTTCTCCTTCTTCTTCTTCTTCTTCTTCTTCTTCTTCTTCTTCTTCTTCTTCTTCTTCTTCTTCTTCTTCTTCTTC
>CAJQZJ010004763.1:8145661-8174371 GCA_907164525.1 Lophiomys imhausi
TCTCTCTCTCTCTCTCTCTCTCTCTCTCTCTCTCTCTCTCTCTCTCTCTCTCCTAGGACAGGGTTTCTCTGTGTAACAGAGCCCTGGCTTTCCTGGAACTTGCTTTGTAGACCATGCTGCTCTCAAACAAAAAAGATCTGCCTGGCTCTGCCTCCCAAGTACTGGGATTAAAGGTGTGTGTCACCATGCCCAGCTTTCAGATTGCTTTCTTATATAACAAAGTTCCACCTACCTGGAGTGGCACTGTGCACAGTGGGCTGAGCCCTCTCACATCAATCATCAATTAAGAAAATTCCCCACAGACAAGCCCATTGGGCCATCCAATGGAAGCAATGCCTCAACTGAGGTTCTCTCTTCCCAGAAAACTCTAGTTGGTCTCAAGTTGACAAAAACGAACACAATATCTAATCTGTCTGGTACAGGGTATCATGTGAGGATAAATAAGGCAGTGATTTGAACATTTGCTGTTGTGTTGTTGTTAAAATAACTGCCGTAGATGGAAGCCTGATTGTATGAATTTGGCAGTCTCTATCTAGTGGTAAAATTCCAGGCAAATAAATAAAATGCAATTATTTCTTTTTTATTTTGAAATTTATTTTATGTATGCATGCATGTGTGTGTGCATGTGCATGTGTATTACCTGCGTGTACATCTGTGCATCACATGCGTGCAGTGTCTTCAGAGGCCAGAAGAGGGCATGGGATCTCCATCCCCCAGAACTGGAGTTACAGTCAGGACCTGCCACGTGTTTGGTTGTTTGAAATTGAACTGGTTAAGAGCAGCCAGTACTCTTAACCACCCAGCTACTTCTCCAGACTCTATTTCTTGATTAATTAATTGATTTACTCAGAGTTTTTTGAGTGCCTATAATGTGTGAAGAATTGGACTATAATGTGGGGTGAGAATGTTAAAGTAGTTAGAATATGTTCCCCCCTCTTTCCAACCTGTAAACTATCTATGTAGTAACACAAATAAACACAATGTTGTATTGGTCACATCGATACATCAATGCATTGAAAATTAGTCAGATGTGTTTGATAAATTGTTATTTCTAGAAAAGTCTTGCTACACATACATGCAAAGGCCCTTGCCAATGAATCTACAGGTCTGTATCCCTTTGTGGTCCACAGGTTAGTAGCTCTAAGCTTAGGCTGCCTTTCCTCTATGAAACAAGTTATGCCCGCATTCTAGTCCTTGGCTTCTCAGTGAAATAGTGGCACAAATCTACGTAGCAAAGCCTGGGTCATGGGAATGCACAGCAGAAAGTTCCTGACCTGTGGTCCTCCATCATTAATGAAGTGTTTTCTCATGTGTGGGTTCGTTTTCCTTACTCTAATTGTCCCATAGGCAGGAGAAATTCTGTGAGATGTTCAAAGAGCCTTGCCAGCGAGCATGAGAAGACAGGCATCTCACTGAAGTGTCTGTGTTGCTGTGTCCAGACTACCTGCTCAGGAGAGAGGATTTATTTGGGCCATAGGTTCAGCATTTTCAGTCTGTGCTTGCGTGGCTGTGTGTTTTAGGATCTACTGTGAGGCGGAGCATCATGGCAGTGGGGGCATATGGCAGGAGCTGTTCTCTAGGTCTCTTAGCTGGCAGAAATAGCAATGGAGGAAGAGGTCAGGGCTCATTAATACTCAATGATGCACCCCTTGTGATGCCCCACTTTCTGCTTTCCCTACCTCCTGTCCATCGAGACTGTATTCCATTGATTGCTAGAGCTGGCTGGCCTAACTGTCTAGGAAATGGGCTCACAGATCTCAGCCAGGAGTTTGCTTCACTTACCTCTGAGGTATTTCTTAAGCCTGTCAAGATGACAACAAAAACTCACCATATACAAAGCCTCTTGTCTCTGTCAGTCCCCTTTCCACATCTTTGATGGTGTCTTGGGCCTTTTACATCTTCAGTGGTAACCAGGTGTGGACCCTTCTCTCTGTGCAGGGGGGCTGGTATTGACACAAGGTATGAGAAAAGGCTCTGTGTCCCTTCTCTTAGACATCTGTAGTGATGACTATTAAAATTCTCCTGATCTGATACTTCTTCATTCTTCCTGTATTTCTATTGTGATGTAGCCACTGAAATGGATTAATGCTTTCTAGCTTTAGACCCTGACCCCAGAGTTAGCGTCTGCTAACCCACCATGTTTAATCCTGAAAACAATGGAGTCATTTATTAAATTCCATTACAGGATGAAGGCTTAACATCCAAGCAGAATAAAAGAAGGCCAGCAAGAAAGGGAGCAAGAATGTTAGACTTGTCCTCTGAGCTTTCCCTCTCCTCAGCAGTCCATCACTTCTTAGACACAGGGCGGTAGCATCTTGCTCCCTTCTGGTCAGGAGAGGAACCCAGCCTCACTCCCGGAAATGAGACAATCTCCTGATTCACTTCAGAGCCGAAAAGATAAACTCATCCAGTAATTCATGCTGGGGTTTCTGAAGAACAGATTGGGTTCTCATTCAGATACTGAGATGTGGGAAGTCAGAATAGAAGGAGGCCGTGATCTAAACAGGAAAGGACTCCAGGCATTGGTTACAGCACAGAGCAAGGCATTGCTGGGACCAGGGTAGTCTACTGCTAAGGTTTAGTAAATGACAATTCAAAGGTGCCCACTGAGATTAATTCCAGAAAAATAAAGAATAATCTTTGAGTGTGAGTACATGTAGTATTTAGATTGGTCTTGTACTCAAAGTGCCTAAGGGTCAGAAATGTTTTAGTTTCTTTTGGATTTTGAAATATACATATACATTATGTATATGTATATATATGCATATATATATATATATATATACGGATAATGTAGCCTGTCTGTAATTGGGATATGGGCAGTTGTCTAGAGTTTTCCTTGGTATGAACAAAAAAAAATCAAATGATAGGGAAAGACAGAAGACCCCAAGAAAGGGAGTACAGCAGCTTTAGACACTCAAAATGGGAGAAGCCTAAACAGATGTCAGCTTGGGCAGTTTATAGAGTCCCTGGGTCTTCCTTTTTCCCTTATAGGTCCTGTCTGGATATGCACCCTGTTTCTCCTTACAGAGTCTTCTGAGAACAAGAATTCACAATCTCAGGGAGCCTTCCCTCACTCCTTTATACTCACGTTGCTCTAACAATTGTCCACTGTCAAAATGTTTCCTGACATTTGGAAGCCAGCATTCAAAATTTTCTGCTTCCACTTAAGACTCTTCTCTTCTCTCTGCCATATTCTGTGTCTTTACTCTATAGCTCTGGCCACAAGGCGAAGCTAGAAGGAAGAGCTTCTATTTCCACAATAGTATATATAATTATTATGGCTTGAATCTGAAATGTTCCCCATAGGCTCATGCTTTGAGTCTTTGGTCCTCAAGTGCTATGGTGTTAGGGGGACTTTGGAACCTTTAGGAGGTAGGGCCTCGCTGGCCAAAATAGGTAACCAGGGTTAGAGTCAGCCTCTTGTTCCTGTCACACTTTCTGTTTTCTGGTCCACTATGATGTGAACACCCTTCTCCACACACTCTTGCTACCATGGGCTGAGATATGCTAGCCTTCCTTCCCCACCAGAGTGGGTTTGAATCCTCCGAAACTGTGATCCAAAACAAACCTATCAGGCATTTTGGTCATCGCAACACAAAGTAATTAATACAATAATTTTATTCCGAGTTTACAGAAGTAAATCCAACATTCATACAGAGTTTCTTTCTATGACAGAAAAGAAACCTTACCTTGTTTCTTTTTAATGTATATTAGTAGAACATATATTTAATTCATTTTTTTCATAACTGGCAATGCACATTTCTTATGGATCCACTTATAAAGTTGATGGTTTGTAGAAATCGACAAGAGTCCCTTATTCTGTATAGACTTTTTATGTAAAATGCAAGACTAGAAATTTAATTCTGCATATATTGTCATGAAAAGTGTTTTATGTGGATCAGATTAAATACCACTGAAAATCTATAAGTTGGTTTCTTTCTCCTCTTTCAGATCCTGCACCCTACCTAATTTTCTCACATGGAAACAGTATCTACCGGATTGACCCAGAAGGAACAAATCACCAGCAATTGGTGGTGAATGCTGGCATCTCAGTGGTCCTGGATTTTCATTACAAGGAGGAGAGACTCTATTGGGTGGATTCAGAAAGACAACTTTTCCAAAGAGTTTTCCTTAATGGGTCAAGACAAGAGGTAAAGTATCATTATCACCCATGGTATATGAGGAATTTATACAAAAGCTGACAAAATGTAACTTATTGAATTTTTAATGTGTAGATAATTTGTCTAAAGTGTCATACTTCTCTGAATGGGCCTGATCTCAGAAGTTAAACAGTACTTAGTACTTGGGTGGGGAGATAAATGAAAATACATTATGGGTCAAATGTCCATGTGTTAAATGTAGGCATTTAATCTGCATCTGTGCTTCTATACTATTGATTAAGCTTACAAATTGTTATTTGGAAGCCTCTAAAGGAAGAATGTGAGGAAATAAGTGTAATTTTGAAGACACCTGATTTTGTTAAGTCAGTTACCATGAAGACATTATTTGCATTTTGTACCTCAGACAGTTTTGTCCCTCTGTGAATATTTGACAAGCATCCTTTTTGGTTGTCACAAGTAAATAAGATAGAGGGTGAAGATGCTCCAGGGCATCTGGTGGCCCCGGGACAAGGCTGCTGATCAACATCCTGCACTGTGTGGGACAGTCCCATAGTGAAGCTCTATCTAACTTCAAGTGTTAATACTGATGAGGTCAAGAAAATCTGTTTTATCTGTATGCATTTTTTCTCATGCAGGCAAAAAAAAAAAAATTGCCTGACATTTAGGAAGAAAAAAAAATGCCTTTGTATTCTCAAAGTATTTGTACTCTGGGGGGTGGGGGGATGAAGCTGAAAACAGATAAAAAGTGTTGTATTTCAAGTACATACAAAAGACCCTTAATCTTTCTCTTCAACTGGTAGAACCTGGCAGTGAGTCCCAGGAGGAATGTGTGCTGTAGATGGATTACAGGGAGCAGGTGATTAGTGGAGCCTCAAGCATTTATTTCCAACACAAACTGCTCATTGTTTGGGTTTTTTCCCCATTCCAAACCAAACCGCTTTCTTTCCAATCATTCTTAAAAGCTTCAATTAGGTGCAAATCTGTTTTAGTACATCTCTAATACTGTCTAGCCTCACTTTAACAAGTTTGGCTGTTCCGTTTTCTCCAGCCATGTGCTAGAATAGTGTGGAAATCTGAGAATCTGGAGGCTCCCTGTCACCAAACAAGGAAAAGTACATAAGCAGCTGTGGGTTTATGTCAAGTCCTTAGGAAAGGATTGGGTCGGTGCCTAACAGCTCACCAGTCTCCCCACTCCTGTAGATAAACCAATACTTAGAGAACAGCACATACTAAACATGAAAGCAATTTAAACTGGAGCGCTAATGTGACGATAGAGCAGTTTAAGGTCTTGGCTGGATGGCTCCGGCTCTGCTTGAGATGTAGCACAGCTTGGAGACTGCCGTCTCTACCCAGCCCTAAGCTCAGGCATGTTCTGCAGAGTTGGAACCACAATGGTAGGGTTATGACACCACAGGGACCTGTCTGGGGGAAGAAACAAGGCTTCCTTCTGCCTTGCACCGTCTAAGCCCCAAGAGGACTAGCTGACTTGCCCAGGCTGGACTCAAGAATACAGATTCTTTATTTGATTCTTTCAAGAAAATGCAAGAGACAGTCCAAGACATATAAAGAGAAACCCTGCTTCTCTGGTGTCATTGGGTTCTGCAAGAAGAACCGGACCTGATGGGAGAAGGGTAAAGGAAGAGAAAAAGGGGTTCCATAACAAAACTGCTTCTAGAGACTGTGGCTAGGACCTTTGCTTGGCACACATAAAACCCAGGGTTTGATCCCCAGAAATGCATAAACAAGGTGAGGTGGGATAGGCCTGTAATCCCTGCACCCAAGAGACAGAGGCAGGAGGATCTGCAGTTCATGGTCATCCTCAGGTACATAAACAGTTCCAGGCCAACATGGAGTACATGAGATCCTGTTCCAAAAGAGGGCGAGGTGGGGCTTCCACTCCATGACTCTGCTCAAATCCCAATGGAATCTTGCTAGAGTTTGGAAAAGACCTAAAGTTGAATTCAGATTAGGATTCCATCAACAAATGGAATTGAATAAATTGCCTTAAGCATAAAAAAATCTGTGAAATGATTAATATTTTGTGGCTGCTCTCCTAATTTCAATAGTATATAGGGTAATTTTTTGTTTCAAAGCTATGATATGAAGAACCTATTCACAAGGAGGGGTGTACTGTTGCTGAATCAAAACAAACTCACTCTATAACTACTTCATCATTTAAAAGATGCAGGGAATGCATTAAAGTGGCAAAAACTAAAATAACAGACTTTCTATGTGCAATAATGAAGCAATTTCATGGTGAACTGTAAATATTTATAACATTGAAATTCGTTTTTTCAGACAGTATGCAGGGTAGAGAATAATATTTCTGGGATGGCCATAAACTGGATAGATGGAGAGGTTCTCTGGGCACATCGGCAGGAAGGAGTCATCACTCTAACAGACTTGAAAGGAATCAACTCCCGCGTTCTCCTAAGTTCCTTAAAACATCCAGCAAATATAGCCGTGGACCCTATAGAGAGGTAAAAATCTGTTTTGTTTTGTTTTAAAGGAAATTGAAATGAACTTCAAATCTCACCGAGATTCCCTAAATTGTATTACTTGAAGGGCTAAGGGACTCCTTGGGCGAGATGCAGGTCTTCTCTGACAATACACAGGTGGCATTTTCTCCAAGACAAGTGGCTGGGTTGGGACTCTGTAGACACTCCTCCCTGCCCGATGTTCTCCCATAAAAACTTGGTTTTCTCTCACACTTGAAACTGCATGGCATTTCCAATGCGAAATACATACACATATTTGAATTCTCATTCGAAACACTCAGACTCCCCCTGGTCAGCCACCAGAGGTGGAAGCCCCGAGGACCCCCACTTTAATGACTGCTCATCCAGTTATGGCCGTGTGATGTGTTCATCCCCAGATTGATATTTTGGTCTTCAGAGGTGGCTGGCAGCCTTCACAGGGCAGATCTCAGTGGTGAGGGTGTGAAAACACTGCTGGAGACACCAGAGGGGATATTGGTGCTGACCCTGGATGTCCTTGACAAACGGCTCTTCTGGGTTCAGGACAGCGGAGAAGGAAGACATGCGTACATCCATTCCTGTGATTATGACGGTGCCTCTATCCATCTTATCAGACATGAAATACAGTAGGTTTTACTTTTGAAATGCAGAAAAACAGTTTGAAGCAGGTGTGATAGATTATTTTTATTCTTGTCAACTATCAGGGTATACTAGCTTACACAGAGTCACCAATTCATTCCTGGGAGTGACTTTGGGTTGGTCACTTAGCATTTCTCGGTTGTCTTTAATGTGGGTGTGGTAACAGTGCCTATTGTTGATGTCATTGTGAAGATTAAGTAAATATATGTGAATAATACCTAGTAATGTGCGTAGCCTGTTATAAGCTCCCACATGTTGGTCATACTTGTCCTCTGTCATTTTGCAACTTATTTTTGAAGCATTGTCTCTTGTGAGACTTACTATGGAAGTCACCTTGTGGAAGAGCTATCAGAACCAGCTCCTACCCACACCCTACTCCTGGTTTTGTCTCCATTTTCATCACACTTGTTTCTGACAGAAGAACGAGAAGGGAGGTGGAACTAAAAGTTTTATCCTATTCATTCTGGGTATGGTGACATAAACCAAAATTTAAGCCTAATATGTTTTTCTAAAACAAAGTGGGAAATGAAGACAAGTGACTAAAATTCAGACAAACAAAATAACTGAAAGTGGGGGATTCAGCTTTAAAAATTCAAGTATCATCTTTTTTTTTTTCTGGTTGTTTTTAGGCACAGTGTGTTCACAATGGCCCTTTTTGGTGACCATATCTTCTATTCAACATTGAAAAACACGGCAATTTGGATAGCCGACAAACACACCGGGAAGGACATGGTTAGAATTAACATCAATCCATCCTTTGTGCCTCCTGGAGAACTGAAGGTAGTGCACCCACGTGTGCAGGCCCCGACAGAGGACGGTGCTCGGGGCTCTGGTGAGTCACTAGTGTTACCTCAGACGTGCCTGGCACATACTCGCCACTTATCTACTGGCTCAAGCTAGACACTTAGGAATTATGGTGTGTAGGAGGGTAATCTTTTAACCAACCTTCATCAGTTTTTAGTTGAAACATAGTCCTGTAACAAAAGGCAGATTAAAAGGAAGAAAACACACATTTATTAGCATTCCTCTCCATATATTTGAGGGAGATAGATGTACAGGGTTCCCAAAGAAATTACACCGGGGAAATGACTAGATTTAGCCAATGTTCATTTATTTGGCTTATCATTTACTGCCTAAGAATTGTAGCCATTGAATACATGGTAGCTAAAAACCCAAACAACGAAACAAAATATGATGGTTGGTTTGACTTGAAGTATTTGCATGTTATATGTGCAAGATGGGAGATGGAATTAAAAAAAAAGCAAATTGATACACAATTACACCTTGTAATGAGTTCAATGAAGGGTACATGGAGAACAAAGCTGGGGTATGAGGTGCTGTTTGATCAGCGGATTGGAAAAGACCTATCTGAATGCATGGCCACTTAGAGCACATCTTCAAGGAAGAACAGGAAATTTTTAGAGGAGTGGCATAGCAGGAAACGTTCTTTGAGTCCCTACTGGTGGCCTCTGTGGGTAGAAAAATCAATGGCAGACAAAGGCCAGTTAGAACTGTTGCTACCCAGTCCTCTGGGAATGCCTCCACAAAGCGGGGGGCGGGGGAGGAAGGGGGGGAGACTGACTTTGGTAGTTTTATTCTTGCTCCCTGTGAGACACCTCTGCAAGAGCCCTTGTCTTGCCTTAGGCGAAGAAAGAGGGAGCAGAGCTTGCCTGGCCCTGAAGAGGCTTAATGGCCTTCAGCTCAACTGTCTCAGTATTTGGGGTGGGGGGGAGGGCTGTAGTCTGGTATTCTCAGTTTCTCCCACCTCCTAAATACATCTCAAATGTGCAATTTTCTCTGTTGTGCCATATTCAACAGTCAGTCTGTCTGGCCTGACCTGCTCCAGTAGTTGGTCACTAACTGAACTATTTCTCCCTTCTTGCCTTTAAATAACAAATCTGGCTCATCCACTCCCCTGCTTGGAATCCTTAAGTCTCCTTGGCATTCAGAATGAAACTCACCACTGATCAGAACCTGCAATGTTTAACCAACGTGCTTTAGTGTCTTTGCCCTTTGTAAGGACTGAGGGAAGATTTCCTTCAGGTCCTCAGACTGGCTGTGGTGCTCAGGACTTTAGTCCTGTTCTGAGGGTGACTGTCACGCGTTCAGATGGCCATCTGAGTGAATGCTCCTTCATCTCCTGCTTGCCTTTCATTTCACCCTTCATTAAATTTACTATGAGATGGCCGGGCGGTGGTGGCGCACGCCTTTAATCCCAGCACTTGGGAGGCAGAGGCAGGCGGATCTTTGTGAGTTCGAGGCCAGCCTGGTCTACAAAGCGAGTCCAGGTACAGCCAGAGATATTCAGAGAAACCCTGTCTCAAAAAACCAAAAAAAAAAAAAAAAATTTACTATGAGATGTAATTGCACATTAGCTTGCTTTCTTTCCCCTCTTGTTTCTGGATGACATGCAGGAACTTCTAGCCAAATCGTACCTCTTACTGCTGTGTATTTTTGACCACCACAAATGTAATGTATAATCATAAATATTAAATAATGTTAGCCAAATGAGTGAATGATTGACTAAATCAAGTCACAGACTCAAATTTATACTTCTAAGTGTAGTCTCTTCTTGAATGTTTTAGCATCTAATTGCTGAGTTTCATTTTTCCAAATGTGTATGTGTGTATGTGTTTGTGTATATATGTATGTGTGTATGTATGTATCTGTGTGTATGTGTCTGTGTTTGTGTGTATATGTATGTATGTACGTGTGTGTGTTTGTGTGCATATGTGTGTGTATGTATGTATCTGTGTATGTGTTTGTGTGTATTTGTGTATATATGTATGCATCTGTGTGTATGTATCTGTGTGTATGTGTTTGTGTGTATATGTATGTGTGTGCATGTATCTTTGTGTGTGTATGTATGTATGTGTGTCTGTGTGTGTGTGTTTTAGGCAGCTTAATGTGGAATCTGCCACATAAAAGATGATACACTGGCATCTCATATTCAAGTACAAGTTTTGTTTCTTATATTTATTATCAGAATTTAGTGTTTCATGATGACCTCTCCAAACATGTACTTTAATCATATTCACCTCCACTGCCCTCTCTTGTGCCCCTCCCACAACCACTCTTTCAAACCAGTCCCTCTTCCACTTTCATCCCTATGTAAACATTTGAAGGAAGTTTCCAAATACACTTGTTTTATTCCCAAATAGCCCTCTGAGGTACTGGTAGATACACTGCATCCTTCCTATGGGAGGTTGTTAGAGTTTGGTGATAGTGTTGAAGTGTTAGAGGACTATTGCTCTGTGCTGCACGTGGTTTGTGGATGTCTTCATGTTTGGACATGGCTCCTAAAGGGAACTGCAGAGCTGAATAGGTGGTACGGGCTTATGGAAGGGAGGCTGGAATCAAAGGGGGGACTCACTGTGTTATTTGTTACACACATAGGTAACTAATAGAATCTTCTTTTGTTTGGCTTTAAAACTGAACTAGCAAGTTAAACTTCTTTAACAGCAATGCTTCCAAAGCAAGAAGTGAAGAACTACGAGAAGTAAAATACTTCACTACTAGGTGATGTGTTCTGATTTTTAACCACTGATCTCATTTTATAAAGCAGAAGTCATAGCAAGGAGTTAGATGAGCTGTAGTTGTGCAGTAAATTGTAACAACCTGGCAGCAACTCCATAAAATAAAAGCTGAAAATGGTCCCCATGTGAAGACTGTGAATCCCAAAGACTGCCAGATACTTCCCATGGGAAACTGACTTCAGCTACCGTTCACTGTTTGAGCACCGATGACAGGGAGTAAAGCCAGAACAGCTTCTTTGAAGAGGTTCCCATTAGTCTTAGTTATTTCAGTTAACTATTCTTATTTATTAAATAAGTTCTGGATGTGGACCATCACCACTACCTTCTTTATGTTTACACAGAGCCTTGCAGTTTCCAAAGTGCTGTCATATATGTTATTGTAGTGGTCCATCGAGCAACATTGTGGGACAGGACAGATGGAGTAACTGTATGTATTTCATAGTTCATAAACTGAAGATGCGGGATGACTTTTCTGTGACTAGACAGCTAGCTAGAGACCACAGGCCTTTTCTCAGTTCTTAGCTTGTGAGGGATGGATTTGGGGGAGGGACTCCTGATCAGTACTTTGGATTATGGTCTCTCTACCATAAGCACAGTCTCTCTAGAATCCTTTACTCATGGCTAGCTTCTTTGATAAGGATTCAAGTAAGGTCATTGAAAGCATGGATTTCAGAAGGAAAATCTAGGTTTTTTCTGTAGAGTAGCCTCAAACTACATGACAACCAATAGAACTTGGTTGGGAAGCTGAGGTCAGTGCAAACCCAGAGAGACCCAGTCTCTGGGGTGCAGCTGGCACTGGGAATTGGCTCCAATCATTGGTCTAGGTACCATCTTCACACACACTCCATGTGAAAAGCACCTTTGGATTTCAAGAGCATTGCTGCAATGGCCACCATTAAGTAGGTTTAAATTGTTTTTATTACATAAGAGAACTGGGATTCTTCACCTGGGATGTGGAGGGACCAACCCACTCTTTGATTTTATACATTAGAAGAAACATGAGATATGTCGTTGTTTCTCCTGGGGGACAAAATAACTGGATAACTTTCATCAGGTCCCCCATGTGCCAGGTACCGTTCAACCATAAAGACACACTTCTCTGGAGCCTGCTGGGTTCCATCTTCCTGTAATTAGAGCTCCTCTGGGAGGTAGTCAGCGCCACCTGGCTTAGGAGGCATTCAGTTGTGAAGCTACTTCAATAGGATATATGGGAAAAACCCTGTAACCTAGCTGGCACCAATTTTTGTATGAAACACAAGTACTTGATGCAAATAACAGCAGCCATGAACTTATTTCTTCTTGTAAAATGGCTTAAGCCATTGCTTGTCAAGGATGCGCTGTAAGAGTCCAGTTCTGTGGAATCTAATGGGCTGTTTGTGTATGTGCTCTGGAGAGATCCTTCCAAGGTCAGGTAACTCTGAGGTGCTAGGTTCAACTTGTTGTTCAAGCAGGCTGATTTTCCTTGAGTGGGAAGTCACATATGGTTATATGCACTGCTACTCTCTAAGGACCATTTAGCCTGTGGCACTTCCCCATTTAATTTCTTATGTAGCACTCCGTGACTTAAATCTATTTTTTCAAGTGCAGACCCAATTTTGAGCTTTAGACAAATTTTATGTTGCAAAGATGTTTTGCAGGGAAAAGTTGCAGAGCAGATAGATTCAAAACACTTGGGACTTAAACATGTTATCTAAAAGGAGCAACCCTGTAGACTCTGACCCAGGCAGAGATGCCACTCACAGAAGCAGAGCCATAACGCTCTTCAAGGTCGAATGATATGCTGGTCTATGGTCACCCTTTGTTCCTATGTGGAGACAGGCTGACTTTACTTACAGGAGCTTCATACTACTGCTTCCTTACTGCTTTCTCCATGGGTGGGTGAAGGAAAGCCACGGCTTCCTATGACCTGGATGGAGAGTCTCTGAGATCTTTCCACACTTGTTCTGTGCAACCTGCCAGGTCAGGGTTCTGCATCACGGACAGCAGAGGCTTGGGCTCAGTTGCAGAACGTCTTCACCAAGGCCTTCATTTCTGCCAGGAGTATTTCTCCCTGGAATTCCTTTTTGCTCCAAAGAAAATAACAGACCTGTGAACTTTGGCCACAGGGACCAACAGGCTCCACAGGTGAGAACCTGACATTGTCCCACCTCAGTTAAAGCCTTTGACAACTTCCAGCAACGAATAGGTAGTCTCCTCACTGGCCTCTCTGCTCATTTCTCAGTTCTATATCTCACAAGGGTCTGTACTTCTTTTTCTACTGTGATGTATTTTATTCCCTGCCTCAGCTAGCCTCCATGATTTGATGTTCTTCTTGAGGGTTTCCTTTCTGCCAGGCTAGTCAGCACAGTCAGGAACCCTCCCCTTCCCTCCTCTTCTCTCTCCTCCCCTCTCATCCCTCCCCTCCCCTCCCTTGGCCCTCTTCTTATCCTCTGAGAAATAGCTCCTACACTGTTACCTTCAATAACACCTTTTCTGACCAACTTAGTGGTTGAACCTAAAAGTTCTGAGATTATTTTCTCAGAGAATGTGTTCTTGGAGAATTTCTCCAATCACAGCACACACACACACACACACACACACACACACACACACACACACACACCCAGCCTAAAAGTTGTGAGATTATTTTCTCAGAGAATGTGTTCTTGGAGAATTTCTCCAATCACAGCACACACACACACACACACACACACACACACACACACACACACACACACACACACACACACACACACACACACACACACCCAGCCTACCCAGCTGTCATTGTCTGTCTCTCTAAACTTCCTTAGCACCTGAAACAGGGAATACAGCTCTCCATTGTATTCCAAAACCAAGAGGATTTTAACGAGTGTTGGAAAAACAAATGTGAACAACTCCCCCAACCCCCACCCTTGGCATGCTCTCCCCTTAGAAGGATCCAGTTTTCAAGATAGGTGATTAGCAGGGAACATCGCCTCCATGCCTAAGAGCAGCGGTCCCACACATTGACTTTGCCCAGATTCTTCTACTTGGGACCTTCTCTGGATGGTGTCCTCTAAGTTCATGACAACTTTATGGGCGAGGTGTGATTGAGTGCATTTTACAGACTGAAAACCTGAAGTTCAGACACTTCACAGTGCTTTTTACTAGGGTGGGGCTCACACTGTTGCTCCCTCCGCATGCAGGACTCTCACTCTATTGATCTTAGCGTTGATATCTGTGAACTGCCTTGGGAAAATCTGCTACCTGCCATATCATCCACTATCCACGCCTCCTGTTGGTTAAAGAGACCATGGAGTTAACACGTTAACACCTCCCCTTCTGGGCAGTTTAAGCGGAGAAAATCCTTCTCTTTCCACCCTCTCACTGAGCTCCTTTTCTCTAGCTGGCTCAAAGCAAAGAATCACTCACATTTGTGTTGTTAAGCTGGTGAGCCAGCTTTCCGAGCTGCCCTGATATTATACTATTACACTTAACCTAGTATGGGGACTTCTGTGTGCACAGTATTAACGGTAAGACTTCACACTGAGTTTCTAAAGGTTTTATGTTCTGACAGACAGCTCCCAGGTGTTATTTTGTAAAAGATCTGATTTTATTGTTGTTATTAATGTTTCGCTTTCTTCTGTTTCCCTTAGATGTAGATTCCAGTCTTGAGATTAGAAGTGAGTTTTAAAAGCATGTTCATGTAAGATTGTGTAGTCACTTCATGCACAAAATACTGCTGAATTTCTTTAATCCTGTAAGCTACTTTTTGTAGAAATTTGTAATAAAATGTGGAGTGTTCTATCGTTCATAGAAACTGTCCTATCTTAGTGAATGTCAAAGATCCCTGTCACTGGGGGGAAAAAGCCCTGGCTTGAACAAAGCTGGCTTCACAGCACAGGTTTACCCTGCCGCCATATGGTTGCTGTCTGAAATGCCTTTTAAATATTTGAAATTGCTCTTCATCTTTTTAACGTCTCCTTGTTTGCTGTGAGGGCTCCTATCTAGTTGGTTCCCACATGCCTGCTGGTGGGGCCTCTGTTCATTCTTTAACCTGTGGCTTTCTCTTGTCATGTGTTTATTCAAGAAACCAGTTCATTTGTTCTGGAGAACTGTCCACTCTCTGAATTTTCCATACAATGTGTCGCCTAACATGTTTATACCCTTTGTCATTCCTAGAATTGGCACTTTAGCCCCAGAAGCCTGCTAAAAGTTAACATTTTTCCCCAAAATATTTTATGAATAAGAGCACACCCAGGTGGTACTGCACACCTCCCATTGTACCAATTTAGGGACACATAGAGTCCTTCTGACCCTCTGGTCACAAGTTGCCAGCATGGTCTATTATCTGTAAAATTTTCCCAATCAGCCCCTTGCACAATGGCTTTAGAAGCCACTGATTAGTGCCTGTTTCACTAGTGCGAATTTATAAAAAATTAAGAGTTCAGGGAAAACCATTCTTATATAGAGAGGAATCTTTCCATGGCAAACATATTATTGCTCCAGGAGCTATTAATAGGGAATGCAGATTCAAAGCTTGGTCCCCTCCCTTGACATACATGGTTTCAGAATAAAGAGTCAATTGCCCAGTGTCACCCAAAGCATCCTTTATAAGCTCGCTGTTTTTAAGTCATTGACGTATTTCTATGGGTTATTATTATCCTCTTGATGCTCACACTGCAGCATCTTTCCCCAGAGCAGCTTACCTGAGCTCGTCTGCATGGGACAGGTGAACACTAGGTCCCTCTCCCCGAGGTGATGCTGATGCTGGAGGTCTGGAATGCAAGGCCGAGGCAGGGCTTAGAATGACCCCCGGAGTGGTACAGCCCCTGTGCTACTGGGAACATAGGTGAGAATGAGGGGGGTGACAGTGAGAGAAGAGTCATGCACACCATACTACCCACCTTCATTCGTGGGGTGGCCAGCCCTGTCAGAAATGGGCATAAAATTAAAAAAGGAGGGGCATTACAAGAATAAAATGCTAGTGCCCCCTGCCCCTCCCCCAGTACTGGGGATTGAATATAAGGACTAGTGCATGGCAGGCAAATGCTTGCTACATCCCCTGCCCCAAAGAACTTATTTTTCAACTGCTTCAAAGCTATTGGTTGGTTTATGTTCTAATTCTTACAGGAATGCAGAAGGATAAAAATAGCAAGTAGTCAAATCTTGTTCGGGGATGTTTGTTTTGTTTTGTTTTTAAACCACATTTTCAAATTTCAGTAGCACAAAATGGCTATTCTTGTACTTCTTTTTTTATGTGTCTATTCACAGAGAACCCTCCCAGCATGGCCCCCCCCCTGCCCCAAAATCTATACTAGATACTTTGGGAAATCTTTGAGGAGGTTCAGGCAATTATTTATGAGAATTCACCAGTAAGAGAGGCTACATGTAAGAAGTGAATCATAGATGGAATCATAGGGGGCTGGAGAGATGGCTCAGCGGTTAAGAGCACTGTCTGCTCTTCCAAAAGTCTGGAGTTCAATTCCCAGCAACCATGTGGTGGCTTGCAACCATCTATATTGGAATCTGATGCCCTCTTCTGGCATGCAGGGGTACATGCAGCTAGAGCTCTCATATATGTAAAATAAATAAACAGATCTTTTAAAAATGGAATCATAAGTTTTACAGAAAATTAAAACTTTAAGTATGTTTATAATATATATTATGTAAGTATATACGTATACACACACATACACTCCATATATACATGATAAAAAGTGAAGTCTGTATTCAGAAGGGCTGAGGTTGAGTTACAGTTCTACACTTGTTTGATTCTTGACAAAATTCTAATTCTTTATCTGTAAAATGCAAAATAATATTTATTGTAAATATTCCAAGGGTTTGTTCTGAAAATGAAGTATCATAATTTACTTTATAAAATGGTAGTTTAATTTTTATTGATATGTGCTAAATATTTAGGGAATCTCAAATATGTAGTTATAGAAATCATTAGGGATTGGGTGGTAGTGGTACATACCTTTAATATCAGCACTCAGGAGGCAGAGACAAGCAGAGTTTGAGGCCATCCTAGTTCAGAGTGAGTTCTAGGACATCCAAGACTACAGAGAAGCCTTCTCTCCAAAATAATAATAATAATAATAATAATAATAATAATAATAATAATAATATAATCATTGGGGTAATGGCCTGAACAAAAAAGACTAGAAAAGTTATGTTGATGGGGTGAATATTATGCAGGATTTAGATGGAAAAAAAAGGATGAAGGATGTGAGAGGGAGCAGGCTCAGCAATGCCACATGCACCTCTTTAGAACTGGGCTAGGAACAAGTGTGATTTACTGGGCTGGACCACAGCTCACAACAGCCTATGTGCTCAGTTAGTAGTTACTGTAGGCACAGTGGTCTGCGGACGTTAAACTCCACCATGAGGAGCTTTAACTGATCTCAAGGGTAGTTAAGCTCTCTGCTGGGCTTTGTGAAGGGGTGTTAGCTGAGGACAGCAGCAGTATTTTGAGTGTTAGCTTTGGCCGATTTTGAAGCCAAAGAACGGCAGATTAAGAAGATTAAACAGAAATATCACTCACAATCCCATGTTTGGGAGCTTCCTAAAATGACCTTTCCAGTATGTAGCGCCTGAATTCAGGTCATGCAGTCAGCCCATCCACAGAAGAGTGATCATTTTCCAACTGTGTTCAGCACTGCGCTGTGGCGTTTATAATAGCAAATGTCATTTGAGTCCACCAGCAGGGGGCAGAGTAGAGCTGTCAGGATCTCAATTCCATCTGTACCGGTGACCGCACCAAACAGGGATGCGGTTGCCATAACCACCAGCTGGACACTCACGTTGTGAAAGGCTCTACTCGAGGTCCTATTGAGACCATAAACACGAGTAAAGCATATGACTTACTCCCGCTGCTTATGGAAGATATGAATACATAGCTATAAAGATGGTAGTGATGGTCCTGATAGATGAATAATGGAATAGAAACAAAAAGTAGGATAGACAATTAGGGAACCTAGAATAAACTCGAGCATCCTCCTCTACCCTACACAGTGATATTTTCTTTGCCAATCAGTTTGATTTTTCTGTTACCATATGTTAAGCAGTCATCACATTTGACTCTTTAAAGTGTCAATTTAGAGGGATTGCTGAAAACAATTAATTCTGTTTAGAATCATATAACTTTTCCTAAAAGGAGAGCTGGGTGTTGTGGTCCCAGAACTAAGGAGACTGAGTATGAGGACTGAACATTTGAGGTCAGGCTGGGTAACAGGGCAAGACTCTGTTTGGGAAGGGGGGGGGAAATGACCTGAGAATATAGTTCAGTGGTAGAGCGCTCGCCTAGTGTGCCCAAAGCCCTGAGTCTGATCCTTAGCACTGCAAAATTAAGTTAAATTTAAAATAAAAGAGAGAGAGGTGTCAGGGAGTGTCTGTTTCAACACTTCTATTTCATGGATTAGGAAATGAAGGTCAAAGAGATAGTGATTTGTTGTAAAACAAAGAAACAGAACTTGGTTTTCATGGGTCTTAAGCCTGTATTCATCTACCACGCTGGACGTGGAAAGACATTTGTAGGGGTATTTATAGGACGTGTAATCTTTTTTCTCTCTTAGGGACGGTGGCATTTTGGTGTCATTAAGAGGCCAATGTAGACACTTTTGGATTGTTGTTGCAGTGTTCACTTGTAAAGATACAAAACTTAAACATGCTTTATCCTTTTTGAAAAAATTGAAATGATTATATCTTGTTTCTAAAAACTATACATTTCTAATTTTATTTGCTCACTTTTATTATTTGGGACATTTTATACCTTTACCTACCAGTTAATTCTCTCCTCCTCCTTCTCTTCTTCTTCCTCTTCCTTTTTGATAAGGACTTGTAGACCAGACTGGCTTTGAACTTGCTATGTAGCTGAAGACGACCTTCAACTCCTCTCCTGCCTCAACCTTCTGAATGCATAGATTACAGGTATACACCACTCCACCTGGTGTGTGCTGTGCTGGAAATTAAACACAGGGCTTCCTGCAAGTTAGGCAAGAATGCCACCAAAAAACTACGTCCCCAGCCCCTAATTTTGCTTAAATTTTTGATAGCATAAGTAAATCACAGAAACATGAACAATATACATGCACAACTGACATATAACCACAGAAAGTAAATGAAATTTTAGAATTAATCTCTAAAAGCCTATCCAATGCAATTCAATATACACAGCAGTCAGCACGGAATTTGTATTGCTAGTTGTCAAAATTGTACACTTAATTCTGTCAAGACATTTGAAAAATTCAATTAGAAATATTTAAGAAAATAAGGCAGATTAGCTAAAAAGTAGTTAGTTACCTGTAACTAACATGTAATACACTACAAGTGTATTTTGAGTACTCTGGCAGCAGAGTCACTCTAGATTCTGTAATATGTAGACTCCTGGGGTCTCCTTTTCTATGTTTCTTGCTGATGTTGAATGAAAATCTGCATGGGAGGTCACTGACTTAGACTGAGTGAGATCCTGCATCAGGTCCTGGTCAGACTCAACCATAATATTCCACATCACCAACTGTTTATCTGACCCGAGTAATAAGGAAAATGGTGAGAGCCAAAACCTCCGCAATTCAATTTCCCTAGCAGGACAATGGAAGCCAACCAACCTGTTCTTTATTTGATGTCATTTCTGCTTTCCTACTCAGACCAGCTGTTCAGCCACTGCACCTTTCCAAATTGAGATGAAATACTGCTCAATTTATGGATTGCAAATAAAAGCCAAAAAAGTCGTTTAACTAAAGTCATTCAAATTTTATCTTTTGACAATGACTTGATTCTTTTTTTTTTAAGATAGGGTATCATTAGACATGCTCTTGTCTTTCCCTCTGCCTACAGTGTACTAGGGTTAAAGGCTTGTGCCACCATTCCTACATCCAATCTTCTTTCTTGACCTTCACCGTTTCCCAGGTCTCTAGCATTCTGAAAATTTGCATTCACCCTTACGCTTATTTCTGTATTTCTAAACTACTTTAGAAAACGCCTGCGATTGATATTGGTAAAATGTAGGAGAGAGCAAAATGGACAAAGTTCTTGTGAATTTTTTGAAAAGGGATACAAGTTACCGTCGTTAATTCTTGACATTAGGGTCTGAAAAGTAAAAGTACAATGTTAGCCACTTACTCATCGCAGTGAATTTAGCCTTAATTTATGGTTAATAACCACAAATGTAACGCTAACACTCAGTTACACATGACTTAACCCAACTCTAGCTAATTCGCCCCAAGCATCCTCCGTTTCACTGAGCAGAGTTTACAGTTTCCCCTGGCATATTTCATAACACACGGGATGCTAGCAGAAGTAAAACGAAATATTCAGGAATAAGGCATATGCCAGTGGTATATGTTAATATGAAACCCATTTCTTTAAATAATTAAACCATAAAGCCAGCCAAGTATCAGATCTGAAGCGTATTTCAGTCAAGAACATGCATTTTTAAGTTTGAGGCTTTTAAAATCCTTAAAGATATAATATGTGTAGTTTCAATACACAACTGCAAGACAAAATGAAAGCGCTGATAAGTTATGCTCATTTGCAAACTAAGAAATACCGGCTCTGGCTCATTAGGGCGCCAGCGGTGGGGAAGGCGCCTTGTGATTAGGCGAATGAAGAGGGTTGAGCCCTGGTGGAGCGTGAGTAGGAGGGGGATCCTGTTCGCGTGCTGATTGGAGCAGAGCTGCGCTGTAGGCGGCACGCTGCTGACGTCACTGGGAGATTAGCCCCTCCCCGCCCGGCAAAAATCAACGGGAGTTCCGGCATGGCCCTCTGTCAAAACAAACAAACAAACAAAACGCATCTCCACTTGCCTTGAAATAAACCATCTTCTGTTTTAGACTCGGAACTTTGCAAACAGAGGAGAGGACAATGCCGCTACAGACGGTGCGAGCGAGACAAGTCCCACACGTGCTCATGCGCTCAGGGCTATACATTAAGCCGCGACAGGAAGTACTGCGAAGGTAAAGGGCGCATGCGCCGGAAGCTTTCCTTTGAACAGGTGGAAAGCGCTCTCCAGAAGTCTGCAGGGCTGTTTGCGGCTTATTTTCGTGGGCTGTCTAGGCCTTCAAGGGAAACAAACTTCAATCTTCCTCCCTCCCTCCCTCCTTCCCTCCTCTGTTCCTTCCTTCCTTCCTCCCTCTCTCCCTCCCTCCCCAGAAGAGAACTTTTTCTTCTGTTTTAATTTCTATTATACTTTCAGGTCTGTTTTTTAATAAAACGTCTGTTGCTAGACGCAGCCCACTAGGAGGCTTGCTGAGAGGCTGATAAAAGGCCAGGATTTTCTTTTTCTTTTTTAAAGGTTTATTATTTTTATTTTGTGTGTTTGAGAGCCTGCATGTATGTATGTGCACCACGCGCATGCCTGGTGCCTGTGGAGGCTAGAAGAGGGCCTGGGAGCCTCTGGAACTGGAATTAAGGATGTGAGTCACCAAGTGGATGCCAGGAACAGAACCCAGGTCCTCTGTAAGAACAGCAAGTGCTCTTAACCTCTGAGCCATCTCTTCAGCTTTAAGCCAGAGTTTTCTGGGTGCAATCAATTTTCTTTTCGACTGTGTGTAAAATATCAGAGTGAGCAATTTCTTTTCATAAATTTTATATAGTTTTAGCATTAATTCCATAGCACAACCAGATTGCGAGTATTCCTCACGTATCTAAACCTACACAAGGTCTAGAGAGAGCCTTGGGAAGCTGAATCCAGCTGGTTCCTTACTGGCCTCCACCTGTTTAAATTCTTGGCCCAATACAATATTCCTTAGAGAAATAACTTGTGTTTTAGAAGGTGCAGAGGTGCACACATTCAGAGGAATTAATTTGCTTCACACACATCTAGTCTATGGCTGTTACAGTCCTGTACTTATGCCCAGTACCTGATGCTGTGCCTTGTGTTCAGAAACAGGACTGAAGCCTGGGACTTCAGTCACAGCAGAGCTGTTGAGAAATGTCCCTCCTGAGGATGGACCTAGTCATCTGGAGAAAGACCAAAAGCAGAACAGGAAATATCCTAAACTGGCTATAATATTCTAATCCCAGCTTCAATGGAGGCTATGGCAGGATTGAAGTTCAGGCCAGCTTGGGCTTCATAGTGAATTCAAGCTAGCTGTGGTGGTGTAGAGAGACCCTTTCTCAAAGAGGAGGGAGGTAGACATACAGCTAAGTGGTAGAGTGCTTGCTTAATACACATAAGACCTCAGTTCATTCCTCAGCGTCACAAGAAGGAGTTCTTAGCTTTCTAGGGGATCTTGTGTTAATTTTCATTAAAGAATTATTGCAGTCTAAAAATCTGAGAGAGTGCTGAGTAACCCTGGCACAATAGGAATGGCTTTCGTGAACACTGATTCCTTTCACCCTCTCTGAGGACTGGAGAAGCAACCACCCCATGGTGAGTTACAGTAGAAGCAAGCATTAGAAGCCCTACTCTGCTAGTTAGGACTTTCACAGTTTATTTTCAAGGGTCGCCATCTGACTGTGGGTTGCTGTTGTCATTGTGCAGATATCAACGAGTGTGCCTTTCAAAACCATGGCTGTACTCTTGGGTGTGAAAACATTCCTGGGTCCTATTACTGCACATGTCCTGCAGGATTTGTACTGCTTCCTGATGGGAAACGATGCCATGGTAAGCTGCAGCAAGTCATCATTGCGTTGTTTGATTTCCAATAATGTCCCTAAGCTGACTATGATCTGAGTTGGTGGTCTTCAGTTATCAGTGTTCATCAAAATCACCTGGGGTAGGATTCATTTCATTTTACTTTAGAAAACATGGCAAGCTGAAGCTGGACATTGTGGTACAAATTTGTAATCCCAGCACTCTGAAGGCTGAGGTAGGAGAATCACACGTTCAAGGCCAACCTGGGCAATACAGAAGGACTTTGTCTTAAAACCCAACAACCACATAAATATCTAGGCTTATTATAGGCTTATTACAAAGAAAAAGATATACCCCTAGAGGCATTGCAGATGTGGCTGTTGTGTCACTTATCCATCAGTAGATGGCAGAGAAGAGAGAGGCTGTCTATATTCAGTATTCTGACGTATGAACATTTGAATGAATGATAGCCTAACATTCCTGGAAACAAGCCAGAGACCAATACCAGTTTGGCACCATGGGGCCCAGATAGGGAGCTAGCTTGTGATGACCACCTGTCCAGCATTGGCAAGCACCAGATGGACTTCCAGGATAGGAAGCAAGACAGACACTAGAAGAACCCTGCCTGGACCTGGATATGGGGGTTGTCGCTGAGCCAGCCCTGAAGGTGTGAGTGTGGAAGAAGTAGCCCTGCCTTTTGTCTGCTTTATGGTGGTGTTGTCGAGGGAGAGATCCCCTCTTCTCCCTTTTGCCTCACCACCAGTGGCAATGAAGATCTGGCCCCTATGGGGTCACAAGAGCAGGAGAGCTGTCCCTGCCCCTCACATGCTGTAGGACTTAGGAGAGCAGGCCCTGCACCTCTCCCAGACAATGTAGTACAGCTGGCCCTGGATGTGGGAGTTGTGGATGAGCCAGTCCTGAGGGACTGAGTGTGGGTGAGCCAACCCTAAGAATGTGAGTTTGGCAAAGCCAGCCCTGCCTTTTGTCTGCTTTTTGGTGGTGGTGGTGAGAGAGATCCCCTCCACTCTCTGATGCCCTCACAACGGGTAACAGGTGGGAGAGTTGGGCTCATGAGAGCAGGAGAGCTGGTCCATCCCCTTACCCTCTGCAGCACTGAATGAGCAGGTAGAGCTGTCCCTGGATGTGGGGTTGCACAAAGGCCCAGAACTGGGGCTTTGAGGTGGCACACCTCAGCATCTACCCCATGGATGAACTGCTGGAGTGCATAAAGGGAACACACAGACCCAAAACTACAGGATCTCCATGACACAGGACAAAAGTGTATCTGAGAGGAGTCCCAGTGAGGTTCCAGTATTGACAATGTAGCATAAACCAGAGGCCTCCTACCAGACTAAGGAATCATTATAATGAACATTTGCAAGCAAAACAGTGTGGACAAAATGGAATATTGTGTGACCCACTGAGACACACGACAGCTTCCACAAGGAGATTTTTTTTTTATGTTGAGAGAGGTTTCAAGGGTGGAGGGTGGGTCTGAGGGGAAGGTGAGAGATGAGTGGAAACAGGGGTACATGATAAGAAATTCACAAAATAAAAAAAACAATAAAAGTTAAAAAAACACCTCCAGAGTGAGGGAAATAAAACTATCTAAATAAACATATATTTCTATTTTAATCTATATTATCCAATATTTCACTGTTTATCTTTAAAAGAGAGGCATAGAAAAAGCAGTCATTATTCACCTAAAGATTAACTATAGTCCTCTAGTATGATATTAGTCAGCTTTTAGATACAACACAATACTACTGTTATACCCTTAAAAATTGACCGTAATTTTTTGTTTTGTTTTGTCAAGACAAGGGTTTTTCTGTGTATCTGTGACTGTCCTGGACTTACTTTGTAGACCAGGCTAGCCTTGAGCTCACAGAGATCCACCTGCCTCTGCCTTCTGAGTGCTGGGATTAAAGGCATGCACCACCATGCCTGGCAATTACAGACAGCTGTGAACTGCCATTTGGGTGCTGAGATTTGAACCTGGGTCCTTTGGAAGAACAGCCAGTGTGCTTAACCACTGAGCCATCTCTCCAGCCCAACAGTAATTCTTAATAGCATCAATTTTTTCTATTACCTTCTATTATATGACTGTATAAAAAAACTAATAAAAATAAAACCTTCAAGTACACATAATCTTGTCCTGTAGAGGGTGTTAGTTTAAATTATCATGTAGAAGTCACCTACATAATTGATTTGTTTGAATAAGTGTTCAAATAAAGACCATCTGTTAACTTGATGCATCTCTTACAGATTCTTCTTCCCCTGTCTAGTATTCATTAAATTAACTTTTTCTATTTATTCCAGAACTTCTTGCTTTGTGGATTTGGTTAACTACACTTTTGAAATGTCCCTGAAATGTTCTGCAAACTTGTAATTGTATGTATAGACTGAATTAGATTTAGCATTGACATTTAGCATGCCAGAATAAATTATTAATATTTTTACACTTCTACCAAGATGTAGACAATGCCCTGCTGTTTCTTTGTATCATGAGATTAGTCAGTGTTCATTCATTTGTTATAGAGCCCAATAGTCTCATTTTAATAAATATTTCCTAGATCTATTATTTCATCAAGAGTTTGAAGGAATATTCTAGTCCTGTCATTTGTTTTTAATTGTCAATTATTAAGCTTTTATAAGGAGAATTTTCTCAGGCATGGTGGCGCATGCCTTTCATCCCAACACTCCGGAGGCAGAGGCAGGTGGATCTCTGTGAGTTTAAGGCCAGCCTGGTCTATAGAGTGAGTTCCATAATAGCCAGGGCCATGTAGAAAAACCCTGTCTTGAAAAAATAAACAAAACAAAAAACAAAACAAAACAAACAACAAAGAGAATTTTCTTTCATCCTATTTCTAAAATACGATCCTTACAGTATAGAGCAAAATAAATGTAGAAATTCGTATTTAGAGGACATAATTTGCTAGTGAATTTCTAGGTTTTTTTGGGGGGGTCATTGATTTCAGAGCTTACTTATTAAAAAGAGGGGAGAAAAAACATGAATTCCTGTAGATATTCCTGGTGCAAATTTAGGATTTCATATTCAGATATCTTTTAGCTCTGATTTTGAACTGACTTGTTATCATGACTAGTATACAAACGCATGTCTGAAATCACGTTTATTATGTAGTCCTGTTCCACAGATGACGGAGAGTAGGTCTGTCTGTATGTCATCTGGGTTTTTGAAGCCAGACTCATCGAAACTGATGGATAATAAATAACGAACTGTTTGGAAATTACCTGTCATCATTGACAGATGAGACTTGCTTCTGACCTAATAGTCAATATCCTAAAAGATTGGATGTAAGTGGGTTGACAATGACACATACAGTTTTACTTAATTCCCCAGGCTTCTAGAACTTTTATGGTACACATTTTAATTTGCATTTGAATTTACTGGAGTTAATTTTGATGCTCGGTATAGAGTAAGTTTACTTAAATCACTGTGCAGTTATTTCTTTATTACTATTGGACATTCATATGCACACCCATTTAAACTAACACCTTCTTCAGCACAAGCTTATGTGTACTTCAAGGTTTTGTTTTTTATTATGTTTGTTTCGACAGTCTCATTAAGGAAATGTAGGTTGGCCCTGATCTTTCGGTTCTGCCTCAGCTTCCTGTGGCATGTGACATCACTTCCAGTTGGAGCTTTTCTAATCCGAATTTTCTTTTTTTTTTGGTTTTTCGAGACAGGGTTTCTCTGTGTATACTTGGCTGTCCTGGACTCACTTTGTAGACCAGGCTGGCCTCGAACTCACAAAGATCCACCTGCCTCTGCCTCCCAAGTGCTGGGATTAAAGGCGTGCGCCACCACCACCCGGCTTAATCCGAATTTTCTATCTTGTCCTAATGTCCTCTGTCCTTTCCCAGTGTTCCAAAGTTTTATGGTAGCAGACCTGAGTGGCATGTTCCTATGCATTTATCATACACTTCAGTATTTGTTAAGAGCCTTTTGTTTCTCTTCCTACCTTTAACCACACACAAAATGCCCTTACTGTTTCTAAAATGTAATCACCAGGTGAACTTGACAATAACTTGGTAAAATTCCATGTAAAATATTTTAGAATTCTGATGACTAACAACTTTAGAAATCTTACTTGAAATTGGAATAACTCATAGGAGATTGGAGATAGTTTCCCAAAATCCTAGCTCTTTACTTTGTTTTAGATTGATATTGTTTTCTTTATTTTGATATTTTTCAGTACTGTGGCATCTCATAAGTGCTACGTTTTTTTTTAAGTCAACTTCCTTCTTTCAGAGTAGCAACTGATTGTAACAAATTTTCACAGCCCAATTTAACACTTCTTCTTACTTTGTTCTTTCTAATTAGAACTTGTTTCCTGTCCAAGCAACGCATCAGAATGCAGCCATGGCTGTGTTTTGACATCGGATGGTCCCCTGTGTATCTGTCCTGCAGGTTCAGTTCTTGAGACAGATGGAAAAACTTGTAGTGGTGAGTTTATTTGCCTTTTGTTGACTTCACAATATGAATTTTCTAAGTCACTAAAAATTTAACCTTGTTGTCAAAGCAGACTAACTAGATTTTCCAATTACCACATGTTGAAAGACATTCATGGGACAGATTAATATGGAAATTTGAGAGGTTTTAAGACAGCAGAGTGGAGTGGTTTCTAGAATGTTCTTTGACGTTGTTCGTCCTGGACTAGCATTACCAGTTCCTAGCAGTGTGGTATATACCACTCATATGGACCTTAGTGCTACCAGATTCGTGAAGAGTGCTGAGTGTGTTGCTGGCAGCTAATAAGTAACCCTCTGCTTTTCTCTTCCTAGAGACTTAAGCACATAGGAGTCTGGGTAGAACTCAAGGCTAGCAGAAGAGTTTAAGTAGTTTTTAATTGTTTGAATAAAATATGCAAAAAATGAGAACATGTTATTTGGTGGAATTTAGTATTACCCAATTCTAGAATTGAAACTTAAGTGACTTAAGATCATTGAAAGACAAAACAGACAAAAAGGCAGAAGTCCAGAGGCCAAAAATGCATGAGATAGAAAAACTGTATTACTCAGCAGGAAGAGTTAGGACAAACTCAAAATGCATTTCTTTGTCCAGATGGCTGCCAGTGCATGTGTTCCTGAACTCAGCAGTGGAACACAAGGATGAGGGCCAATGGAATATGAAGGGTTCACACCAAAATGCTGGGTTATGGGGAAGTGGATACTGTGACATTTTCCCCCCCAAACTCTGAAAATAGACAATAGCAGCCATATGGATGATAAGAAGATGGTCTAAAAGGAAATACAGTTAGTTCATCGGAGTACTTTCATGAAAAAGTTAGATTTTGTGTGATATAACATCATTACTCAGCGGCTGGTTTTTGTAGGTTGTTCATCACCTGATAGTGGCGGATGCAGCCAGATCTGTCTTCCTGTCAGCCCAGTGTCCTGGGAATGTGGTTGCTTTCCTGGGTATGACCTTCAATTGGACCAAAAAAGCTGTGTGGCTTCAGGTTAGTGCCATGGTTGTTTCAAAGTCTCTTTATAAAAAGAAAAAAAAAGATTACATAAAAATAGCATTACATTAGAAATATGCACAGTTAATTTGCTTTCAGATTCCTGGTAGAAAATATGATTTGAAAAAAATGTTGGAGTTGTGAGATAAATCCTCTTCTATGAATAATATAAGTAAGTGGAATGTAAATAATGCTTTTGAAGAATATTTCTTAGTTGAATGGGCACTCAGCCACTCAAAGTAGGGTCTAGTATCTTTAGTAGGTGAGGAGGCCATTGTAGAAATGGTCTTAAAGGGCCTTATAGTTCAGCGATGTTTAATAAATATTTGTTGATTGACTTGATTTTGATCTCTCTGGTAAATGTCATAATCATAACACTTTGACAAGTTCTGTCTTTTTCCTTCAACTTTATTTTATTTATTTATTTATTTATTTAGTTTTTTTTTTTAATAATTTATTTTTTATTTCTTCAAGTTACATCTCAATCGCAATCCCCTTCCTACTCCCCCCTCCAGTCCCACCCTTCCACCCTCCTCCCACTCAGCCCCACCATCCTCTTCCCTTCTTTTTTTTTTTTTTTTTTTTAGTTTAAGGTATTTATTTTTCCCCGCAACAGCTCTCCCTTTCAGTCCAAATAATGGTTCTTTTTCTTATAACTATAAATACAATACAAAACAACAGAAATAAATAGGCCACGATTATAAGAGTTATATGGCTTAGCATACATTCCCAATGTCCAGTCCATATGTATTTGGCACCTGACTTTAACATTCTACTATCTAACCATCTCCATGAGTTTAAAGTTCTATATCTAACTCAGCTTTCATACTAACTTGCCTCATAATTTTAAAAATATCTTCTTAGATCCAGAACACCCTCTTGATTCCTAAACAACTCAAAATTTAACTC
>CAJQZJ010004763.1:8239187-8257932 GCA_907164525.1 Lophiomys imhausi
TTTCTTTCTTTCTTTCTTTCTTTCTTTCTTTCTTTCTTTCTTTCTTTTTCCTTTTAGATTTCTGTTTGTTCCCATTATGGATTGTTTAAATTTTGTGAATGGCAGCCACTGGTTTGTCAGAAAAAAAATTTGGTCCAAATTACTATTGGTTTGAGTTATCATTAGATGCAAGGACTGAAAGCTCTAGTTGAGCCATTCTTGCTGGACTTGACTGGCATCTCAGGTGATGCTTTGCCCAACAGTGCCCAAAGGAGTCCCACAGTGATCAACTCTGATGCTTTTCTACCATGGCTATAAGTTAGAGACATATTCGTGTGTGACCAAGACTCCTCAGGCTCTCGTTTCCTAAACAATGGCATTCTTGAAGCACTTAGCTCATTTGCAAATCCCAGCCACTTCTTCCTTTCTTTTGGAACACTTTGGCATTAGAAGAAAAGTATATTTTTTGACATGAAAAGCTGAGAGATGGATGTGAACCTAAGCTATACATTTTTCTTTTAGCCTTACAGACAGAAAGTGTATGATCTGATTCTCTTGAAAGTGTACCCACTAATGCAGGTGGCAAGTCTATGCTAGTGTAGTGATGGAGTGTACATTTAGTTTCTCTTTGTTTGAAACAGGATCTCATTATGTACAGCAGACTGGCCTGAACCTCATCCTACTTCTGCCTCACTTTTCTGGTTGCTAGGATTAGTGGCGTGTGCCACCATGCCTGTGTCATACTTTCATTCTGTTGTTGTGGTGAGTCACTCTGGCCACAGGAGGGGAAAGGGTTTATTTGCCTTATAATTCCAAGTTACATTCCATCATTGAGGGACATTAAGACAGGAAACCTGAAGGCAGGCCTGCTTGCTATTCCATACAGCATTACTTCCAGCGAAAGACCTCACTTCAGAGCCCAAGAAGTATGACAGCATCCATAGGGACACTGCTATCTGGCTGGTGAGCATAGACATGCTAAAGGAGACTTCTCTTACAGTTTGGGATCACCAGGTAGAGAACAATGCCACCCACAGTGCACTGGGCCCTTCCACACCAATGAACAATCAAGACAATCTTCCACAGATAGGCCCACAGACCAACCTGACAAAGACAATTACTCAATTGATGCTCTCTTTCTGGGTGATTATTCTAGGTTGTAGCAAGTTGGCATTTAAGACTCACCCCCACATCTGGCTATCAACAGCTTATTTTAATGATCAGGTGCTTTTTTTAAATTCAATATTTTGCCATGAATGTTTTCAAAATGCAGCTCAGTAGAAACTTTCTAAGTTGAACACCTATAAATCCACTTAGAGTCCACCGTTAACATTTTATTATATGTGTTGTCACAGCTCTGACTTCTGACTATCCTTTAACCATATTATCGGTTTTCTTAGTTTTAATGTATTTCATGTTAAGTTGAAGACAATGGTAATTTTCCCCCCAATATTTCAGTTGTAGATCACTGATAAGAGAGCACAAATACTTGCTTCACTTGTTTCTTTCAGCATAAAACCTACTGTGTGTGATAAAATGGATACCTACCCCTGTGCAACCCAAACTTTTATTACAATGTAGAATATTATCATCAACTCAGAAATCTCCCTTGCCTCCTTCTTAAGTCCTGCCCCAACCTGTCCACTCTTCTAATTTTTCCCTTTGTCTTAGGGTTTCCATTGCTGTGAAGAGACATCATGACCTCAGCATCTCTTATAAAGGGGAGCATTTAATTGGTGCTGCTGTATAGTTCAGAGGTTTAGTCCATTATTGTCATGGTGCAAAACATGGCATCATGCAAGCAGACATGGTGCTGGAGACAGAGCCGAGAGTTCTACATCTGATCCGCAGGAAGCAGGAAGAGTGACACTGGGCCTGGCTTGAGCATCTCAAAGCTTAAAGCCCACCCTAACAAGACCACATCTACTTGTACAAGGCCACACTTCCTAATAGTGCCCCTCCCTAGGAGCGAATTGAGGCCATTTTCATTCAAACCACCACACCCACCATCTATGAATTGTCTACTGTACAACTTCTGGTAAAGAAAATTATAAACTATGCACTCCATGGGAAAGTTTCCTTTCATTCCAGCTGCCTTCTTTTATGTATTCCTGTTCCACGTAAGAGCAATTCATTCCTTTTTGTGACTGGATGACACTCCATTGTGTGACAAAATCATCTTTCCCCAGTTTCTTTGACTATTTTGAAAAAAATTACTTTAAGCATTCTCAAATTTTTTTTCATACTTTGACAAGGAATGTAATTGTAAGCTTATAGAATAGAGGTATTTTACATTTTTAAAAGGATCATATGGAATTGTTCTTTATGTGACTTTTATCTATTTTAATCCTGCCAGTAATGCAGGGGAATGCATTGTTCTGTTTTAGCTTTACATGCTCTGGCAAAGTACTGGTGTCCACAGTGATTAATTTGCATTTCCTAGGTGATTTTTGTTTGTTGTCTGTTTGTTTTGAGACAGGACCTTGAACTCATTTTGTGGCATCAGATGACTTTGAATTCCTTATCCTTCTGGCTCGACCACTAAGGTGAAAGGAGTGCAGGTATATTCTGCTACACCTGGCTGTTCGGTGTCTTGTTTTTAATGCTGTTTAGGGACAATACCAGTAAAACACCAAATCTATGGTTGCAGAGTCAGGTAAAAGTTGAATCAATTAAATGTAAAGTTAAATTAAAACACTGGGAAGTGCTACACCTCAGTGAATGCTCTGTGTGGTGAGCGGAGGCCTGAGTTCAATCCATGGCTCCTAATAAAAGTAAAAGACCAGGTATGTAACAACTGGGGTGGGGCGTAGGTGTGACATTTGTGGAAGTGTCCTGTGAATACTTTAAGAAATGCTTTTACCAAGGAGGTTATTTTTCAAACGTTCCCCATTTCTATCCCCTAATGTGTGTGTATATGCATACTGTATGTGTGTATATGTATACTGTGTATATATAATGTGTGTATGTATACTGTGTGTGTGTGTATACTGTGTGTATATGTAATGTGTGTGGTCCATAAAGATCAATTTTGGGTGTCTTTTTCTATTGCTCTCCACCCTGTTTTTCAAACAAGGACTACCTGAGTGCTTGGGGTTTGAACTAAGTCTTCATGTTTTCCTAGCATTTTAACACAGCCATCTTCCCAGCCCTCCATGGTGTTTTTGATCAAGTTTGTTTTTAAACAGATCAACATCAATATTTCAGAAATTCTAACCACTATCATTCAGTACAGTCATTGAGTTTTCAGATTATGTTGGATTCTGTGTGCTAAAAGGGAAAATTCCTTAGAGTAATAATGTCAAATAGAGTTGCTACAAATGAAGAAAAACAAAACAAAGCCAAATAAAAATGATCCATGAGTCAGGTCGCTTCCAGAAGCAGATCAGGCCCTGGAAAACGTCTCAGGAACCATGTCCCCTGCCAGCATTTACAGAGAGCAGATATAAAATCCAGAGACAGTGTAACTGCTGCAGGCTCACTGGGCCTTCAGCCTCTTGTTATTCACTAAAGCTCTGCTGTTGACTTGGCTCTCTCGCTCTCCCAGGTCTATTGTATACACCTTGTCCAAGTCAGTGGCCTCTTAACAAGTCCCACTTAACATATGTAAACCAGAGGGAAATTTCTTCTCAGTCATCACTGGTACTTTTGAGGTTGTCTTTGTTAGGGTTTTATTGCTGTGAAGAAGCATCATGACCTCAGCAGCTCTTATAGTCCATTGTTGTCATGGCAGGGAGCATGCAGGCAGAGGTGCTGGAAGAGCCAAGAGTTCCACAGGCAGCAGAAGTATGCTCTGAATCCCACTGGCATAGCTTGAACACAGGAAACCTCGAGGCCCTCCCCCAACAGTGACATACTTCCTCCAACAAGGTGTGGCCATACCTCCTAATAGTACCACTCCTTATGCACCCCATAAGTCTATGGGGGCCATGCCTATTCAAACCACCACACAGGTCATGTTTCAAACTGTCTAATTGTATAAAACTTAAATGAAAGACAATGATACTAAAGGCAAAATAGCTAGATGCTGATTCATTTGCATTATGCGGTTAGCCTACTGGGTTTTGGGTCTTGTGCCTACAACTTACCAGCTATATGACCTTCGTAAACTGATTTTCACTGCTTCAGCTTCTGTATGAAGTTGACTAATATCCATAACTTCATATGGAGCTCTGAGTGGAAATATGTAAACAGCACATAGTAATCTCCATCTAAGAGCTTGGTTACTATTATTGTTGTTGTAGGGTTACCAATCAGCACTGACATATCATCTGAGGTATGGGGCAGGAGACTAGATATCTCTGGAAAGCAGAGACTGGCAGATTCTAGAGTAGGAATGTTGTGTTGGGATTCACTCTCCATTCTTGCAGCATAGCAAGTTGCTTTTCTTTTTGGCTCTAGCACTTCCTCACTCTCAGTGTGGGGCCAACACTGCTTCTTGGCTCTGTGACCTAGGTTTTGGCCAGTTAATATTTCCCATCCTTCTGTTCACGTGGATTGTCTCAGAGATGGGCACCCAATCTCAGCCAGAATAGTAATGCTCAATCTTGGGGTTTTTTGCTGGTGCTAATGAGAAACAATGGCTCCTTCCTGCTGAAGTTCCCAGGCTGATATGGCAGAATGAGTCTGCTTCCATCCTCTGGAGAGAGCCTGTCTGAGATTTAATCCCACAGAGAGAATTGCAGAGTTGGGGACCGAGGGATGAGACAGATGTCTACTGACCTCATTTGCCAATGGGTTCAGCTGTATTGATCTGATCTTTCTGGTTCTGGACTCATATTTACCTCCCCCCCCCAGCCCCTTTTAAACAAGTTTAAGTTTGGTACCTGCCATTTATATGCCTCTCCTGATAAGTACTTTAATCTGATATACATTCAAGTTCTTCCAGAAGAGGGAACCTCAACTGAAGAATTGCCTCTGTCAGACATCCCTGTGGGTATGTCTGTGGAACATTTTCTTAATGCTGGAGGACCCAGTCTACTGTGGGCAGTAGCATTCCTAGGCAGATGAGCCTGGGCTGCATAAGAAAAATAGCTGAACAAGTCATGGGGAACGAATCAGGAAGCAACATTCCTTCATGGTTTCTGCTCCAGTTCCTGTCTTCAAGTTCTTGCCTGGTCTTCCCTTAATAATAGACTGTTACCCAGAAGTTTAAGGGGATATAAATCCTTCCCTCCTCAAGTTGCTTTTGGTCGTGGTGTTTATCACAGCAATAGAAAGCAAACAATGGCCCGGCGGTGGTGGCGCACGCCTTTAATCCCAGCACTTGGGAGGCAGAGGCAGGCGGATCTTTGTGAGTTCGAGGCCAGCCTGGTCTACAAAGTGAGTCCAGGACAGCCAAGGATACACAGAGAAACCCTGTCTCGAAAAACCAAAAAAAAAAAAAAAAAAAGAAAGCAAACAATGACTGGCGTTGCTGTGTTTAGGTGAATATTTATCTCTGCTGAAACTTCCGTAGGTGGTTTGTATTGATCATAGGGAGACAATGCGGGGACCAGACTTTTTTTTAAAATAATCCAACAGAGAAGAAGGTGGCTTTGGAAAGAAACAATGCCAGTCAGTTTACTGAGAGGCATTATGGGAATTGGATTCCATGGTGAGGTGGAACTGAGTGGGCTGTGGGAATGAATAAAGTAGGACTTCTTCCCAGCTGTTGCCCTGGCACTGCAAATACAGATGTGGTAATCTTAGGCTTCATTCCAGCTCAGCCAGATGACTGCAAGGTACCATTTCTTAAGCAAATCGGCTGTAAGAGATCTGCTGCTGTCCCTTCCCTGTGCTCTCGTAATCGTTGCTACTAAGCAATTGAGAGCTCCTGCCTCCAGGTCTCAATACGCTTTGATAAGACCTTTCATGAAGATCCTATCTCATACATTTGCCTGGACTAAGACTCCTGTAAACATCATGATGAAACCCTCTGACTTCAATTGGGCAAGCAATCGGGAAAAGGTATCTTTCGGTCATCTCCCTGCACTGGAACTAAATCCAAGATTACCACATCTACATTCAGTGACTTCCTAATCACAGAATCAATAAACACACCTTCCTACTGCAAAGCTGGATAATCGCACTATTCCTGTTGGCATCTCATGTGCCTCAAAGAGCAGTTACTCCTAATGAGCAAGTTGAAGCTCAAAGGATTGGGCATGCTATTGAGTGATCAATGGAGAGCTCCTGCAAGGCATCACTGGGGTTAATTACTGGGGGGTTAAATTTGTTGCCTTAAGCACTGTTAAGCAGGGATCCAGGGGCTCTGTCTTGGGTAACAATCATTCTATGTCTACTAAGGCAGACAGACACCCAGGAACCCAAACTAATGGTAAAGCAACAGAGTGCTGCTGAGGAATAGGCTGGGTGGAGTTTGGGGACAGAGAGAGAAAATACGGCTGAGAAGATACGCAGACAAGACAGTCATATTAACCTATGGCAGCTGATCAAAATGTCCTGGCTATTAAAATTTAGTTGTGGTGCTATTTGGGGAGGAAACTGTGGAAGTGCGGCCCGGCTAGAGGAAGAAGGTCGGTTGGGGTGGACATTGAAGGTTATATTCAACCTTTGGCTCCTGCTTCCTGATGTCATGTTTACAGCCTTCGCCATACCTCATATGTTCACATCAGAGTGAACTAAGTTGCCATGCCATGTCTTCCCCTTCCTGATGAGTCCGTCCTCTGAAGGCATGAGCCAAAATGACCTCCTCTCCATTCAGTTGTGTCTGTCAGGTATCAAAGCCACTAACACATGCAGGATCCACAGGCAGGTAAGACCGTTGTGACCGCTTTTCTTCCTTAGCAGCCTGCACAGTGCCTCTCAGCTCTATGAATGCTAACTGGCAAGGAGGTAGCTCCCAGCCAAGTTCTAGGTTGATTTCTCTGTGTTCTGTAACCAAAGTCTTCAACATTAGGGTCTTAGTATAGGCAACTAGGAGACCTGGCAACATCAAGTATTATTTTGGGAGTCTCTCAAGCCTCCTTGGCCAACAACATATAGGAAGGTGTCTCCATCCCAATATTATGATTTCTGGGGGCAGTATTATCCACTCGTGTAGAATATTTCCATTCAAATTATCTTTTTTTCTTAATTATATACTTTAGTTGGCTTATAAAGTAGTAAATTTCATTTAGCCTTTTCACTCATCTCTAGCTTTGGTTAACACCCACTCATTCTTCCCAGACTCTTGTACTCCTATTCTTGTTTAAACCTTTCTATGCCTACAATTTCTCTTTTCTACTTTCATATTACATGTGTTTTACTGTCCTTACCCTTAAGCAGTGGTTCTCAACCTTCCTAATAATGTCACAGACCTTTAATACAGTTCCTCATGGTAACCCCAACCATAAAATTATTTCGTTGCTACTTCATAACTGTAATTTTGCTACTGTTATGAATTAAATATCTAAGTAAATATCTAATATGCAGAATATCTGATATGTGACTCTGGAGGGGTCAAGACCCACAGGTTGAGAACTGCTGCCCTTAAGGCTCTAACTCCCTCCTCTAACTCCTGACCTCCACTTCATTCTTGCATGTGGCCTCTATATATGCTCATTCCAAATTAAATAAAGAAATCTAAAAATTCAAAGCTTTATCCACTTATGTTACAGGGGGGCTGTACAAAGTGCTGCTATAAAAGTGTCCCCTGGCCAGGTGGTGGTGGCACATGCTTTTAATCCCAGCACTCCAGAGGCAGAAGAGGGCGGATCTCTGAATTTGAGACCAGCCTGGTCTACAGATCGAGTTGAGGCCAGCCTGGTCTACCAGGGTTACACAGAGAAATCATGTCTCAAAACAACAACAACGATAAAGTATCTCCTCGTGGGCTCATAGTCTATCTGAGGAGACTGTTAGTATGCTACACTGGTTTATAACTACTAAGTCAAGTCCCAGTGTGCAATCATGGAGCTAACCTTGTCCACAAGGATTAGCAAAGACTGCTCTGAAGACATGAAATGAAAGCTGTAAGCTGAAGGAGGAGGAGTTGGATGGGGAGGTAGGAAGGCATGGAAAGTGTGAAGACCCTGAGGCAGAGTGAGGAATGGGAGGAAGAGTGGAGGAGGGGGCAGTTGCCTCTTTGGAAGAACAGAAGGAATGCTGAGTTGAATGGAGAAGGTTGAGAATTCCAGGGTAGTTGGAGACTGGGCTAAGTTTCCTTGAACTGAGTGTTTTATGCACCATGCCATCTCCCCAGCCTCAGAATAGCATGTTGTATAAGAAATTGCATGTTTTGCAGCCGCTATTAAAAATAAATTTTCTCAGGTTACAAAGGTCTAAACATTCCCCAATAATATCAGTGTTGACTGCAATAATGACCGCTGTAGTCAGTGACTATCAACTGGGGCTGAACTTACCGATGAGGACCAGAATTCAAATTCCCAGTACCCACATAGAAACCACCAAGCATGATGGTTGTCTGTGGGCCCAGCACTTTGGAGGCAAAGACAGCAAAGGCGGGCTGTTGGAATAGCTGGAGCAGGTGAACTCCCTGTTTAGTGACTCTGTCTCAAAAATAAAAATGTGGGGCACGATCAAGGAAGACACCCACTGACACATAAATGTACACTTGTAATGTCCTCCCTGCATGTGCTTACATATATGCAAACACAGATAACCACACGCACAGCACTCACACCCACAAAAAGTAAAGTTTAACAGCAAAAAAGCTATTCCTTCCATAATGCCAAGCTGGATCTAAGTTCGAAAGCCTGTCAAATGAAAGGAGAGATGCTAGTAAATTTTGTTAAATGGATGCAGGCACAGGGCTTGTAGTGGTAGCCTCGCCTCACTCCAAAGGCCCCTCCCACACACCACAGACTTGGCTCTCCTATTGGCTTCTAAAGCAAGGCAACTTTACTTATTTTGTCTGCTGTACCCCAGGCAATGGCTGCCAAGGCGATGAATGAATCCACCATATATAGTTTCTAAGTAGCCAAGAAGAATATGGTCCATATCATATATTTACAAAATGCATGCTTTCATATGAGAACTGGATGTAATCAAAGCCTGCTGTAGAAATGCCTATTTTGCCCCAATCATTTAATCGTATCACCTAATTTTTCCCTTAAAAGCTTCTGGGAAATTTCCAGAGTGATCAATTGAACTGCAAATGTGAGTCTAATTATAATTCATAAGCAAATAAGCCCCAGGCATGTTTTTATAGGTTTAGACTTCTCTGGCCAGTTCTCCTAGCAGAAAACGTGGGCGGAGTACTTTTGGAAGGAAACTCTGATTCCTTTCCACATTTCAGCATGCGTGAAGGAATTTGCAGAAATTTTGCATTTAGTAAGGCCCATTTATAAATTTTTCTTATGCAAAAAGTATATCTGTTGCAGCAAACATGAGGACAGGAAGTACTTGGCTTTTGTTCAAGCTGTCAGTTATGAACATTGTTAAATGGAAGCCACAGAGACAGAAGCCTGCGGTCTCTAGTGAGCTACAGTATCTTCTTAAAAGGGAACGACTCACACATTGCAGCATTCACATATATTTCTAAGACCACAAATAGCTGCACCCTTCCAGGAAAAAGAAAGGAAGGAAGGAAGGAAGGAAGGAAGGAGAGAGAGAGAGAGAGAGAGAGAGAGAGAGAGAGACCACAAAAGGAGTGAGTGCTTTTCCTGCCAAAAGAATGTTTGATTGAGAGGCTGTCAAGAGGGCAAGAACGAGCAGTCTGGATTGACTGATTTGCACCTGTTCAGGTTTTAATTTGACGAAAGTGTTTGAGAGATATTTGGAAGTTATGGTTTCTTCTAAATTAGCATCGGAGGTTTAGCAGTCCCTCCAGGTGCTCTGTGAGCAGTGTGAGAGGCAGTGGCTCTGTATTTCTACAGGGGAGTGATGGGGGGATGGGGGAAGCATGCCAAAGGCAAATCAAATTTCCTGGGTTCTAGTCAGGAGCAGTGGCTTGATACTAAGTAACATTCACCGAGGACGGAAAAACGGGCCAAATGCTGAAAAATGGGCTAAATGCTGAGACCTTTATTCATTTAGGAATAAGTTGTTATTACTATCCATGTTTGGTGAATAAGGAAGTCGGGGGAGCAAGAAGTTGAGTGGCTTGCCCTGTAGTCACAGGGCTTATTAGTGACAGACTTCAGATGTACCGCTCCACTTTTTGTTATGCCATCTCAAGGGTATGAGTAGGAGCAGAAGGAATTTGTAAGGTAAAGTTAGAGGAAGAATTTACCTTACATGCATTCTGCTTCACAGCTTGTCTCTCTCTCTTTTTTTTTTTTTTTTTTTAGTAAAAGCCAAGGTGGGGCTGGCAGTTTCTGAGTCCTCAGTTACTGTTTCTTCTAGTCTTTTGAAATTCTCTGCTTGATTTTGTTTGAGTCTGGGCCAGCTGAACAGGACCAAAGTACACTGAACAGGTGTACAAGTAAGAAGGTTGGCTGAACTTGACCTCGTGTGGGTCTCTGCGAGTTAAGAGACAGGCACAGTGCCAGCCGGGAGAAAGGACAAAAGTCCTTGTTCCACTCACAGGCCATTTGGATTTGGGGAATGTGAGGCACTCAAGCTGAGGTACTTGGTTGGGAAAACGCAAAATGGTCAGAAAGGGGTTTAAAAGGAACACAGGACTCAAACTGGCCAGAACAGAGTTCTTTCAAGCCATACATGCCTTTTAACTTGAAGAAGTGGGCCAACAGGGGACACTTGAAAACAGCAGTGGAAAGTCACAGCTCTGGTGACAAAGTGTCCACTGACGAAGAGGCAGAGGCAAACGGGAGTGTCCCTTCTGAAAGTCTCCAGGGCCTTCAGCTATGAGCGTCTCCTGGAGAGAAACACCACCGGCTCAAATTCATCTACCACAAGACATGTTGGACAGAGAAGTGGCTGGGGCTGTGAGAGAGTGATGGTGACAAGCTGACAACCAAAAGAACAGAAAACAGACTTAAGGCCTGAAAGCCGAGCCCGTAGCACAGTGCAAAGCATGGGGCTGTCACTTAAAGAGGACCAAGAACATTGAGGCTTTGTCACCTGGGAAAATCAGGCAATTTCTTCTTTCTATGTTGCTGTGTATATCATGAAACTATCATTATACCCTTAACAGTGTGGAAATAGCCCAGTTGTAACTGATTGACATTTCAACCCCTTCTTCCCTTAAATTTCCCTTTTTTAAGAGTTTCATGTCGCCCATGCATGCCTCAAACTCCTTATATAAATAGAGCTGACCTTAAAACTCCTGATCCTTGCCCGGCATGGTGGCGCATGCTTTTAATCCCAGCACTCCTGAGGAAGAGGCAGGTGGATCTCTGTGAGTTCCAGGCCAGTCTAGTCTACAAAGAGAGTCCAGGACAGTCAGGGCTACACAGAGAAACCCTGTCTCGCAAAAACAAAACAAAAAACCCAAAAAAACCTCCAGATCTGTTTGTCTCCATGTCCCATTACAAATATGCAACACCAAGTAAAACTTTCGGGAGATCCAAGATGGCAGCAGTCGGCAGGGACACATTTTGAGCTGGGGCGGGGGGGGGGGGGGGGGGGGGGGGGGGGCGGGAGATAGCTACAACATCGCAGAAATATAAACAAGCTGAACAACATCCTGAGAATCGTGAACAGCAGAGCCACACCGGGTGAACCCAGGGACTAGTGGGGGGTCCCTCATGGGATCCTTAGACACTCAGGTAAACAGACCTACCCAGACCGCTGGGGCTGCGGAGTGCAGAAACCAGGCAGCTGGGAGAATTGCAGCAGGAAACCCAGACAGCGGGGCGCAGTGCAGAAAGGTCCCAGGCAGCAGGGAGCCCTGCGGCATGGAATCCAGGCTGCGGAAGTGGGCAAGAGCCACTCAAAAACTCACCGAGTGGACAAGCTTGGAGCCCAAAGCAGAGGTCAGAGGTTTGGGGCACAGCCTTGGGGCCCAAAGTGGAGACCAGCGACGAAGGGCACAATCTTGGGGCCAAAGCAGAGGTCATTGGCGCAGGGCACAGGCCTGGGACCCAGAGCAGAGGCCAGTGTGGAGCCTGGTGCAGCACAGAGGTGCAGACCCTGCTGCAGAAGCAGGCAAAATCCATGCAAATACTCAAGGAATAGTTCCAAACCTCAGACAGGGCTACTCACCAGCCTCCAGAGCACCCAGCTTCCACGCCAGCATTTCATACAGGAGAACCGCAGGTTCACCAAGATTTATCTCCAGCTGAGCAGCTGGCAGGGAGGCACAAGCATATCTGGGCTTCCACAGAAAGGTGTTGGACAGAAAGGTCCCTCTACTGGATATACGATCACTTGGAAGAATATTGTGCTCAGGGCAGAGGGATGCTCATCCTATCCTGTACCAGTACAGTCTCCCACAGGTCTGATCACTGCAGGTCTTGGAAGGTAGCCCCAACTGCCAGATAGAGGTACCTCCTGGCTACCTGAGTGCCCAATATTCACATGGTCACCACAATACCCTAAAGAGGACCTTTAGTGCCACTGAAACGGTCCAGAAGATATCAGGATCAATCAGCTTAGGGCAGCTAGATGGCTAAAGGTCAGTGAAAGAACAAATCTCACAAAAATCAGGGAAATATGACTCCAGCAAAATTCAGCAAGGCTAACACAGCAAGCCCTGAACAGCTGAAACACATGAAAATGATGAAAAAATCTGTACTTAGGAAAACGATGGAGTCCTTTGAAGAAGAAATGAAATCACTGAAAGAATACAAAGAATCCTCAATTTTTCAATTTAAAGCAATGAAGAATAACATTAGAGACCTCCAAGCCAACACAGCCTAATGCGAACAGGAAAGAGACAAGGCAATGAAAGAGTCGAAAGATTTGTAAGATTTGCAGACAAAGACAAGCAAATTGGAACAGAAAACATATAAAACAAATAAAATGGTTCAAGACTTGAAATTGGAATTAGAAGCAATAAAGAAAACACAATCAGAGGTAATCCTGGAGGTGGAAAATCAAGGGAAGAAAACAGGAACTAAAGACATGAGTACCAAAAATAGGATACAAGACATGAAAGACAGGATCTCAGGCATGAAAGATTTGATAGAAGAAATCAGTACAACAACCAAAGAAAATGAGAAAGCTAAAAAAGTTCTCACCCATAACATCCAAGAAATCAAGGACTCAATGAAAAGATGGAACCTACGAGTTATAGGCATAGAGGAAATAAAAGACCCCCAACTGCAAGGTCCAGGAAACATTTTCAACAAAATCATAGAAGAAAACTTCCCAAACCTAAAGAAAGAGATGCCAATAAAATTCCAAGAAGCTTACAGAACAGCAAACAGATTAGATCAGAAAAGAAACTCCTCTCGCCACATAATAATTGAAACTCCAAATGTACAGAACAAAGAAAGAATATTAAAAGCTGTAAGAGAAAAAGGTCAAGTAACATATAATGACAGACCCATCAGAATTACACCTGACTTCTCCTCAGAAATTTTAAAAGCCAGAGGGGCCTGGGCAGATGTCCTAAAGCCCTGAGAGAACATAGGTGCCCAGCCAGACTACTATACCCAGCAAAACTCTCTATCAACATAGATGGAGAAAACAAGATATTCAATGACAAAATCTATCCACAAATCCAGCCCTACAGAAGATTTTAGAAGGAAAATTCCAACTCAGAGAAGATAACTACGCCCAAGAAAACAGTGGAAACAAAAAAATTCCACTGCAGCTAAACCAAAAGAAGCACACAACCACCACCTACACCAAAGTAGTAGGAAATAACAGCCTTTGATCATTAATATCCATCAACATCAATGGACTCAACTCCCCAATAAAAAGACACAGGCTTATAGAATGGATCCGCAAACAAGACCCATCATTTTGTTGCATACAAGAAATGCATTAACTCATTAACAAAGATAGACACTACCTCAGAGTAAAGAGCTGGGAAAAGGTTTTCCAACCAAATGAACCCAGGAAGCAAGCTGGAGCAGCCATCTTAATATCAAATAAAATAGACTTCCAGCTAAAGTTAATCAAAAAAGATAGAGAAGGGCATTACATACTTGTTAAAGGAAATATTCATCATGATGACATCTCAATATTGGATATCTATGCCCCAATTACAATGGCACCTATATTTGTAAAAGAAACTCTTCTAAAGCTTAAACCACACATTGATGCCCACACATTAGTAGTGGGAGACTTCAACACCCCACTCACAACAATGGACAGGTCATTGAGACAGAAACAAAACAGAGAAATAATGAATCTAACAGAGATGATGAACCAAATGGACCTAACAGATATCTACAGAAGGTTTCACCCAAACACAAAATAATACACCTTCCTCTCAGCATTGCATAGAACCCTCTCCAAAATCAACCATATAGTTGGACACAAAGCATGCCTCAACAGATTCAAGAAAATTGAAATAACTCCTTGTATCTTATCAGACCACCATGGAATAAAGTTGGATTTCAACAACAACAGAAATAACAGAAAGCCTACACACTCATCGAAATTGAACAACTCTCTACTGGATGACTACTGGGTCAAGGAGTAAATAAAGAAGGAAATCAAAGACTTCTTAAAATCCAACAAAAATGAAGGCACAACATATCCAAACCTATGGGACACAATGAAAGCAGTGCTATGAGGAAAGTTCATAGCACTAAACGCCTTCAAAAAGAAAATCATGACAGCTCATATTAGCGAATTAGCAACTGAACTGGAACAAAAAAAAAAAAAAAAAAAAAGCAAACACTCCCAAGAGGAGCAGAAGGCAGGAAATCATGAAACTTAGGGCTGAAATCAACAACTTAGAAACAAAAAGAACAATACAAAGAATCAATGAAACCAAGAGTTGGTTCTTTGAGAAAAATCAACAAAATAGACAAACCCTTAGCCAAATTAACTAAAAGGCAGAGGGAAAAAACCCAAATCAACAAAATCAGTAATGAAAAGGGAGAAATAACAACAGACATTGAGGAAATTGGTAGAATCTTTAAGGTTCTACATTAAAAATCTGTACTCCACCAAATTTGAAAATCTAAAGGAAATGGACAATTTTCTTGATAGATTACACCTACCAAAGTTAAATCAAGATTGGGTTAATAGATTACACAGCCCTATAACCCCTAAGGAAATAGAAACAGTCATTAAAAATCTCCCAACCAAAAAAAGCCCAGGGCCAGATGGTTTCAGCACAGAATTCTACCAGACCTGCAAAGAAGAGCTAATACCAATACTCTTCAAACTCTTCCACAAAATAGAATCAGAAGGAACACTGCCAAACTCATTCTATGAGGCCATGGTCACCCTGATTCCTAAACCACACAAAGACCCAACAAAGAAAGAGAACTTCAGACCAATTTCCCTCATGAACATAGATGCAAAAATACTTAATAAAATACTGGCAAACCATCAAAAGTATCATACACCATGATCAATAGGCTCCCAGAAGTGCAAGGATGGTTCAACATACAAAAATCCGTCAATGTAATTCACCATATAAACAAGCTGAAGGAAAAAATCCAAATGATCATCTCGCTAGATGCTGAAAAAACATTTGACAAAATCCAACACCCCTTCATGCTAAAAGTCCTGGAGAGAACAGGCATACAAGATCCATACCTAGAAATAATAAAGGCGATATACAGCAAGTCAGTAGCCAACATCAAATTAAATGTAGAGAAACTTGAAGCATTTCCTCTAAACTCAGGGACAAGACAAGGATGCCCACTTTCACCATATCTTTTCAACATAGTACTTGAAGTTCTTGCTAGAGAATAAGAGAGCTAAAGGAGATTAAAGGGATACAAATTGGAAACGAAGAAGTCAAATTATCCATATTTGCAGATGATATGATATTATACATAAGTGACCCCAAAAATTTCACCAGAGAACTCTTACAGCTGATAAACACCTTCAGCAAGGTGGCTGGATACAAAATTAATTCAAAAAAAATCAGAAGCCCTTATTTACACAACAAATAAATGGGCTGGGAAAGAAATTAGGGAAACAACACCCTTCACAATAGCCACAAACAATATAAAATACCTGGGAGGTAACTCTAACCAAGCAAGTGAAAGACTTGTATGACAAGAACTTCAAGTCTTTGAAGAAAGAAATTGAAGAGGTCATCAGAAGGTAGAAAGATCTCCCATGCTCATGGATAGGTAGGATCAACAAAATAAAAATAGCCATCCTGCCAAAAGCAACACACAGATTCAATGAAATTCCTATAAAATTACCACCACAATTCTTTATAAATCTGGAAAAAAACAATTCTCAACTTCATAAGGAATAACAAAACCCCCAGAATAGCTAAATCAATCCTGTACAATAAAAAAACATCTGGCGGTATCACCATCCAAGATTTCAAGCTGTACTACAGAGCAATAGTAATAAAAACAGCATGGTACTGGTATAGAAACAGACCAGTGGATCAATGGAATCGAATTGAAGACCCAGAAATAAACCCACACACCTAGGGTCTCTTAATTTTTGACAATGAAGCCAAAACCGTATAATGGAAAAAGGACAGCATGTTCAACAAATGGTGCTGGTCCAACTGGATGTCAACATGTAAAAGAATTAAATTAGACCCATACTTACCACCTTGTACAAAACTTAAGTCCAAGTGGATCAAAGACCTTAATATAAGGCTGGACACACTAAGTCTATTTAGAAGAGAAAGTGGGGAAAACCCTCGAACTCATCGGCACAGGTGACTTCCTGAACAGAACACCAACAGCTCAGGATCTAAGACCAGCAATCAATAAATGAGATCTCATGAAACTGAAAAGCTTCTGTAAGGCAAAAGACACTGTCATTCGAACAAAACAGCAAGATTTTTTGGGAAAAAAAAATCTTCACCAACCCCATATCTGACAGAGGGCTCATATCCAAAATTTACAAAGAACTCAAGAAATTAAATGCCAAGAAATTAAATAATCCAATCAACAAATGGGGAACAGAGCTAAACAGAATTCACAAAGGAGGAATCCCTAATGGCTGAGAGACACTTGCAGAAATGCTCAGCATCCTTAATCATCAGAGAAATGCAACTCAAGATGACTCTGAGATTCCATCTCACACCTGTCAGAATGGCTAAGAACAAAAGCTCAAAGGACAGCACATGCTGGCGAGGTTGTGGAGAAAGGGGAACACTCCTCCATTGCTGTTGGGAGTGAAAACTTGTACAACCACTATGGTAATCAGTCTGGTGATATCTTAGAAAACTTGGAATAGCTCTACGTGAAGACGCAGCAATACCACTTCTGGATATACATCCAAATGATTCCTCACCAAATGACAAGGAAGTTTCCTCATCTATGTTCATAGCAGCCTTATTTGTAGTAGCTAGAAACTGAAAACAACCCAGATGTCCCTCAACTGAAGAATGTTAAAAAAAGAAAAACTGTGGTACATCTACACAATGGAATACTACTCAGCCATCAGAAACAATGAAATCATGCAATTTGCAGCCAAATGGATGGAACTGGAAAAGCTCATCCAGAGTGTTCTAACCCAGACTCAGAAGGATGCATATGGCATCTATTCACTTATAATTGGATTTTAGCCCTATAGTACAGGATAACTATACTACAACCAATGTTCCAAGAGGAACAGGAACATGGACTTTGTTTCCTATCAATGAGACACTTTTCCCTAGTGGTGCTGCCTTGTAGGCCCCCAGTGTATGAGGAGGCTCTTGGCTCTCATATGACTGCTGAACTGGTGTGGGGGACTGTTATGTAGGGACACTCCACTCCAGAGGAATGGGATGGAAGGGATAGGGGTTAGAGGGTAGGAGGGCGGAACTGGGAGGGGTTGAAAGAGGGCACTGTGATGGAGATGTAACCTGAAGTAATAAATAAATATTAAAAAACAACAGATACACAACACCATCAAGTATATATGATTTTTTATTTGAAACTTTAAATTAAAATGAATTCCTTTTCATTTAACTTGTAAAAAATTTTGTGTTTGTGTATATGTTTAAGTGAGTGTCTGTAAACATTTGTGTGTGTGTTGGGGTGGAGGGGGATGAGTATGTGTGCATATGTGTGTGCCCCCCCCCCCCGTGTGTGTGTGTATGTTTGTGTGTGTAGACCAGAGGCCATCAATTCTCTTGGAGCTAGAGTTACAGGCATTTGCAGGTCACTAACTTATTATATGGGTGCTAGGATCCAAACTCTGTTTCTCATGATTGCACAGCAAGAAAGCTCTTAACTGCTGAGCCATCTCTCCAGCTCCAAAGTGCCTATTTTAGAAATTATTTTTCAGTCTCCCAGCTATAAGAACTAAGTATATGTGCCTTATATTTCCAGGCACATAAATATTTATTGACTGAATAAATCAATGTTTGCCTTTGCTGAGACACTATGCCTCTGGTCGTTCTCTCTGTTTTATATAGAATAAAATATTAAAATTATGATCAAAACACTTCTTTTAAATTATTTAGCAAGAACGTAATTAAGCAACTCTCATTAGCATTTCCAGGATGCTGTGCAGTCGGCTTTGTGAAGTTTCTGTAAAGCCTGACCTGCTTTTGAAATGGTGAGAGAACACGTTCAGCACCTGGTTGTACAATTAGATTTCTCCTCTTCTAGTCATCTAACTGTGTTAACTGGGGATAAAATGGTCTTGTAGGAGTTTATTGGGAATATTGCAGAAAGTGAGGAAGTATGCAAAGGTCTTTGTTAATCTCACTGTGGGTACCTGGTGTGTCGGTTGACTGAAATGACTTCTGCACATGAACATACATGGGGTTTTAAGTCTTAGAAATATCTCTATTTTCAACGTGACAACGTAGTCCAACTCAGATTGTGTCAAAATATGAGTAATTTAGAGTTGTAGGAAATATTCATGCTTTGTCACT
>CAJQZJ010004763.1:8257942-8323557 GCA_907164525.1 Lophiomys imhausi
ACTATCCTAAGAAGAATAACAGAGGTTGTCCAAGGCTACTAAGGACATGACAAGAAAATGAGGGAAGCGATGCTTACAGATGGGAAAATTTGAAAAGTCAAAAGCTATCAAGGACTCCAGTTGGGTCAAATATATTGAATATAGAGAAATCAATGCATTAATAAAGACAATGAAAGAGTAAAAGAAACTCTGGATTGAAGCATTTATGTAGCTATGAATCACATCTGGAAACTGGTTATTTAAGCAAAGATTCAGAGACTTGCCCATCCTGTTGGTATAAATGCAGTTCAGATTTCCTTAAGGCAGTGATTCCCAATCTGTGGGTCACAACTGCTTTGGGTCTGAAAGCCTGCACATCAGATATTTACATTATAATTCATAACAGTAGCAAAATTACAGTTATGAAGTAGCAACAAAATAATTTTATGTTCCACCACAACATGAAGAACTGAATTAAAGGGTCACAACATTAGGAAGGCTGAGAACTACTGACCTAGGATAAGGAACACTTTTTCTTTTTCTGTTTAATTTAATTTAATTTTTTAATAAATAAATTTATTTATTAGTTGCTTCAGATTACATCTCCATCATATTGTCCTCTTTTCCCCCTTCCCAGCTCCATCCTCCCACCCTCTACCCCCTAACCCTTCCATCCTACTCCTCTGGAGTGGAGTGTCTCTACATAACAGTCCCCTGCCCCAGTTCAGAAGTCATATGAGGGCCAAGAGCCTCCTCATACACTGGGGGCCTACAAGGCAGTACCACCAGTGACATGAAACCAAGAGTTGGTTCTTCAAGAAAATCAACAAAATAGACAGACCCTTAGCCAAATTAACTAAAAGGCAGAGGGAAAAAACCCAAATCAACAAAATCAGAAATGAAAAGGGAGAAATAACAACAGACATTGAGGAAATCCAGAGAATATTTGGGTCCTACTTTAAAAATTTATACTCCACCAAATTTGAAAACTTAAGCGAAATGGACAATTTTCTTGATAGTTTCCACCTACCAAAGATAAATCAGGATCAGATTAATAGATTAAACAGCCCTATAACCCCTAAGGAAATAGAAACAGTCATTAAAAATCTCCCAACCAAAAAAAGCCCAGGGCCAGATGGCTTTAGCATGGAATTCTACTGAACCTTCGAAGAGGAGCTAACACCAATACTCTTCAAACTCTTTCAACAAATAGAATCAGAAAGAATACTGCCAAACTCATTCTATGAGGCCACAGTTACACTGATTCTTAAACCACACAAGGACCCAACGGAGAAAGAGAACTTCAGACCAATCTCCTTCATGAACATAGTTGCAAAAATACTTAATAAAATACCAGCAAACTGAATCCAAGGACACATCAAAAATATCATACACCATGATCAGGTGGGCTTCATCCCAGGAATGCAGGGATGGTTCAACATACAAAAGTCTATCAACATAATTCACCATATAAACAAGATGAAAGAAAAAAACCACATGATAATCTCACTAGATGCAGAAAATGCATTTGACAAAATCCAACACCCCTTCATGCTAAAAGTTCTGGAGAGAATGGGCATACAAGGACCATACCTAGAAATAATAAAGGCAATATACAGTAAGCCAGTGGCCAACATCAAATTAAATAGAGAGAAACTTGAAGCCTTTCTTCTAAACTCAGGGCCAAGACAAGGATGCCCACTTTCACCATATCTCTTCAATAAAGTACTTGAGTTCTTGCTAGAGCAATAAGACAAGGGGATACAAATCAAGGGGATACAAATTGGAAATGAAGAAGTCAAATTATCCCTATTTGCAGACGACATGATAGTATATATAAGCGACCCCAAAAATTCCACCAGAGAACTCTTACAGCTGATAAACACCTTCAGCAAGGTGGCTGGATACAAAATTAATTCAAAATCAATTCTTTTTAATTTTAACACAAAAGAATTTTAGTTAATACATATAAAAGAAATGGCACAAAACTAAACTTGTGTTTCATCTTTTAAGGATATCAATAATTGATGAAACACATCATAATGTGCACTAAGACGTTGGGGACATTCAGGAGGACCAGACACATGGAAGGGCAAGGCAGGAAAGTGAAGCATATGAGGAAACAATTGTTCCCACCAACTTGTGGGCACTGGTCACCCAGGATGGGCACCCAGACATGGTGTGCCTCCTGGTAGAAATGGCCCAGATTTCTGAGAACCACCTCCAGTGTTATTTTAAAAATCCTATGCATGTATCTCACCCAATTCTCATTCATAGGCAAGGTCAGGGAACAGAGAAATTATCTAAATGACACCACAAGCTATCAGACAGAAAAACCCAGAATATGGGATTCTCATAGGAACAGGCTATTTCTGATGAAACTCTGTACATGTAAAAAAAGGGGGGGGGGAATCTCTCTGCAACATCTTGAAGCTGGATGTGGTGGGACACACCTGTCACCCTAACACTGAGAAGGCTGAGACAAGAGGATCACAAGTTGAAGTCCAGCCAGGGATACCAAGGCAGGAGACTTGTTTCAAGCAAACAAAGGGACAGACAGACATCTTGGGGATAATCATAGCTTTGTTTTAAAAATTTGTTTCATTTATGCGTGTTTGCATGTGTGTGCTTGTATCACAGCTCATGTGGACAGCAGAAAATAACTTTTGAGAGTTTTCTTTCCACAGTGTCTGTGCTGGGACCTAACTAAGGATGTAAGGTTTGCCGGGAAGTGGCTTTACCCAATGACCCATCTCTCCAGCCCAATTACTGACTTTTAAAACATGGATAGGATATCACAAAATAAAAACTACTGTTAGGTTTGCAAAATTTTATAATACCAACAGTATGGTGATATGAGAAGAAGAAAATGTCCCTTTGAGCTTAAAGGTGAAATTTCATGTTTGAGATTTGCTTCAAAATAAATACGGTGGAGAAGTTAGGCGTTGGAATATGATCTCTCCACGACTACTTTCCCCACCCTCTCCACCCTTTCATCTTCTAAAACCCTCATGATAAAAGGTTTTATTGGTGGCTGATACAATAAAATTACTTACTAATCAAGCTTCCAGGAGCATTTCAGAATGTAGTAACTATATCACATTGCTTTTTTTAAGTGCACATATAGTTTTTACTGTGAGCCTGAAATAATTTTTGGATGTAAGATGCAGTTTTCTCGGTAAGCAAACTTATATAATAATAAAAGAAAGAGACAGAGAAGCAGCCCATAATATTCTCTTTGGGGTGAATACTAGACTGTGGTATGAGGGCTGGGCACTAATGAAGGTTGAACTCCATTGACTAGCTGCCAAAGGGCAGCTATTATAATTGAAATGCAGTCACTATAATCTAATGGTAAAGTAATGCAGAAGTAGAAAGTGCATGGAGATCCTAGAGGAAATGTATATCTAACAGAGATGGCTTTATATAACCCCAGCAGTTAACATAAGCTGCCTAAAGGAAGCTCCATAAATAGCTCACTTACTCAGAATGGGCAAATGAATGTGATTTCTCTGCTGACAATCGGGACAGTTTTTTCCCCATGGTTTCCTTACAGATATTTAAAAACTGAAGTTAAGTGAATAGTGTGCATTTGATCATACTTCTAAGTGAGTAATATGCACTCATGGGTTTTGAATGACAAGTGCATATTTGGTTATCTTAGAATTTTACATGAGAAATTCAGGTTGGGATATTTTGAACGTAATAATCTTCAGGGAATTAGATATGTTCCTAGAGTAATTTCTCTGAGCAGAAAACTTGTGTAAGACACAGATGTTCATTTCCTTCCTTCCTTCCTTCCTTCCTTCCTTCCTTCCTTCCTTCCTTCCTTCCTTCCTTTCTCTAGTTTTTGCCTGTTTGGGAGAACACCTCACTATTAGTCCAGGTTTCTCCTTAGCTGATGTAGTCTGGCCTTCAACTCCCAGCAAGTCTTTCATCTTGACTTCCCAGCACTGATAAGATACATGTTCGCGACAAACTTGCCCATCAAAACCCTGTTAGGGGAAGGCCAACCCACTTTAAATTCAGCTGTTTAAGTTTGTATAACAGCCTGGTAATTATAAATTATGTAAATTATATTCCAGTCCTGCCCAGTCACTACCTTTGTTATCTCATTTGCACAAATGAGGAAACTGAGGCCCAGAATGGTCAAATAACTATCCCCTGCGCCAAACCTATGCTCTCAAGCCTGAAAGAAGACGCTTGTTAATGTCAGACACCGCACCACAGGAAATGGCAATGTTCCCAGTGGGATAAGAAAATGCTCATTTCCCAAGGCCCAAAACACAGCTCTGCTGCTTAGAAGTGAACACTGCAGGGCTAGGGAGGAGGCTAAGTTAGGGAAGGGCTCTCCAGGCAAGTGTGAAGACATGAGTTTGATCCCTGGTACCTGCCGTCCTGTGGTTTCCAGCAGAGAATTCCCAGTCTTGGTATAAGGCCAGATATACTCACTTTTCCACCAGAAGATCCAAACTCGGTGTCCCGACAGGAAAGGGTGAAACCCTGTCCAGGAGATCCGTATCCTCAGGATGCCTGGGAGAGGCAAGAGATAGGATTTTCTCCACGACACAAGTGTTACAAACTCTTTTAATATGCAAGCAGGAGAATTAAAGTAGTCCTAACTCTCTGATGCATGCCGCAAAAGGTTACGAACTCTTTTTAGCTAAACTGCTAGGGCTATGTTGGCAGTTTTAAGGAGCCTGGGGCTGGCAGCTGAGTGGGTAGCACTGGGGAGGCCATGGAAGGTCAGCACCTCTCAGTGGGCTTCAGAGAAGGCCACTGGGGTGACCACTAGGCAGCCAGTGGCAGTGAGACAAGAGCATACTCCCCGAGCAGGCCTAACTAGGCCTGTGGTGACAGAGGCAGCAAATTCTTCATGGAGGAAGAGCACTTCCTCCCCAAACCCTAAATAAATAGCTGAGTCTCAGGCAGTCATGGTGGAGGCATAGAGAAAGAGTTTACTTCATGAATCAGGGGCATTATAAACCTTTGGGCAGTGGGAAGGGTTTTGGAGGTGATTGTGTTTGATTCACTGGGTATGATCCTATCAGAAAAAAGGAAATGTAAGTAACAAATTATCCCATGGGCAGCAGGGGTGGGGAAAAAACTCCAGATAGGACTAGAGGCATAGACAAATGCTATCAACTGAAAGTCAAACCACAGACATCATTGGCACGGGGAAGTACTTTCAGAAATCTCCAGGTGCTTGCTGGGCAGGTTTCTTACCAGGGAAGGGTTAGGCTACTTGACACTCCTTTAGAGGATCTGAAGCTTCCTCAGATCAGGTGGAGAAAGGGCTTGTGCTGAAAAAGGGGAGTCTGTCATTTTGCACTGAGTTCAGCGGTTTTCTGGAAATGTCAGACTTCAACCTTACCATCAGAAATTATTCCACAGAAATAAGCTGGGTGAGGTGGATCCCTAGGGCTCACTGGTCATAGTAAGCTCAAGGCATCTGTGAAACATCTTGTCTCAAAAAATAAGGTGATGCCAGGCATGGTGGTACACACCTTTAAACCCAGCACTCTGGAGACAGAGGCAGGCAGATCTCACATAGTGAGTTCTTAGACAGCCAGGACTGTTACACAGAGAAACCTTGTCTTGAAAAAAAAATAGGGTGGACAACTGGTGAGGAAGTGACAATGACCCTTAGCTCCACCTGGATTGCATATACTGAATGAACAAATGAATGAATGAATGTGTGCATGCAATGGAGAAACACACAAAGTATCTTCTTTTCCCTAAGCTTGGGTATGAAGAAGCTAGAGATCTACTGTGGCATATATTATATTAATAACCACATATTAATGTCCCTTTATTCTTCTAGCAAATTATTAGTTCTCTACCAGGCCCTAAAATCTGGGGTAAAATGGACACATTGGAACAAACAAGCAATCGTGTTTCCTGCAGTGACAAAGTAGAAGTAGAAGAACACAGATGAGGGTAGCCTACCCTGCATGCTCCAGACAGTGAAAGGAAGACACGTGAAGGCTATGAGTAAGGAATAAATAGAGTCTCAGCAACTGTGCTTGCTGTGTTCATTCAAAAAGCCAATTCCCACTGCAAAGGTTGGACTTTTATGGGACTAAGCATGTTTCACTCTATGACGTGTGTGTGCTCTGAATGATTTCAGTCAGTCTCAGAAATGTGTCCACCTATATAATAAAGGTAACCTGAGGGGGAGAACTTGGGTTTCTAGAAGAGGGGTCCATATCCATGGGTCTCAGGTACACCTGGCAGGTTTAAGGAGCTGATATAATGATCCCAGGGGTCCACTGGGATCATTGGACTGAGAACATTGCTTCACACAGGGAAGAAGAAACTAGGTTCCTGAGCTCTATCCAGGAAGATCTTTGGCCCATGCAGGAGACCGTAACAGACCCTCCCTGTCTCCACATCTGCTATTTTCACAGACCTGTGTTGGGCTCCTTAGCAGAAGGAGCTTTCTCATCAGAACATCTAACCATGTGGAAAGCTGCATCTTATCCTACTGAAGGGTCAAGGAGGATGTGACTGAGGGAGATACACAGCTGCTGGCTGGGAGCCACTGAACCCAGCCCTGTAGAGAGATGTCTAGGGCCATGAGAGAAAAAAAAAATGCAGTAATAGGTTTGATAAGGACTAGAGGAGGACACCTGATCGACCTCAAGACAGCTAGCTCTCTTCCCTTCTGAAGAATTCTAGAGTTAGATGCGAGAGATGTGGCAGATGCCAGGGGTATCTGTGGGATCACAATTCAGGAAAAGAATGTCCCTCAGAGACTAGTGGCTCCTAGTCAGGTTACATATAAATGAACAGATGAGTTGGCAGGACTGTTTAAGTCAGTTTTGGAAAGGCAATTCATGTTCTATTGGTTTTATTATTTGAAAACTCAGTTGCAGTCAGAATTACTTCTCACTTGGAGACCAAGAGCTCATTTTGCAAAAATGCTCTGGTATTTTAGAGCAACTCATGTGTAACTATGAGCCACAGGGGACACAGGCAAAGTTTTCTTTCTCCTCGCAGAGATATTGGCTGCCTCAAACACCCACTGGAGTTTTCATAAATAAAACATAGCTGAGCAACACCCAGAGGGGCGGGGGTGAGATGGGGGGGTAGTTTTCCCTCTAGTATGAAAGGAATTAGTGTTGTCAGTAAGAAAGGGAGCTATGTGTGAAACCTCAGAGAGGAGCACAGGGTTTCCACCCCAGGGAGGCTGAAGATATCAGAGATGACAGAATCTTAGTGTGAGAAGGTGGCCCTGAGTCAGGAGGAGGCTGCTACATGGATTAACCCTTAGACTTCCAAATGTGTCACGATATGATCTTGTCCATTAAAAAAAAAAAACAAAAAAAAAAACAGAACTGGACTCTGTAAATTCATAGTAAGAAAATCCCAGAGGTACCCACCTCCAATCATTAGATGAAAAATATGAAAAGCAGAAAACATAACGTGCTATTTAAAGATGTAAAAGGGCCATCTCAACCATAGTTTTGTTATATTAATGGATACCTAAGCTGATCTAGAAAGAGGGAAGATTTATTCCAGCCGTTGTGGAGGTTGTAGTCTGAGACCGGTTGTACCTCTGCTTTTGGGAGAAGCAGTAGAGACTTACAGTCAAGCCAATCCAAACAGGGAGCAGAGAAGGAAAGTTAATAATTTTGTGTGCTCTGTTGGGTTTTGTGGAATGCAAATATACCTGAGACCCATGGATATGGACTCCTCTTGTAGAAGCCCCAGTTCTTCCCTTCAGGTTACCTTTACTATAGATATATACATTTCTGAGACTGACTGAAATCATTCAGAACACACACACACACACACACACACACACACACACACACACTCTCTCTCTCTCTCTCTCACACCTGCCAACTTGGTGTCAAACACTTCCAGAAATCCAGGTCACAGTACAGATATGTGAAATCTGGGAGATACAAAGCACAGTAGGCCACTGGGGAACCATTTTGGTTATTTCAACTGATCTGATCATTGATGTAGGATGTCCATTTGTGACCACTGGTTTTAGATACCAAATTAAAAAGTTCTGAAACAAAATCCAAGCCCACCTGAGTGTCAAGCTATGATGACATTGGTCTCTCTCTCTCTCTCTCTCTCTGGTAGGAAACCTGATCATATGTCTCAGTGTCAAAGCCACAGCAGTATTTATAGCTAGGCAGCGGTAGGCTAAGCTCGTATACTTTTTGCTTGGTACATTCATTTCTGAAACATGTTTCTTAAGACATACCAGAACAGAAACTATAAGTTTATACTCGGGCTGAAGAGATGGCTCAGCCATTAAAGGCTAGGCTCACAACCAAAAATGTAAGACGTTCATACTTGGTTTCATACTTATTCTTTTATTTATTTATTTATTTATTTATTTATTTATTTACTGTTTTTTTTTTTTTTTCCAAGACAGGGTTTTGCCATGTAACCCTGCCTATCCTGGAACTCACTCTGTAGACTAGGCAGACCTTGAACTCAGAGATCTGCCTGCCTCCGCCTCCTGAGTGCTGGGATTAAAGGCCCAGCTACTCTCTTTTTTGATACTAATTAAAATACTTCATAAATATGGATTTCTCTCCCATCAATCCCAAATTAATAAAATGCACCAAACAGATGATAGCAGGATTTAAAAGGTTCTATCTTAATGATGCATTTACAGATAAGGTGAAGGGCATCATCTGGCTGTGGAAACATCCATAAACATCAGGTTCTTGGGCTTTAAACATAAATGCCTCCCAGCAAGGATCCAAAGAACCATGAAGAATGGCATAAATTACTGAACCTCAAACAAAGTATGCAATAATGGGGTAGCATCCGAACTTTGAGGTTAGAGTATCTTAAGGTCAAAGGGTGGCTGATCTGGAGTACCCCACCAATAGTTGGTATGTGAGTGACATTCTGACACGTGACTAAGGACATGCTGCCCATTTTAAATGCTTTCTCCAACCTATGTTGCCCCAAACACTTTGTGACATGACTGTTCAGTGTAGAGTACTGAATTTTTATTCATTCATATTCAACTTCTTTTCAAATGAATGACTAAAGCAAAACTGAAGTATCTAAGGGGATTATATCTTCATCCCCATCCCCACCACATTGGTTGTACCTAGGAGCCGATTTAATCTGTCTCATTAAGACTATGTGAAGAGCCAAAGGGTGTGGGTACCATGTCATCTGTAGGATGCTGCAACCACGAAAGGCCTTCTTGATGTGCTGAGCACCTTGAAACATTCATGTCCATGTGTTCAGTCCTTGCATGCCATAACTGGGCTGTCAGAGAACGCATGAGAGATTTTAGCCATTCCTGTCAGCACATGGATATAGGAATGCCTTTCCAGAGAATTCTGGCTAGCCTACAATGTCCGAACTGTCCTCCTTGAATTGCTCCAGAACAGAGATTAAAAACAACAAAAACTAGAGTTTTAAATCAAAAGTTATGATAACTTTATTTTAAATCTCAATACACCAAAAATATTTTTTAATGTCGTGAAATAAGCGCTTGAACACAAGGATCCCAACAGTGCTGTAACTTGCTGGGAGGCGTTTCCCTCTGGCAATGGTTTAGGCCCTAGGAAGCAGAAGGCCAGTTGCTTTCAGGGCAGCAGTGAGCAAACTCCAGCCCAGTCATGCTCAGACCCACACCTACTGAAACACATCCACAATAGTGGGAGGCACCAGTCAGGCTACATCATGATCTTTGCCAATCAGGAGGGGAAAAAAAAAATCTCAAGTGCCAGCAAATGTTCAGATGCCAGCAAGGCCTTTTCTGATGTGTCATAGCTAAGTTGCAAATGTGGTTGTATGTTGATGTGAGGGACCCATCAGCAAGCTACTCCAGGGGAACTTGACTTTAATGCAGTTGTCTTATTGGTGAGTGTGGACATTTGATGAGTGGCACAGAAGTACCTGAATTTGGCTTTATCTGGCCTGCTCAATGAAAGTAGTTTCCAGATGGCTCCCTCTGCACCCGCCAGAACAAGTTTAGTAAATATTTGCAGAAAATAAAATAAAATAAAGCCTTGGCCTCCACCACTCTGACAATCCTGACTTTTCAAAGAATCTGGGGATGAGGAGAGTTCTGGATTATATGACAGGCCTTTGGGCGCCTGAGTCGGTGTTCTTTAACTGGCCTTTTCACCTGTGGATTCTGGTATATGGCTCACACGTTTCTAAGTGCAGTCTGTCATGACAGGCACTGTGAACTCTGTACAGGCACCGGCATTGATTGGCTTTGTGTCACTATCAGGTGCAGAGGATGTTGGCTCAACAGCCAACGAGGACGCAGAGCTTCATACTGGGTGTTTGAACAAAACAGGGCATCCTTGTTTTATTACCTGTCACTTTAATAAGCAGAAGTGGGAGATCATATGTTGTTAATTCTCACCCAAATCACTTTCTGATGGCAGAGGTCAGAGACCAGGGAATGAGCATTGCACATAAGAACAGGGACAGAATAACAGTAAGCGACAATGATTCACATGGCCACAGGCTCTAATACTGTCCCAAACTGCTAGCAAAATATTTATTATCAAAACAAAGGGTGGAAAAAGAAGGCCAGAGAGCCCCGGGCTGGCATCATGATATTCTCACACAACCACTGCTCTCCAGAACTGACACTTTCACAGGGGAATGTGTCTAGACTCGGATCCTACACATGCAACTCAAAGCTTGGAACTCCAGGGGCAGAGAAGTCTACTTGGTCTTCTCCATTCTCCTAGGAACTCCGGACACTTGTGCAATACAATAATCAAAGGACCATTGCATCGGCCTAGACAGGGCTCTCAGAATGCGCTAGGGCTGACTTGATGTTGGTACCTGGCCGTCTCTGGGTAAGAGCTCCTTCTATCAGAACAAGGCAGTAACCAGACATTCCCAGGTGATTGAGCAGTTTGGGAATAAAGCCAAACTTCCGGAACATTCCACCCCAGTATAATGGTGCTTTGTAACTCTAATGTGACAGGATTTATCTTATGAAGATATCACTGACCTAAATCAAACAAACAACAACAAAAAAAACCTGTGGTCTCTTCTCTGGAAGTGTTCTCCCAGGCTCCTGTAGATAAGCTTCTGCCTGAGCTATGTTAGTTGGTGGGTGAGTCAGGCTCACAAATGAAGAGTGCTGGAGACATAACAAACCTGCTTTCTTCTACAGCAATGCATATGCATTTTCCCTCTGGTCTCGAATTCCTCTAGTGTAGAAGGATTACAAATGTTGGAGGGGGTACTGCCTGAAATAACTTGAGCTGTGATCTTAATTTCGTACTTTGGCCTGGCACTAGATATAAATACAATAAATAAATAAAAATAATAATAGTTGTTCTTTTCTTACAAGTGACACTAGAAGGTCCAGATAAAATCTCCTACTGTGTGCATGGAGTGTTTCTCACTAGAATTTCATTGCAAACTCACACATTTGAGTTGATGCTCAGACCTAGTGAACGAAACTGTGGTCATATGATTTGTTTTCATCCAGTCCAGGAACAAAGTTTTCACCACAGTGGGACTGGAATGCAGGGAGAAATCGTCAATAGAAAGATGATCTATTGCAGCATAGTGGGGCAGCTACAAAAGCTTGCTTGCCCGGAATGTTCACTGATAGCGGTATTATCTATGTGGCAGCCAGTTCTCTGGCAGGTTTCAGATGTGTCATAGGCCAGTGGTCCAGCCTCGTATCTTTACATAATTAGAGCAGCTAAGCTGATATGTTAAAGACAGTATGCTGAGCCTATATCAGAATTCTGTTTTCTAAAAAAAAAAAAAAAAAAAAATGTGGCTTTTTCTTCCCATGATGAACACTGGAAATGCCTGTGGATATGGTTAGCTGGTTTGAAAACTATTTATTAGAAATTCATCCTGCAAACGAAAAGTCTAAGATATTTTACAAGTGAACACAGCATGAAGCGAACTTTAAGATTAAAGTGCTTGGAAGCATAGCTTAATCTTTTTTTAAATGTATGCTTATTTCCATATTGTAACTTGTACTCTGATAAATATTTGAATTAAACTGATTCAGCCAGATGAGCCTCAGCCTGGCCTTTTGATTAGATTCAAGTCAACCGATAGGTGGCCTCTTCTTCATCTTCATACTTTGCCCACTTTCTTCTATAAGGCATGGGACAGGCTTCTTATTGTACACTACTGTACATTTACAAAGCCCAAAGAAATAATCACATCCTAAGACTCCACTGGATGTAGTGGTTCTGTACTTTCAGGTCTAGTTAACTTCCGCTCTGGTAACAATACACCCCTCCAATCATGTCTCACTTAGCAGCCACCACACAATGTTAACATGGGTGCCACAGCTGCCCCCAGTCCCTGCTTGGGCCCCTCCCCTGATGTCTCTGTCTGCGTGGATTCTTTGTTCACTGTTCAACCCAATCATACAAAACGGAATCAGGTTTTATTCTTCTCCAATTCCACACACAAACAAGCCGCTGAAAACACCCATGCCATCTCTCATAGAAAGGCTGAGCAGCTGCTTCATGAATGACAGCACAATTAAAGCTAAAGTAATATAAAAATAATTTGAAAAAAAATCCCTTTTACTGTATACTCTCAAGTAAAGAAAGTGATAGTTTCTGCTAGCCAAAAATTGTTACTGTTCATTTGAGGTTTACAGCTCTGTGTACCTCACACTTCCGTGTGAGGTTATGTGTATATAATCTACTCAGTGTGGTAGCCTCTATTATTTTCTTCTAGTTTGCCTAATCATTAAGCTACTTAACCAATTAGAATACTATTATATCACATTGAACAACTTTACATAATTGCGTCTTTGAAATATTAGGAACATCGACACATTTATTTGGCTTGTAGAGGACTGAAATATTACAGATAACATTGTCTAGCTTTTCTTTCTTAATTTCTCTTCCTTTTGTTCCTTTTTTTTTTTTTTTTAAAGAATATGGCTCTTAACACATTAACTTTCTGAGTTCCCAAGTGAAAGTCACTTAAAAAATTTATGAAGCTTACTTGAAGCAGAGAGGTTCTGTTCTGATTTGGTCAAATGTATGACAGGTGTTTGACAGCACTTAAAATTTAGGGTTTAATCTATGTAGGCCCTTTGTGGTCAACTATTTTCAACCTATCATGAAGTATATTTGCTGAAGTTTCTCACTTGGCCAGCAGAGGGCACTTCACATGCCTCTGCATTGCTCAGGGAGCAATGCAGAAGTCTCAGAAACACAGTGTTTACCCTAAATCAGGCAGAGCCCTGCAGATAGATCTGTTTTTGAAAGTCACAAAAATATAGAAAACACAGACTGTGTCACAGGGCCTCATTTAGAAAGCCAGGAGTATATGTGAAGTCAAACAGGAAAGAGAGGTGAACACATTGTCTACTGGCTGAATCTTCAGCTCTGGTCTCTTCTCACGGTCCTTCCTCCGTTTCCAGCTCCAGTGGTGACGAGCTGAGTTTTGCTACAGACAGTACAAGACTCCATTTTCAAGTCACCCAGTTGAGCTTCTGTCATTTCAACTCTGCATGTACTCTTCCATCCTAAAGTCTGGGGCAACTGAACAAAGGATTCTTCACATCTCACCCAAGAGCAGAAATAACAGTTGTAAATGTGAGGCTTCAACTACAGGGTCTGCTGTGGGGTCACCCTCTTGGGATTTGGGCTGCATGGTTTCCATTCGCCCAGAAAAAAGTATCATGGGGAAGTGGTGTCTTCTGTTTGGTTGTAGCAAATGTACTGGCCTGAGGCTGTGCAGTGAAGGGGAAAATAGCTATCTTTTCATTTCACTTGCATTAAAAATAATTAAGACATCTTTTGTCAAGGGGTTACAAGCTAACCTTTTTATAAAAGGCCTTGATTCTTGCAAAAGGATTGCCATTCTAGATATAAACCCTGTGTCTCTTCCATGTTTATCTTTTCTACCAGCTCTGGTTTCATATTGAAAAGACAGAAAGGATTGTGTCTGTATGTGTGCTCGAATAGTTTGAAAAGGGGGCAACTCCTTTATCCTTAGAGAAAAAGAACTCTGAATAGATTTTTCCCCTCTTCAGCTCTAGTGTTTTGCCTGCTTTCCAGTAATTTCTCTGCCCATGGCTCCCTTTGGATCGAGTGTGTTCTAGAGTTGACAGGTAAGAGGGAAGGGGTCCCTTGGCAGCAGGGCTTTGAGATGGAGATGTGCTCAGCGAGTTCTCACCGGAAAAAGGATCATAAACTTACTGGGTTATGTCAACCTAACCATCACTCCCAAGCTGCCTTGGGTTTTTTGTCTGCTCACACGTATGTTTTTGTTTTGTTTTAGCTGCACCATATAGGATTCCTTGTGCCATTTTCTCTTGTCTATTATGTTTCGTGATGACCCTGAGCTATGTCTTCCTCCTCAGTTCTGACCCTATTCAGCCTTCGTTGCTTTCTTCACTTTGCCGATGTAGGCCTCAAAGAAGAAATGGCAGAAGAGCACAAGGTAGCTGAGGTACATGAGCGAGGACCAGAAGATGTTCTGAAAGTGGGAGTGACACTGGTCATTGTCGTGCTGCATCCAGTTAAAGACCAGGTAGTTAATGACACAGCCCATCAGCATCTGAGTGATCTGCGAGATGGTGATGAACATGGCGAACTTCCGGGAGACTCGGAAACCCGCAGCCCGCAAGGCGTAGTAAGAGTACATTACAGCATGCACGCCATAGTTCATAGTCATGAACCAACCGCCCCCAGCCACCATGTCTTTGTAGGAGTACCAAGAGTACAGGAGCACAGTGATGTGGTGGTACCAGTGCAGGAAGATCAGCTTCTGCTTCCTCAGAATGATGAATATTGTGTCTCCTGGAAGACAAAGATTGGAACAAAGGTATGTGAGTGAGGACCTAGGCTGGCTCTGTGAGGGCTGGCGTAGATATCTTGGCTACTTTTTAAGATAGTCCACAGAAAATCATACTTGCTTTTGACCTGAAGTGAACATTACCAACCAGACACTCTCTCTCTCTCTCTCTCTCTCTCTCTCTCTCTCTCTCTATATATATATATATATATATATATATATATATATATATAGTGGAACCAGCACACACTCAGGTCTTACCCCTCACATACTTGGTGGGTGGCCTGGAGTTCTTGGTACAGACAAGGCCTTGGAAAGCCTCAGGGTTCTGATGGCCGTGGTTGTATCACTACAGGTAGTGTCCCATTGTATTTCCCGGGAACTATTACTTTATATTTCCCTACTGAATTATTGAACATAATCACTTCATATTTGTTTAAAACAGAAAGCAAAGTTGCCAGTGGTTACATTTCTAAGGCCATTATTAATTTTCCATTGGAATCCCATGCTCTTGTGAGACGCTGGTTTTTAATATGCCTATAACATGTCTGATGGGTGTAAATGATAGAAGGCGATGGCCACCCTCATGTGTATACTTCAAGGGCCAAACTCTACTTCATATTAAACTATACCACTCTGGGCCTTCCTTCTCTCTCTGTACTATAAAGGTAGATGCAGCAATCTAGCCTGCCTTTATAAAGAAGGTGGGAGTCTAAGGAATTTCATGTTCAAAACAAACTTAGTCAGTCCTAATCAAGATGTTTTTCAATGAGTCTCTTTTAACATTCGTTAAAAATACCAATTTGAGGGCTGGAGAGATGGCTTAGACGTAAAAGGTTAGACTCACAACCAAAAATACCAATTTGATCCAATGCCCAGTTGTAGTAAAAGCAATTTGCCATAAGGTAGTAAGCAGTGCATCCTGCCTAACTCTAGGTATCACTCTATCACATCACTCTGACACAAAGAACTTCATGTCTAACAAAACACGGTGGGAATGGAAGCAGGACCTGCAGAACTGAAGTACTCTGTGCTTTCTCCTGCCCTTGGGGGATTCGTAGTGCGCGCTGGACTGTCTCAGTAGGCCTAGTTACTTTGGGAGGAATGTAAGAAAGTGGGAACAATCTGTCATGAAAACCTGAAAACAAAATTCATCTGAATTTACATTGAGCCGTTTTCAGAACTCATGTTCAGGATGGTAGAAGATGAGGATAAGTATTTCCCTTCAATGGTTTTGAGCAGCTATACTCAAAGCCACATTACACATATTGTCCCCAGCAATGGGTTTCCATATGTGTGTGTGTGTGTGTGTGTGTGTGTGTGTGTGTGTTCCAGAAGGGCCAACACAACATTCATGGCCTTTGCTATTGCCATTTAGTTGTATAGACATGCCTTCTGATGTAAACATAATTCTTCTGATGAAATGGTCCAATACCATCGTTTTCCCATTTTCCTGAGTCATGGCAAGCCATGGAATTTGTAGGTATGGCAGAAGCTATAGAGGAACTAAGAAATGTATGCTACCCCAAGGATGGGCTTGATGTTGACCAGCTAATCTTTCTTTCTTTTTTTTTTGGTTTTTCGAGACAGGGTTTCTCTGAATATCTCTGGCTGTCCTGGACTCGCTTTGTAGACCAGGCTGGCCTCGAACTCACAAAGATCCGCCTGCCTCTGCCTCCCAAGTGCTGGGATTAAAGGCGTGCGCCACTACCGCCCGGCTTAATCTTTCTTTCTTGAGCAAATATCCCTTGGTATTATGGAACTTGTGTTGGCCAAGTGTGAGCAAAAGATTTTGATCTCTTGGTGGTGTCTGCTTTGTCATTTATTTTTGCTACCCTCTGACTCATGGTCACCTGTTTACGGCGACCCCTACCACCCTTGGCCCAGCTATTTTTAGCCAAGAAACAGTTAGCAGACAAGATCTTCTTACACCCAAGATCTCTGTGTGCCTATGGAGAAGTCAATAGTAATGTTCCTCCCGTGGCAATCATGGCCACCAAGAGCCATGTTGATCCACTTCTGTGTGTGTGGTTTGTCCCAGATGGCGGAGCTCCCCTTCCAGGGTTAGCTGGAGTGTTGCAGAGTCGGGGCTTCAAAACAATGACAAGCTGAACTGAGCAAGGACGTAGACTCAGAGCTGAAGTTCATCAGGTTTTAACAGAACTCAAACCATAGGCACTGGCAATTTGGCACCAAGAATACAAGGGCAGATGGCTTTCTTGCTCTCACTTGGTCTAGTGGAGTGGAGTCCTTTAAATCCATTGAACTGGGGCTGGAGAGATGGCTCAGCCGTTAAAGGCTAGGCTCACAACCAAAAATAAATCCATTGAACTGAGTTCAACATTTTGGCTGAAACAGAGAGCCCTTATTGCCATCATTAAGAGTTCAGTGAAGGGGAGTCAGTGGTGAGTGAGTTCAGTTTCAGTTGGAGGAGGTACAAGAGTTCCAGAAATGATGGGGTGATGGTTACACCTGTGAATATTATGCTAACTTAACCCGGAGGGGGAAAAAAAGAGGACAGAGAAAACTATAGCTGTGTGCTTTTTTGGGGGGGGGGGTTAGAAATAGTTTCACAGTTGTACTATATGATGTGTTTGTGTTTCTCTTTGCTATTCATAAAGATTCCATAAATCTTAGAATATAGAAAGCAGAAGGTAGGACCTACAGATAAGAAAATTTAATTAAAAATAATTCTAATGAATAAATATTTCTTAGTAATGGTTAAGACTTACTCATTGCAAAACATGAGGAGTTATTTTAACCCTCAAAGCACACAGGCAAAAACTGGATTTTTTTGACCTGTGACAGCAGCTGACCCCAGAGATAAGGCCACTGTTACACAAGCTGTAGAGTATTTGGAGGATATTGTTCCATATTTTTAAATTAAGAAAGTGTAGTCAGATCTTAAAATAATTCCATGAAGGATCTGGAACTATATGATAAATATGTTTCCATACCAGCTTCATTAGAGAACTGTCTATCTTTTAGAATTTCTATGTTAGTCAACGTGAACAACTTCAACAAGAAGTGTGAAGACCTAAAAAAAAAAAAAACAACAGACACCTTATTTCCTTCTTTGTCTTTTTTGTTTGTTTGTTTTGTTTGTTTACTTTTCAAGACAGGGTTTCACTGTGTAGCCTGGGCTGTCCTTGAACTTACTCTGTAGACAAGACTAGCCTCGAACTCAGAGATGTCTGTCTCTGTCTTCCAAGTGCTGAGATTAAAGGCGTGTGCTACCACTGCCCAAGAGACCTTATCTCAAATGGTGAAAGGTAAGGACTCAATACACAAAGTTGTCCCCCAACCTCCAAATGGAAATCATGGCATATATACACCTACATTCACACACATACACGTGTACATACAAAGACTTCCTGGAGCCTGATCTACCTGGAACCAGTAGTTTTCATACTGTAAAATTCTGTGTAGGGTAGCTTTGCATTCTAGTAGTAAATCCCTATATAAATTCATTGACTGACTGAATCTATATCAATACATTTTATTCTGAATTTGTGTTCATGGTGCTACATGCGTATGTGCACACCTTGTGTACACACATCATTGTTTATCTATTCACTCTAGATCGTGTGGAGACCTGTGTTCACATTCTGATCTTCATAGGAAAGGTTTTTAGATACTTTTGGTACTCTTCCTTTGTCTTTGACCTAGGAAGACAGGCAGCCATCAATCCAACTGGCAGCAGACTTACAGCGCACTGTGACAAGTGGCTCAGCTGCTCCTCAACACACTGGAGAGAACTTGTATCTACATGGATGTGTGATCACAAACTGTGAGAAGCTGACAAAACACTAATGTTAGAACATATCGTTGAGGTCTTCTGATGAACCTACAACCTCTCATCTCTTTTTAAGGGAGAAAAAAAATGAACATTTGTACCTTTTAATTCCACCATTCAGATATTTTTTTTATAAATTATTAAGCCATATAATTATTAATCCTGGGTTAAAATATTAGGAATCCCAGAGAGAAGGGTGACTTGTCTTCCTTAAGAACATATACCAGTTTCTGACCTTGTAGTAATTGTTCATGGATTCACTCAAAGACCACTGCCACCAGTGGGTCCCTTATTCTGGCCATAAGGACATGTTCCTAAGAGAACTGTCCCCATTTCAACTCCTTGCCATTTGTCAATGCTTTTGCAAACCTATGCCACCCTTATTTTCAATACCATCAAAGGGAAAAGGGCATCATCAAGCAAAGCAAGAATTTCCACTAATTTCTAGCAGGTCTGACATCCACTTTCTCTAGGGCCAGACTCAGGGATGAATAAAACCAAACAGCAGAACTCAACAGCTAGTATTTTTAATGAGAACATGAACCCCAAATGAAAAGCCTAATTTCCCAATCTGAATCCTAACTCCAGAGGTGAATGTCTGCTTGTTTCCAGGACTGGAAAATTGCTGTTCTGCTCATTTTTCTCACCTACTTTAATATTAGCTCAGCTGTTAATGGGCCTTAGAAGAGGCCGTGTGTTATTTGATAAATCCCTGAGTGGCTTATTTTTAGTACTACTAGGAAATTGGCATTTGAAAACTCTTTTTCTGACAATATACATAATGTACAGTTACTTAAAAGGAGGGGACAAGGGGACTGGAGAGAATCAGTCGAATTCTTCAAGTTCATGCATTCTAGCTTTTCCAAAGACAGACCTACATACTGTGTGTTTCTTTGCCCATCCTTAGTAAGTCCTGTGTATTATGTGAAGTTGCATTAACTAAGGGTGGGGAGGGGAGGAGGGGAGGGGAGTGGGGACGGGAGAAGACACTTACCCAGTTCAGGTGCTTTGCTGAGCACAAACGCATAAGCCCAGAATTTGCTCACAGGTCCATTGTAAAAACTCTGGTCACAGACTGACTGCTTCAGGCCTTTGGTCATCAAAATGTACACCATGTAAGCACCAGTTCGAAGAGCACCGAATATACTTCCATGAGAAAGAGAGAAAAGAAACAACAGTTAGGGGGAGAAATTTCACTTACCACATTAACCTTTGCTCTTTCTGGTCTGAGGGTGAAATGTCCCCTATAAGCTCATTCATTTGAACACCTGGCTCCCAGCTGGTGGCCTGTTGTGGAAGGCTCTGGAACCTTTACCAGGTGCAGTCTTTTACTAGATGAACTATGTCACTGGAGGTGGCCCTGAAGTTGTTTGTATAGCCTGGCCTCACTTCCTGTCTTCTCTCTGCCACCTAACTGTGATCAAAACTTACCAGTTACCTCCTCTTCCTCCTGCCACACTTCCCTCCCAAATAACTGTAGGGGTTAGATAAATTAGATTTAGAAAATATATAGGAGTTTCTGATACTGTCTCTTAATTCGGGTCCTGAAGAGCATTATCAGCATGAGTCAGCAAAAACAGGAAAGACTCAATAGACTGAAAAACAAGGTTGAAGTCAGCAAAACCAGGAAAGACTCAATAGACTGAAAAACAAGGTTGAAGTCAGGAAAACAGGAAAGACTTAATGAACTTGAAGAAACAAAGTATCTGGCCTGACATTGTTTTCAGCTGCTAAGTGGGCGGAGCCCAAATTAAGCTGAAACAGAGTTCTTCCTATTTAAGGACAGTGCATGGAGCCCAGAAAGAAGAAGAGACCCCTGATGCTAGAGAGCTCCAAGAGTCCTGCTGAAAAAAAGGGCTGGCCATTGATGGCCAGCTCTCTCCCTGAAGCAGAAAGAAGCCGGTGAGCAAAGAAAGCCTGAGCAAGACACCAAAAGGCCAAGGACTGGACCCTGTGGCTCAGCTTTTGCCTAGAGGGGTTTGATCTGTCCGATCAGTGGCCTAGGGGAAACTGTGCCTGGCTTTAAGGACTGAGGCAGAGCAGCTGAGTTCCTGATTCAAAAGAAGTAAGTTGGCCTGCAGACGGCTGGGGTCTCCCACAGAGAAGAAAGCATGAAGCCTTATTTAAGGTGAGACTGCAATAACCAACGACCCTGACGAACCTACATCTAAGAGATCCAGAAAAAGGACTGCTAAGTGCGTTAAAGAATCTACAACAAAGACTGTGTTCCTGACGACTGAGGACCTGCCCCAGAGACTGTATCATTCTAAAAGGTTATGAAAGTAGTTGTTATAATTATCAATAGGTTTAGTGGATAGGTTAAAGGGGTTGTAGGAATTTATAGGATTAATAGTTAAGAAATTGTTGGTGTTTGTTATAAGTGAATTTAGTAATAAATAAATAAGTGTTAAATAATAATTTAAAAGTTCGGTTACAAATAACTGATACAACCATTCTTAGAAGACTGGTTGGCTACTGGTCAGTGAAGACAGAGAAAACTCCCAGCACTTTCAAACACCCTGTAAAGGAGCTGAAACAGCTCTCGGTACTTTGTTTTGAAGACCATTTGCTCCTCATCAGTGTTCCGGAATGAGGTCATGGAAAAGAAAACCCAGTCCTCACCAGGGTCTCATGTGGAACTGTTTCCGCTTGAGTACTATTTCACGGACCGGAGAGAGAAGAGCTGTACGTCCCTGGCATTACTTCAGTTCTGTCTGCAGCCAGTCACTTTTCAAGCCCCATTGTCTTGTTTCCCAGAAAGTCTGAGTGTCTTTAAGCTAGCTCTCCCTCCACATCTGGACAAGATGTCTTGACTCCTGCAGCAGAATCTAAGCCGCTGGTCCTGGCCCCCTCCTTCTGCTCTGCTATCATCTTTCTTATGGCATCAGGAGAGCCTTCTGAGCTTTGGTCTACTACTCTGCTCGGAGCTAAACCCACTCTAGAAGAGCTAAGTATTCACCCAACTGTGTACACAAACTACCAACACTGTTCTTCGATATGTTTGCCTCCTCATAGTCACCCACAAAAACGCCAGAAAGGGGAAATCTTATTGACAGTGTAAACACAAAACAAACAAAATTCCTTTTCAACTAGGACCCCAAGAAGGAAACAGCATTTTACGTCAACAGGAACGCGTTGACGTAATGATATAACCGGAAACATGAAAGGACTTGGCAACCGGAGCAAGCAGATACCTACCGGTTGTGAGTGAACCCCTCATGGGTGAACCCCATGGAGAAAGGTGTCAGCCTTCACTCTGCCTCTCCAAAAGATACCATAGTTTCCCAGAAGTCAGTGGGAGCTACCTGAATGCTCCCCTGTGGGATTAAGTGGCATCTTCACCAAGTTGCGTAATGGAAATTTCCAAGAGCAGCTCTATAGAAACACTTTTTCTGTGTTGAGTTGTTCTAGAACAAATCACTCCACGAACTTTGTCCACTACACAGAACTAAAAGTTAACTTTGCTGAGATTTAATAAAATGAAGTTGGCTTCCCGACTACTGTCTAAATTGAGACTGTATGCAGCGTCTTTAAGTATAGTGTCCCTCGTTTCAATACATACTGCCAGTTTTTGGTTACTGATCTGATTTATCCTTCAGTGGCTCTCTGCACCTGGAACCCCTCCCTATTTCTCACCAGGAATCAACTGACTCTGCCGGGCTTCTTTATTGCTCGTCTTCACCTCCTGATGTTCTGCTCAGTGTGTCAGACTGCTGGGTACTTCACGCTCTCTGCCTCGGGACCTGTGTTCACGCCAAGGCTGGCTCTTTGTCCCTCTCAAATCTCAAAGAAGTGTCATCTCTTGATGGGGATACCTCCATATTTATACTCAATATACAATCCTAATGTATAGGCAGTGGTTTGGATTTCATTGGTTCAGTTGGATAATGGGTATGTTCGTTCTCAACTTGATTCTTTCTCCTCTCTCCCCTTACTTCCCTAACTGATGGTTCAACTTCAATATAAAAGGTTCCAACTTCTCCAGAGTTACATTTTAGACACTCTGCTGCTTTGGAAGGTATCAGGAGCAAAGATGTATATCATCCAATGGCTTGTTGTCTGAGGAAAAGTCAAGTACCCACCCCAACCTCCTGCCTCCATATTAAGAGTCCTTTGTTCAGGATATCTCAGTATCTTATTCTAAGAAAAATCAAATACAGTTATCTGTAGTTTAGGAGAAATATTGAGTACCTAAGCCAGTTTTAGCAGCCTCATTTTTCTTAGTAGAGATTTGTTAGGGTACACAAATCCAGGCCAATTCTAGTCCGTTAAATAGAATGGGAAAGGTTTCTTTGCTCTCTAATAAGCCTTGTTTGAAAATACAGCAGGCGTTTTGTAGCTATGAGGACAAAGTCAGCCCAGGACAGCAAAACAGTCACTCTGGATGTGGCTGAGGTGGTGAATAAAATCATGTTCCAACTACCCTGGTTCAAGACTACTTCCTGCACTTGAGGAATAAATCTTCCGTATTGAATAAGCCTTCCGGAAACTTTCTATTACTTGCAGCCAAAGCCCTAGGTAAATCCAAGAATCTGATTTTCCATTGGCCTGTTTAACATTCTATGAGGAAATCACCTTTGTGGCTCAAAAGTGCAAGGAGTCATGGTACTGTTGGTACTGTACATACTGCATCAGTAATCTGTGGTCATACACCCGTAGAGGACCTATCATTGACTTTTCTAAGACTAAAGCAAGGAAACAGGTGTGATACCCTTCAAAACAGGTTGGCTAGATCTAGGACTTTTCTGTATAAGTAGATTTTATATATAAGCCATAATCTTCCTCATCATATCCAGCCTATCATATATACCCAAAACCCATATGGCCCAGACATGTTTCTCTACTGTACTTGCTTATCAATGACTGACTACAGTTTTTCAGAGCAGATCCAAAACAATTTTCCAGTCTTGGAAGTCTCTGTAATTTGTTACTAATTTTTAATTGTTAACAACTAAGCTTGCCACCTCAGTTGTTAAATACTTAGCACAATGGATTTGATGGTTCTGGGAGCCTTCACGGATAGAGTAGACATGTGACCAATTCCAGCCAATGTGGAGTGAGAGCTGCTTTGAATTGGGAATGGTTTCTTTGCTCTTACTACGTATTGTCTAGAAATGCCAAAGGGATTTTGCTGGCATTTGAGTTGGAGGTAATAGTTATTCACAGGGTTGAGGGCTAGAGCCTGGGGTGGAGGGGCTCACTGCAGAGAACCTTTTACATCCCGATGACCCACAATACTGCTGACAAGTGCAAGGCACATATTATTGCCTCATATCTGGACATAAACCTCATTCCCTGAACAATAAGGATGACTCAGAACTGAGGACAATGGCACTTTTGAGGGACCGTGTCAGTGCCAGCCATTGGGCCCATGTGTTCATGGGCAAAGACGCATTGTTGGGCTGTGACAATGCTACTGCTGGAGAACAGCGTAGGGCTGCTCCCAGTGGAGTGACCACCACCTGTGCTGATAATGCCACCGGCTCTTGCCAGTGCCACATCTTAGCCATGTGCACTTCGGATCAGGTGGCTCTTACAACAGCATCGTGCTGTGACACATTACTAAAATACACTTTAAGGCGAGACCTCTTTCCTCTGTAAGCTGCATTACTTCCCGAGGCAGTGTGACCCAGCTGCAAAAGTGCAGCTTCGGTTCTGTGACTGTTCTTCCAAGGCAGGCTTGGCAGGGCCTTTCCCTTGCTGGGACACATCACTGGTCCTTTTCACAAAGAAACACTTGATCCACACCCACAGCTGAAGTCCAATTCTTCTGAGCCTACAGGGGAGCAGTTGACAGCCATCATTCTATTTGAACTCTTCCGCAAGAGGTTATGGTGGCCTGCAGAGGTGTCTATTGACAGTACACTGCTGAGGAGCCCTACTAGGGATGGGGGAGACAAGGGGAGAGGTCACAGCATCACTCTACACCTGGCTGGCCCAGTTTCCCTGTTGTCTTATCCAGATTGCAAACCCCATGTCTGCCAGCTTTTCACAATTTATGTAAGCTAGCAAGTTCATAATTGGATAGACAGGAGCATTTTCCAACGAACATCTTAAAAGAGAGGCTGTTGTCATGGAAAATCAGCTAATTCCTGTTTATGGTATCTTTAGTCAGCTGATAAAGACTATTCCAAGGGGCAAGTGAGCTTCGAGACTGGGTGACAGTGGGTGCTGTGAAGTCACATTCGTCATATTCTAAGCTAGGTATTAGCTCTGAAGGCATATGCTTTCTCTTGTAAAGCTTAGTTTGTTTTTAACAGCAAAGGGTGAGCAGAGTGGCCTGGGAGGGAGTCGCCCATGTCTCTCTTCTTCCCTCACCAATGTGAGGCATCACGGTAGTGAGGAGGTCGGTGAAGTGCCCTGCTTAGCTAAGGTGCTACCTCCCACCTCCTGATTCAGAGTAAGTGCAAGGAAGTATGCCTTGAATTTCTAAAGGAGACATCAGGAATAGCTAGTAGACACTAAATTGGGAAGGCAACAGCTCACGGGTTGTCAAGAGAACCATGGTCATTGTACTCCAGCTATATACATTCAGTATTGCTAATTTTTAAATAAACATGTATTAGACTGACACTTTTTAAAACCCTACTTAAATGGGTGGCTGATCACCACTGATATACTGAATAAACAATAACAGAGGTGCTACCGACAAGGTTTATGATTCACTGTTTTGTGTGAAGATGAGGTGAAATATTAATCTCCCTGTGTACTGATTATTTTTTTTTTTAATGAACCACCAACTATTTAATTAACTGCAAGTGTCAGATACTGAAGTACTCATGGGGAGGGCAAAGAACCTCTGTAACATACTGTGACAGGGACATGTGAAACACACACACACACACACACACCCCATAAAACATTTTCTTAACCCAATCCTGGAAGTAATTGTACTTTTGGTGCTTACCTTGGAGGCAGCTGGTGTTTCCCTAAGGAACTTTTAGAATCCAAATACCTTGCAGCTATGCCATATATATATATATATGTGCAATATATACATTGTTCCGAAAGTAACTGCACCAAGGGTAGGTACTTCCAGGATTGTGTAATGAAACTGTTATGATACTTCTACCATAATAGGTGTCTTGAGATTTTTGTCAGTTAAAACTTGGCAATGACTGACCCAGCAGTAGTGACCCTTTATAAACCCACAAGGCCACTGATATTTCTAATAACAAAATCTGAGCTGACATTGTACTTAGACTCAGACAATATCCACAGTAGGGCAAATAATACAACAATCCCAGAACAAGATAAAACAGATGGAAAACAAAACAAAACCAGCAAAAAACCAACCAACCAAACAAACAAACAAAAAAAACCCCTCCAAAACAACAACCACCACCACCACCCAGCATCCGCTGTAATGCATTTACTCTACGAGAGGATGCAGACAACAAATGTAGTACAGATCAGGGCATCTCCACATCCCTGTCACCTCTACCAATGACACGCAGCTCCAAGTCTGAACCTTCCACCCCAGAAGACTGCATTTTCAGTACAGAATGTCAAACTTTAAAGGACGATTGTTTTTCCTTTGCTAAACTGCTTTTCAACAACACAACAAGCCAATGTATGAACTATTTTTGCCCATTAAGCCAATCTGAGATATCTGATCATTTATTCTGTCCTTCCACTATGTGAAGTGTATAACTACATAATTTTTCTTTAGCTCTGACAATACTGAGAAGTATTTCTATAGGTTTTATGCATTAATTTATTTATATTTTTATTGTATTTGTGTGTGTGTGTGGGGGGGGGGGATTAGCTTAATGTATGTCTCTGTCTGCAGCGCCCATGGAGACCAGGAGAGAGTGGTGGATTCCCCTGGGCCCTCTGGAACAGGACAGGGCTCTTAACCACTGAGCCATCTCTTCAACCTCTAAAATCATTTATTTCTACTTAGAATAGTAAACCAGACACTTCCAATGGGAAACTTGGAAAATCTCCCAACTCTCACTGTTTTCTTTCATTGTTAAACCAGTTTTATTTTTAAGCAACATACAAAGTAATAGAATTATCTGTATGATGAAACTCTCAAATTTCTAATGTTTGCTTCAGATTTAGTCCTTGGGATTCATTTTTAGTTCTTAACTAAGAAAAGTTACCTTCAGAGTTCTAATGTTACTCAGACACACTACTTCCTTCTTGAAGGGCAACAATCGTCCCAAAGGATGGGAATGAGTAATTGGAACTAAAGATCAATGGTAAGGGGAAAGCTTTGGGTGTAGAAGGTGAGCCTAGCTTACGATAAGGAGGGTGACAACATGTAACACTGGAGTCACGCAGTAGCTTCCAGTTCATTTTCATATGTAATAACACCTAAAAGGAACCAATAACTGGCATGTAACAATTTATCACACCCCTAGGCTGAGGAAATGCTATGTGTTGCGGTATGGGGCCCACTGGTCCTGAAGGCTTCATGCAGGACACGGTTGGTGGGAAGTTTCAAGAGTACAGAGAAGTTTTGTTAAGTGGCTCATAATGTGCCCTAGAAGACCACATACTATGGCGGGTATGCAGTGTACAGCTGCTGTCTCCATTCACAACACTCCCTTGATAAGTCAGGGAACTTCCGGTCAAACAGTTGTTCTGATTATGTTTGGTAGGATGGGCTGGCTTTGATTCATCTTCTGATATGTCAGTTTAGTTTCTTTAACTTGTAATACAAGCTTTTTTTCCCCAAATACAAAAGAAAACTTGAAGGGTCCGAATATTGTTTAAATAATAACTCCTTGTCTCCTAGTGACCTGACATGTTAAACACAGCTGAGAACGGGCCTTACATCTGGAGTGTACACTTGTAAATGATCCACTTGTTCCAGGACCCTGGCAAAGTACTGACACTCTGGGGCAAAGTTTGAATGACCAGCCTGATAAAATCCAGCCTTGCAGAGTGGGGAGGCAGGCGGCAAGGAGAAATTAAAATAAATTATGAGTTTAACAGGTACCATGAGGGATGTCCATTAGCAGCTCTCATAAGAAATAGAATGTATGGCTGTAGGATCTGACACCTTAGTTTAAGATCATATATTTTCAAAACGTAGCAAGATATTATGATACTGAAGCTACTATTACTATTACATGGATTTCTATCTACCTAGCCAAGCTGGTGTGTCTTCAGTTCCCTTAGGACCAATAAATAAGGAAAGTACCCAGGCCAAACTCACCCTCAGTTTCAGACCTAACAGTGCCAGCTTCAGTTCTGGCTGGCTCCAACTTGACTCTGCAACCATCTCCGGATGTCTCACATTTGAGGAACTTCTTTGAGCCCCTAGGTGATGCAGTCCCCTAGCTCCAGGGGGCACTATCATCTTTATTTTATAAGCAGAGAGATAGGCAGCAAGAGGCTTGTGGGCTAGCCTAAGAACCCCTAGTTCCTATGTAGCTTAGCTCAAAGTTGCTTCTGAAAACTTACCAGGCTGTCACTTAAGGCAGTGGGTCTTGATTTGTTGGACAAGTAAATCTCCTGCAAGTCCTGAAATGATTTCAATGCCTGGGACAAAGCTCAGACCAAGGAGTTTAGCCCTTAGTCTTGGGGGCAACTATTGCTACTAGCCCTAGGCTAAGAACACTCTGGAGATGCTCCACTTCACGATGCCATCTTGCCTGTCTTCTTGCTCCGTGAATTTGTGCATGAAGTGACAGTCAGGAATCACTGGAAGCATCTATGAGCCACAGACATTCAAGCAAGAACCCTTCTCCTTGAATTTGAAGCAAGAGAGTGCCGAGAGTTCTGTTGAACTTTCCATGTCTTGTGATGGCATACTTTCTTCTTCTCAACTTTCTTCTCTTGACCACTATGCCACTTAATCCATTCCTGAGAAGGCTTGCCCAGGCCTAAGAGATATTTTCAGTTTCATATGGGAAGAACAACAAACATGCAGTTGTCTAGACTTTTATAATGAGAACAACAAAACAAAACAGTGACAGGATGCTAGGAAACCTAAAGAAACTTCATGAGCATCACAAAAAAAAAAAGTTAGTCATCTTGTTTCTCCAGAAAACTTAGTGCCTCAGAAAAACTCATCTTGTTTGGGATATGAGCGGATTATTAGAGCAGTAAGGATTCCAGTGACAATTGCCTTGCTGCATCCACACAAAGTCACAGGCTTTTCTGGCTTACACAGCTGCAGGAGGAAACCAAACGCTTCCAAGGAATAATTAATGGCAAGCTCGTGGGGAGAGTTTCTGAAGCACGCTATAGAACATGATGTGTAAAGGCTCTCCCTGCAGCCTAATTCAGTCGACCCAGAAGGAGGAGGAGGGAAAAAGAGAAGAGGAGGAGGAGAGCTGGAGGGGAGGAGGGAGCATAGCAAGGTCACTGTGGTCCTCAGTTTCTCACATCCTTAAAGTAAATCAAAGCCTTTCATGAATCCATACAATGAGCTGTAAGAACTGGCAACTCTTGATGGAATCCCAAAATGATTTTGAAAAAGAAAATCAGTGCACAGATAAGCACATTTTAATATGCTTAATGAGCCTAATTTAAGAAGAAAAATTAACCCAGGCCCATCAATTTCATTTAGATCAGGGTTGGCCTTTCCTGTGTATTCTGCTGATATCTATGCTTTTCTTCATAAACTTGACTTTTGAAGGCCAATCTGTTGGATTTCCACAACAGCTTGAGTACTTTTCCTACAACATCAATGGACACTTGACCTCGTTAGTGAGGAGGTTTACCTCTGCCTGAAACTTGATACCTCAGATATGGCTCAGCAGACTATCAGTCCCATTCCAGAGGTGTTGCCTCCTACAAAGCCATCTTGTTTTTGATGATTAGAGTGGTTACTATCAGAAAACAAGTAATATTGGCTAGAATGTGGTGAGCCCAGACCTCTTGGGTGTTGACAAAGGGGATGTGTAAAATGGAAGGAACTGCTAAAAAGACAGCATAGCCGTCTCCCCTAAAAGTTGAAAACACATGATCACATAACTCAGCAATCCCACATGGAGCACATAGTTTATCCACAAGAAGTAAGAATGAAACCTTAAAAAGTTATCTTCACACCCGTGTTCCAGCAACGTCGTTCATAACAGCCAAGAGGTGGGAGAAACCCAAATGTCAGTCAGTGGATGAATGGTTAGGAAAACGTGCAATATTCAATTATTGTATTAATGGATCACAAAAAGAAATCCCGACACAAGCTACAACATGGACAAACCGGGAGGACTTTGTGCTAGGGGAAGTCAGCCCACCACAGAAAGACAAATTCGATATGACTTAGATTTTAAGGTAGGTCAAACAGGTGCGCACAGACAGGTGGAAAAGGACAGTTTTTTCTTTTAATGGACAGTTTCAATTTTGCAAGATAAAAAAGTTCTAAACATGGTTGCACAACCTTGTTAGGTGAACACACTTGAATAAGCACACACACACACACAGTTGAGATCAAAAGAAAAAAAGAGGAAAAGGGGGAAGAAGGAAGAGAGAGAGAGAGAGAGAGAGAGAGAGAAGACACATTGGAAAAGGGTCTTTAGATATCTGCAAGTCTAGCTCTTATATCTCACTTCCATAAAACCAAGTTAAGTAGGTTTCTTGATCAATTACATTTAGGATGTTAAGGGAAAAAGGAAAAAAAAAAGTTCAAATGTAAGCTGGACAAAAGTATTGGCCAGCCTCTGCTACATAGCAGACTTAGTCTGACCATCACCCTCCCATACCAACACAATTAGCATGCGCTTTTGATAAAGATGCTCAAGTAGCTTCTTGAAACCAATCAAAAGCTGCAAAAATGAAGAAATGAAAGACTGAAACACAAATTGATTGAAGCTGTAACAGGCAACAGGGCAGGGCACAAACGTCAGAGCACAAACGACAGCATGAGTTAAGCAGATTAGAGAAACTGAGCACCACATCCCAGCTAGCCTCCTGCAAGGGCATCTTGGGAGAAACTGCATGACTCTGCATGCCAATCTGAAAACCAGTTTATAGGCAAAAATGAAGAATTCAAGATGGGTACCAATGAAAAGAGAAACATTGGTGCCAAAGGCATGAGATGAGAATGGCTAAGGACAGAACTGTCTCTATAATATAAATTGTTATAATAGTTGGGTCAAGTTTACAGGATGAGCATAGACTCAGCCACTACCCACAACAACAAAATCACAAACTAATGATGCTTTATTTTGGGAGGGTAGTTACATGTAAACACTGTAACTAGTTAATCTTACCTGAATGGTCATGCAAGAATTAGTGCCCCCTCCCAACAGGTTTCCTACATTCCAAATCAGCAGGGAGTAATTTTAAGAGAATGATGTCCCAGAAGGTGGGGTGGGTGACTTTATTTTATTTTCCACTTCGGTCATTTGATGGGTTATAGATGCTTGTTATTATTTAGGGGGATTGGTTACAAGTTGTTAAATGGTCTTGTTAAATAGGTTTTGGAGGTTAGACCCAGGGAGTTCTCTCTTTTTCTTTTCTCTATGCTTCTTTCTCTCCTATGTAAGGGTGAAAAGACTTGAAAAAAATGGGATATAAACATAATATAGGAATGATAAAGAAAAAGAGATAGATTATTGAATATGCTCTTATATCTTTGTATATTGATACAAACTTAAGATTATATTTGGCTACATTGGTATTGATCTTTGTATATTGATTGATACAAAGTTAAGGTTAACTCTTTTCAAGATATTGTACCTAGGTAATGCTTAAAAATGCAAGGTGAAGTTTTGGCCTTTTGATGGCAACTGTCACAAACTGTTTAGGATAATTAAAGAATGAAAGCAAATAGTCAAACATGGCATTTTGTTAGGTACTAGCATATTTTATCACAGATATTTTCTAAGTTAATCAGAAATCAAGTTGCTAAGAGACAAGCAACATTTGCTTCTCCAAATATACAGAGATAGATAGGTGGTCTTCAAAAACTTCAAGAGATCTGTAGAATATGGCATTCAAAGATACTTTCTTAACTTAAGATTTTTTTTTTTATTTAGACATGTCAGCTCCTGACAGCACCCCCCATTCTACTCCAAGTAGATGATGAGCATCGAAGAATCTCCATTTGGAGATGGCTGTATTAGTGGCAAGCTTGTCACTGGGCAAGAGAAAGCCCTTGCTTCAACTGTAGACAGAATGCTGTTCGAAAAGGACAAAACTTAGAAGCAGGTAAGTCCACGCCTAGATCTGCCAAGACAGGGTAGGCAAGTCCTTCATAATTCTTGCTTTACAATTAATGTCTGTCAGAGAAACAGGGCCAAGAGGCTGAAGATAGATGCTCCAATGCATTGAGAGGAATTGAGGACTGTCCAGTCAGTCAGTTTTCTGTCATTTCTTAATTTTAGAAGCTGCTTGCTCTGCACTTCCTGTTTATTCAGATATATTTATCCTTCTCAGATCTCTGATGTGGTTTAAGACTAGATAGTTATAGTATCACAGTTAAGTTTTAAGCTGTTTAGGAATTAAACGGATGTTCTAGGTCTAAGAAGATGTTTTTAAGTTGGTAATGCAAGTTAGGATGGAAACGAGTTAGGAATAGAACTTTAAACTGATCAAGATAGATAGATAATAGAATATTCTTATTAGTTGCCAAATACATATGGACTGGACATTGGGAATGGATGTTATACCCTATAATTTTCATAATTGTGACCTCATCGTTCTTATTGTTTTGTATTGTATTTACTGTTATAAGAAAAAGAGCCTGTTATTGGACTAAAAGGGGGAGCTGTTGTGGAGAAAAAGGATACACCTTAAATTAAACAACAACAACAAAAAAAAGCACATAGGAGGGTGAGGGGGAAGAGGGTAAGAGGAGTGACTGGGAGGGGGAGGAAGGAGGGGACTTTGACTGAGATGTAATTTGAAGAAATAAATAAATGTGAAAAAAAAAAGAATTAGTGTCCCACATGAAAATCTAGAGAGCACACGGATAACAGTCTATAAAAACTCTGCTTTAGTTAGATTGTTTCTATCTGGTTTTTTTTTTTTTTTTTTTAGAAAAACTTACTCAACTTACTACATGCTAGGTTCTCTTTATCATCTCAGAATTAAGAAAACCAAGAAAGACAAGAAAGAATTCTGTTTTACCAAGTCTACATTCTGTTGGAGTCAACTAACACACACACACACACGAAATAACTTAATGACTTCATGTAGTAGTTAAATTATCTTAGTAATTACAAATCTTAGTGAAGTGAAGGTGATGGGTATAAGGGGGCAGGGTAACCCACTGAGACAAGAAACCCAAGAGGTGACAGGTGAGCTGATAATGGGTTCATGAGAAGGAGCCTGTCCTGTCACAGCCTTCATATCAACACACTGGGCAGACAAGGCTCATGGTAGACAAGTCAAGCCACTAGTCCAAGGTCAGGAAGGCTGGCTACACTGGGGTGTGGATGAGATATGGCTTTGTAGATAGGTATGCCCACAGCTTGTAGTGGCTCTGGGGACCTTATAAGGCACAATAATTAGCAACAATAAAAATCATTTACTCAACAGCACTGTAGAGCAGTCTGGCTTTAAGAAGCACCGGGATATGATGAACTTTATAGAGGCTGTCATGTGAAGAAAAACCACAACTTGGGATATAATAAACTTTACATATTAACATACACAATTATAAGTTTTTAATAAAGAACATTTATCCTTATTACATAGTAAGGTAACTAAAGAGAACATTTAGAAAAGGCTAGCTCTCTCATTCCTAAGGAGGCTGGTAGCTGGTAAATGGTAACAACAGACATGGAAGAAAGACAAATTTGTGATGTTTTTTTTTTTTGTTTGTTTTTGTTTTTTGCAGCTCTCTGAAATTCTGTCATGGGTGTCAAACAGCAAGGAAGAAAGGACCAAAGGTCACTTGCCTAAGCAATAAGGGTCTTGAGGTAAAGAGGAACTAATTTAATTATTAACTTATTTTCTACTGATTAAATAACTTGTAAGGAATTCTTAGTTGACTAAGACTATTTTTTGTAAGGCTCTTCAGAGCACACTGTGTTTGAGGCAAGAAGAACTACTTATGAAAAAAAAATGTAGACCAATACAAAGCAGGGATTCAGAGATATATCCCTCTCAGCAAGTCACCAGAGGGAATAGACATGCTCCAGGGTTGTCTGTCTCTCGGGGCTGGCTCTGCCAAGATGGCATTGGGCCAACCGGGAAGCTGACTGAAAAAAGCCACTCCCTGAAGTGAAAGTTTACCAGAACAACACTGTTTTCTCAGGTGAAGGCATCCAGTTAATAGTCCACAAAGATGGGGAAAAATGGCTGTAGAGAGGTCAGCCCATGAACAAGAAGCTTATGAATACATGAAAGCATGCCAAGTGGGCCAGAGTTCCAGTCAGACTGCTCTAGAGCACAACAGGCCACACTGGGCTTCTTGTCCTGACATTCCTAGAGCCCCCAGCTTTTGAAAGATATGTAGGATGTGGAGAGTGGTTCACATTAGCCCCTAAACTTATATGGAATTGTGACTTATAGTCAACTGGTTGTTATAATAAATGCAGATTTTTAGGCTCATCCACCAGAAGCTCCTACGTAACAACAGCTTGAGGGGAGAACCCAGAAAACAAGTTTTTAACTAACATTCAGGTGCTTTTATGCAAATGGCTGCCAAGTCAGGGCTTGAGAAATCCTCTCTATTGCTTTTCTCACTCATTTCCTTTCCACAGCACTCTACCAGTGAGCAACATCCCCAACCCAACAGTCCTCTCTAATTCAATCTTCTTAGTCTCTCACCGTTTAGCCCTCTTGAAAACTCTGGCTGTCCAGTTATGTAAAGAACACGGAACTGAGCAAATAGCACTTTCAAAGTTAGACAATGCTGTCTGTGCATGGACATACATGTCCATGGGAACATTTTTTTCCCACTCTGTGAGTTCTTTCATGAGGACATGAATCATAATGTCCTGAAATACTCCTTTATACAATACGCTATGGCTCACAATTAAATGAAATGTGTACCCCCCATATATAAACCATATTCACAAGACAACTTCAAAGCTAGTGTCCAAACTGCACTACAGCAGTGCCACCACACAGGAGCAGCACGTGAAGTTACTCCCTGTCACTCATTGCCACCACCGCAATTCTGTTGATCAGGCAAGCCCAAAGTCCCCGGTGTGACCTGCATGTGACAGTGCTGGGGACGGAACCCTGGGCTGTGGGTGGTCCGAGCAGCAGACCCTCTCTCTATTGCAAACCTGCCAGCTTGACTTGCTGTTAGCCCAGGCCACCCTCAAACTTGCAACCTTCCTGCCTCCGCCTCTCAAGCCCTGGCACGACATTACATTGCTACCACTCTGGCCCCACTGTGACAATTACAGCTGGTAAACGGCAGCGAGGCTACCCATGTAACCATTAAATGGTAGTGCTAAAACAGCCATCAAGGCTATGCTTTCAAATAAAGAACCCCTCCCCGCCCAGGATGGAAAATTACTGTTCATATATATTTGCTGTGTTTAAAGTTATGTTTTGAAACACGAAGTTACATGGGTATAGATCTATGTGTTCTGACAATCCCTGTTTGATTTTTATTCCAAGGGGAAAATTAATCCTGAGCTCTACCAGTTCAGAAACACTTGAGTGTTCTGACATATTGAAAGAACTTGCCTGCCATAACTGAAGGTTGCAAGCCTCGTCAGTATACTCTTTGTAGGTTGGTTGTAGGATGGTGTGGATAAAGAACCTGACACACATTGAATAAACTGGTTGCTAGAAACTCCGAGGAAAGCCTGTAATTTCTCTGTTTTCAACAGAGGAAAGCTGTTCACTTTAAATTAGGGTAAAACAAATTTTGGAACAGCAAACATTTCCCATTAAATGTAGAGGGCGTCTTCCTCCCTCAGCTCCTGTGCTGCCCTAGTGGGGTGGTGGCTGGCTTCGCCTTTTCTCTCCTCTTCCTAGGTTCTGCAGAAGGCTTGGGTGGGGTGGGCTCCAAGCACCCCGTGTTGCACTGCGGTTCCCAGTCACTGTAGCAGACAGCCCCAGGCTGGATATAAAGCGCACTCACCTTGTGAGCACCCCAACTTGGGTCCATGTCCTTCCCCAGCCCCTCCAGTAAAAGATCAGAGTCCTTGGAACAGCCTGACAACTTGGCAGTACAAGAGTAATTATTTTCACTTTTGGCCTTGGTCCAAAACAGGAAACAATAAAGGACTCCTGGAACATTCCCAAGCCAGCTGCTGACAACATTCCCTGTTCTGCAAAATAGTATCTGATTGGATTTCTGAGTGTTCACCTGTCACTAATAACGCAACAAAGTCACCCAAGTTGCTAAACAGTTGCTTACTTAACCACACCTACATTTTAATCTAATTTTATGATTTTTGAGACAGGGTCCTCCTATGTTGCCCAAGGTGGCCTAGAACTCTCCATTTTGCTGCCTGCCTGCCTGGAGTTGGAGGGACAAGTGTGCACCACTACACTGGCTCACAGCTATGGTCTTATATGAAGAAACAATCTTGGCAACTTTTGGTTGGTAGGATGAAAGAAGAAATAATTTTTGGAAAGTAGTCTTTTTTGTTGTTCTTGTGATTTTTGCTACAAAATACTTCTACTCAAAACGATTTCTGGGGTCTGGAGAGGTGGCTTAGTGGTTAAGGGCAATGATTGCTCTTCCAGACTACCTAGGTTCAAATCCCAACACCCACATGGCAGCTCACAACTGTTTGTAACTCCAGTATCCGACACCTTCACACAGACATACATGCAGGCAAAACAATGCATATAAAATACATATAAATTAATAATAGTTAAAAAAAGATTATTTCTGGTGCCTTTGTTTTGTTAAGATACTTTTAAAAACCTTTTTTTTTTTAGATTTATTATTTTTATTTACATATGTACACGTGAATCTGTGTGAACGCATGTGCAGCACATGTATACCCGTACCCACAGAAGCCAGAGAGGGCATCGGGTCCCCTGGATGTGGGTGTGGGAAATGAACCTGGGTCCTTTGCAAGATCAGCAAGTGTTCTTAACTGCTGAGCATTCATTCTCATTTCTCCAACAACTAAAGATTTTGTATTTTATGCCCAGTAATTAGACTCAGTTTGGTTATCTCTCCTTTTTTATCAGAACCCCCACCCTTTGGAGCAAAGGTGGTAGATGTATGATTATTAAATATTGTGTTTTAAATGACAAATCTGCTTAATGGTTTCCAGAACATATTATGCGGTTTGCTTTTTAAGAAAGCCTACTCTTAAAATTGTGTTGCAAGTTGGTGTGAATGTTGAGTCAGATATAGACCTTTAAACTCATGGAGATGGTTAGATAGTAGAATGTTAAAGTCAGGGGCCAAATATGTATGGACTGGACACTGGGAAGGTATGCTGGGCCATTTAACTCTCATAAATGTGGCATATTTATTTCTGTTGTTTTGTATAGTATTTACTGTTATAAGAGACGGAACCATCTGTTGGACTGAGAGGGGAAGCTGCTGGGGGGAAGAGGGTGGAAGGGCGGGATAGGAAGGCGGAATAGGGAGGGGTTTGTTACTGAGATGTAACTTGAAGAAAAAAAAAAAAAGTATAAAAAAAAAAAAAAAAAGAAAGCAGAGCAAGAACACAGGCAGGCTGAAAGGACCCTGACCATCAGCAGTCTGAAAACTCCTAGGCCCTTACAGCATTCCCCATCAAAGGGGCCAGCGGAACTGTGTGTATGAATTTCCTTAATACAAACCAACACGGGGCTCTCATTAAGGTGCAGCAGCTATGCCCTTCATGGGAGTCAAAGAAAATGAGTAGCAATTCTATCAAAAAGTTGACCACAACAACCAAGAGAAAGCACGAGGCGTTTCTTCCAAAGATATTCCAGTTTGCTAGCTACAACTCTTGCCAATTATGTTTTCCCTGTGAAAATGCCCACGCTAATCTTTATTATGCTATTCACTTTCCCCTCTTTTCAGTAGTTATTTTAGAAACTCAATTTAGGATAAAATATTTTAAGAGGAAAATTAGTGGTGAAAACAAGTTCCGTCCTCTCTTCATGAACAATCAAGAAGATAAGGGTGGAGGGGTAGGGGGTGATGGTGGTGTATGAGGGGGTAGGAGTGGTGTGGTTGTGAAAACAGGCATTTTGCCCAAATGTATGCGGACTGCTTGTACAGTCAGTTTCGGAAATGTAGGCTAATATCAAACTTCTAAAGTTTCTTCTTGAAACTTAGTCAAGAACCTATAGACCTTTCTGGAGATGTGAGCAGAGGGTGAAAACGATAGCTTCTGTAGTCTGTTGATCCTGAGATCCTTGGTCAGTGAGAACTTCTGAGCAGACAGACCAACTGCCCATTGTCAGGACAGGGAGTTACAGATAGTACAGGGACAGTTTGTCTCTCTCTTTTTGCTTTTTTTTTTTTTTGAGACACGGTTTCTCTGTATAGCATGGGCTGTCCTGGAACTTGCTCTATAGACCACGCTGGCCTTGAACTCAGAGATTCCCCTGCCTCTGCCTCCCAAGCGCTGGGATTAAAGGCGTGTGCCACCACCATCAGTGAAGTTCTTTCTTGTAATTCAAGGCCATAAACATGACACATCTTTTCCCTAGCCATCGATCTGTTACCGTTGGCCCCCAATAAGATTACAACTGTGAGCCTGACATCACACACAGGTTTCCCTAATTCTTCAAAGACTTAACCTGTGCCCGTAACTTTTACATTCTACCCATAAGGGTGCCACACCTTAACTGCAAGATGTGTTGTCTACCCAGTTACACATGAAAGGCAGATGTGCTTTTCTGGGGTTGCAGGAGAAAGGGGTGGCAGTGCTGTTTTAGCCAGGACCAGATGAGGTGGTTCCTCCGTAGACCCTGAAGCAAGCTGGCATCCCTGATTTAGATCCCATTCAGTTTGTAACCCTACCTTAGTGTTTGAACGTGAAAGGAGCAATAGTAAATGTATTACAAGGACAGGTGGAAAGGAGCCTAGTAAAGTAGCCATAGGTCAAGGAAAGAGAGGGCAGGAAGCAGACAAAGGCAATCTAAGTGGAAATACTGAGTCAGGAAAATATGTCTTTTTCTTGACTTTGCATGATCTCAAACTATGAACTTAAGGAGCTATGCTATCAAAAAGAACAAAAAATTTTATGCTCTAGGTACTAACTGGCAGATTACAGGATTACACATTTACTCTTGGGTGTGAGGAAAATGAGTTTGTTCTCAGAAAAAAAAAAAAAAAATGTGTGAGGTAGCAAGATCCAGAAGGTCAAGAGGAATCTCCAGAGCCATCCAAACTGGGGAAAGTTCTAGCACTTTAGATGGATCTTCTTAGCTCATCTTTCTGAAGCATTGTTCTTGATATCTACTTATTTCTTCAAGCTAGTATAAGGATTAATTTGAAGTTAAATGCTTTCAGAGAACCCAGACACTGCCTCTTACATAAGATAACTATTAATGTCTTCAAATCATTAGGAATTCTATTAGGACAATTTCTACTCCAACCCTGCATTAATAGAAAAACTTGGAATTGCCAGGTGTGGTGGCGCACACCTTTAATCCCAGCACTTGGGAGGCAGAGGCAGGTGGATCTCTGTGAGTTCAGGGCCAACCTGGTCTACAAAATGAGTCCAGGACAGTCAGGGTTACACAGAGAAACCCTGTCTCGAAAAAACGAAAAAAGAAACAAGAAAAACTTGGCATCACTGAACAACTATTTCTCCTGGCTACTTCAGTCTCCCGAGCACACCCTGTGTTACGTTGCTGATGCTCTTTCACACCTCCAAAGTGTGGTTGGAGGAGAAGGAGGAGAGCCTTCTCTGTACACAATTGTACCATTATAAATGAAAAGAAAGGTATAGAAGAAATCCATTGCTTATATTAAGAACTTGCATTGTGCAGGCAATGAAACATTCTCAAAAAAAAATCAATCATTTCAATTACACACATGAGGTTCTAAATCTTAGGACTCTGTAATCTATGAGCAGTATCTGAAAAAGCAATGAATTCAGTGGGGGTTGTTTGGGTCTCAGAGCCGCAAGCAAGTATAACGATTTAGTTTTAAGTGAGAATAAGAAGGAATCAGAAAGCCTGCACCAATTTTCAGTTGTGAATTTTCTGCAGCAAATGTAGGCAATAAGGTCCTAAGAGAGCTCGCCCTACACTGAACAAATCCATCCACTGGTAGTACTGGCAAGGGAAAAATCAGGTGCCTGTCAATACCACAGCAGCACCCAAACAGTCAAGCACTGACTATTCGGAAATGTGAAGACAACACGTGAAAACGTGCATGAAAGAACTGTTAAGAACGGGCTCATTAGTGGCCTGCAAACATCTTTTCACACAGGAAAGGTACTATGTTCAGAAGGAGAAATTTTAACAGGAGAAACATAGCATGAACCAACCGGCAATGTTTTTATATGACCAAGGATCCCACTGTTTTGCTATGGTCTTCCACTCACATCCAAACCTTGAGGACATGTCGGCTACTAGAAGAAGGAAGGCTTGTTTCTCGGAGCTGCAGTTACTTCTTTGTTTGCTAAGAGGAGTCTCCTCAACAAAAATATCTAGCATCCACCTATGTCCCTCATTCTAATGTTTTCTTCTGCTAATCAATAGATAACTGTGGTTACTTCAGATTAACAATGGATGGCAGTCTCATCTGGTACATTTCAGATTATAAAATTAGGCAGTTTCATAAAAACTCATTCCTTTGGTGTGGGGGGGCTTCTGAAGAAATTAAAATTAACACACACGCGCACACCACCCCATTCAAAACTGTGGCAAACAAGATCCTTTATAGATTTGTGAGGTAACACAGGAAATTTATTAGCATGACAATCCTTAGCTTAATCCTTAATTCAAAACAATCACTATGGAATGATCCAGCTGTTAAGTCCATGTAATTCCCTTTAGAAAGGGCGTGCAATTCTTCAGCCCAGTTTCAGATGACCTAAGGCGTCAGTGATTCACATACTAACATCTCAGTAAAAGACATAAAGCACTTTGAGCGTAAAGCTGTCTTATACCATTATGGAAGTCATGCCGTTGTCCAAACTCAAATATTCCGTTATAGAGAATTTAAGTTGTGACAACAGATTACTGGAAGACTATTCAACAAAATATTAAGAGAAAATATCTGTGGGTAATGAGATTTAAGACTTTGTGTGCTTTTCTTCTTTTCATTATTCTTGTTTGTTTTCATGAATAGAGACTACGGGTACAACTGGAAATTAAATTTTAAAAAGCTACTAGATAACTACATAGTAATAACAACAAAATCAACTACAACTACTGGGTAGCTTCCCTGGTGATAGGTCAGCAAAGGTTGTGAACCTGCAATCTACCTGTAAAACAAGGAAAGGCTATAACCGGAGGCTGTTCTCTGTGAAGTCAGAATTTGTCAGATGTGTGTGCTTCCAAGTCTACAACAGGAGAATTGACCTGCAAGTCAGAGCCCACCATAAGACAGTAACCTGTCAACACTGGCCAGAGCCCACGTGCCACTTGCAGAGCAGGTGACTTCTCTTCTGTAAAAACCCCTCCTACAACACCTAGGATTGACAGCGGGAGAAGCAGCACACTAGCTGCCTGAAGCCCCAGCCTAGGAGGAAGATGCTAACTGAAGTGAAGACGCTGACTGGAAAGGAGATTGACATTGACATTGAACCCACAGACAAGGTGGAGCGAATCAAGGAGTGTGTGGAAGAGAAAGAGGCAGTTCCCCCAACAACATCAGCGGCTCATCTACAGCTCATTTACAAATGAATGATGAGAAGACAGCAGTTGATTATAAGATTCTAGGTGGTTCCATCCTCCACCTGGTGTTGGCTCTTAGAGGAGGTGGTCTAGGGGAATGATGGGCCTTGGTTCTTCCATTTTACCTCCTTGTCTTGTCGATCATAATGAGGCATCACATATCCTCTCACTCTCTGGGACATCAGAAATACTGCCCCTCCCTTGGATGCTCAATCTTGTGCGTCTACTGGTGGGAGAACATGAGGAACCCAAATGGCCCAAATGGTCTTTACTGGCTATTGGCTTTTAGTTTGAAGTTCTGTGTGCTTCCCTCTGTTATGGCTATGTCCTTGGTTGTCAATAAAACATTTTCTGCCCACCCCCCCCAAAAAAAAAAACCCAAAACAACAAAAACAAAAAAACTACCTAGGAAATCACTCCCATTCTAGGGCTTAAAAAAAAAAAAAAAAAGCAAAAAAAAACATATCCTACCAAGATCACACTCCAAATTTACTCAATTAATTTAATAACTACCTTCTTGGAAATACTCAAAACTCTTTTGTTTCTAGATTTGATAGATCTTATCCTTTTTTATAAAGAAATGCAAAACAATTGTTAATAAATTGACTTCCTTGAACATTTAACACGTACTTGGGCTGAAAGTGGGGGGGAGGGGAGCAAATAAGACTTATTTATGAAAACATTAGCAGGTGTCTTTCCTGTAAGCAGACAGTCAGAACGGGGAGTACTAAATACTTTTTCAATGGCAGTGAGCTTGTATACTTACCATTCATTTTGCTATTTGCTATCTACATAGATACTTCCTATTTATCCTTGTGCAGAGGTTAGGTATCAGTCTATGACTTAACACCTGACACAATCCACGTATGTCAGGTAACGTGATTTCTGGGCTCTCTCTCTCATCTTGACTGTTCGATGCTAATGGAGTGTGAGAAAAATATGATTCCACAAAGGAAACTTTTATATAGTCAGCCTTCAAAAAACAGACAGATGTATCTGCTTTGTACTGAGTAAGATTATGCAACACCAAAAAAAAAAGTTTTAAATTTCTAAATCACCAGTCCACTAAAACCAGGCTCTTGTTATTGAAATTGGCTTTCTTTTCTAGTAAATAGTATGTCTCCTTTGCATTCCCCCTAGTATCTCTTCAAATACTTTTATAAATATTTAAATGTATTAATGAATGATACAGAGATGCTATTATTAATGAATACTTTGTATGTACATTATTGAGCAAGATTTTGTAAAAAAAAAAAAACACACATCATTATATCTTGCTTCATACTTCATGATACTGGAAAGAAATGCATGCACTTCAGATTACTGGTTGTGATGGTTTGAATAAAAAAGGTCCCCATAGGCTCATAGGAAGTGTGTGTTGGAGTAGGCATGGCCTTGTTGGAGGAAGTGTGTCACTGGGGGTGGGCTTTGAAGTTTCAGATGCTCAAGCCAGGCCCAGTGTCAGTCACTCTTCCTGCAGCCTACTGGTTTGTATGTAGAACTCTCAGCTACCTCTCCAGCACCATGTCTACCTGTGTGTTGTCATGCTTCCTACTGTGATGATAATGGACTAAACCTCTGAGCTGTAAGCCAATTCCAATGAAACATTTTTCTTTGTAAGAGTTGCCATGGTCATGGTGTCTCTTCATAGCAATAGAAAACCTAAGACACTGGTGAAGGTAAAATTCTTATATTTTGTGAAATATTTAAACATGAATGTAATCAACAAACTGATAAGACATGCAGGGTTTAAGGGTAAAATCAAGCAAAATCCATAGCAGGGGAAACTCTATGAGATAAGTATATGGAGAACATAGGGCCAGGTTTCCTCAAAAGATGCAACGGAGGAGTAGAGGGAGGGAGAGAAGGCAAGGAAATCTGGAGCATAATGAGGAAATAATATATAAGGAAATAATGAATATACAGGTCTCATTTTGGTCCAGGCTTTTTATAGAAAAACTTTAAAAAGGAAAGTATAAGTCAAGTAGAAAAAATTCAGAGTTAACAAAGAAAAAGGATTACCATTAATTTTGGTGAGGAAATAGTACAGTGCTCACTTCTTTGAGAGGTGCCCTGGCCTTTTAGCTGTCATAGATTTGCTACAGCCTGTATTATTTCCAAGTTCTTTGGGGATAAGGGGAAAGTTAGGTGTAGAGGGGAAACATGACCCATTGAAAACAGACTGTGTATTAAGCAGGATGCTGGCTGCATGGGGTATCGCTGTACTTTAATGTGTTCATGGGTTACAGAATAACAAAGGGAAAAGGTTTGGGGGAAAGATGAAAAACCAATTTTTTGAAAAATCCTTTTTAGAATATGGATTTTTACTGACATACACCCCACTGCCAATATTAAAATTCTTTAGGTAGAACATGCTCAGGCAACCAGAAGTACAAACACAAAGGGAAGTGTTACTTCTTTTTAAGGCTCACAACTTGACAGGAGAACTGGAAGTTTTTAGCACAAGCTTCTCCAATCCCTGACCTCCCCAAATCCAAATGACAGTGATGTGTTCTGTCTTGCATTCCCTCTGTTCTGCCTCAATCAATCTTCTCCTAAACCCAGACATAAATCTGCTGGATTTGAAAAGCAAATCACAAATAGGACAAGTGACTTTGTCAGCACTGTAGGTGAACTCCAGCACCTGCCTGGACTCTGGCTGGGTGCTAATCAGTCCTGTGATGCCCTACATTCTCAAATATTAAAAACTGGAAATGTTCCTAAAGGAATGTGTTTGCTTGCAGGTTGACTGATGTTCATGGAGGAACTAGGAATCATCTCCATAGCTTCCGTGTTGAGTTCTGCCAGGAACACAGGAAGAACCAGCTGTATAAACACATTGCAGGCAATGCAAGTGGACCGGGTTTTGTGGGGTGCAGAGCCAACAACAGTCTCTGGTCTGGTGACACTTACACAGAAGCACATCCAGTGCATGGCCTTCCAACTCAGTGCCGTCTTTAAGTACTGGTACCAGCATACCCATGACACCCAAGACCTGATTTCCAATGGACTTAACAACTTACTTGTGTATCTTTGCAATTTGCCTTCCACGTGTATTTATGCAACTGGCATTACTGAATGGCCAACTTGGATAGGAAAAGAGAAGGCCTAAGGCCTCACCCATAGAGGAGTGAGTACAACAGAGGAAAGGTGACCAGAACAAAGCATTTCTCCGTACATGATTTTACATTCGTAGCAAATTAAAAAGAAAAAAAAAGAAATCAAAATATCAGATGCAAGCACTGCTTTCTCTTGGCAGCTCTGAGGAAATGAGAGGAACGCTACCTACCTGAAGACAGCAAGCGTCAGCGACCAGAGCACTAAAGGCTTCCGCAGTTCAAACTTTGCTCGCTTGTTCATCAGATGCCGACCGCCAAATATGAAGGCAGCGTACAGTGCAGAAAACAGGAAAGATTTCTTCCTATGAACAAACAAACGGACCAGACCTTATGAGAAAGGAGTCCTGAAACGCCTTTCACAATAGCTTCCTTGTCTGTACTGAAGGCATTTTCTTGAGGATATGCCTCACTTTGATGAAAACCTAATCTGCGTGGAGACCCGTTCTGTTGGCAACTTCATCCTGTGGTTGCCAACATGACACAGTAAACGTCACTTAGGGTAGACAGATGTTCTTTTCAGATCCTACAATCAAAACTTTCAACGGAGTACCAAAGCCCAGAATTGAAGCGTGTCTCTGATATAATCGTCTACACACTGAAAGCATGTCTTCAGGTGACTCGTACAGTCAGATCCTGACTGAAGATCCTGGACTGATCAGACTAAAGCCACCTTGAGGGACACAACAGTCACGTGCAAGTATGGTTTAAAAATTCTTATTTGAACAGAATAGTGTAAAAAAAAAAAAGCAGTTGTGCAGTTGTACTAAAATAAAAATGCTGTCACATTTTAAACATTTATTTATTACAAATACAGATTGGGATGTATTTATGAATGAGATATATCTTAAGCTTGTTTTAAAATACCCCAGGAGACAAATAAAAGTAAACAAGTAGGGAAATGACACCAAATAGACAAAGGGGACAATGGAGCCTGGGGGGTCATCATCTCTCCTCTTCTCTCTTGCAAACACACGGAAATCTCTTGACAAACTGAGAAACATAAAATCATTCCACTTTTGAAAATATCCCATAGTATATATGTTTTAAAGGATTAGGCTGGGAAATATATGTGTAAGCATTTGGCACCTATGTTAGGACAACACGGAGGAGCAGTCACTGTTGGAGTCACTATGGTCTCACTGACAGCAAGGTGAGGGCTAGACTTTGGTGGGGGTGGTTAGAGATATATCAGCAAGATAACAAAGGACCAGTAACTGCTGATGTTACTGTACACGTTTTAGTGATGTCGAGAGAAAGAGCGAGAGACGGAAGCGGGTGAGGACTACAGAGACCTTGTAAATAATTTAGGTCCTCAGCAAACACTGAGGGAATGAGCAGCGGAGGACACTGAAAGAAAGCAATGTCCCAGCAGTACTGTTTAAAAACAACTGAAGAAAAAAGTATTTAGAAATACATTATGGCACATTTTCCTCCTCCAACAATTTTTTTTCCGCCTCAAAAACAAAGGGGGCTGGGTGTGGTGGCGCAGTCCTTTAATCCCAGCACTAGGGAGGCAGAGGCAGGTGGATCTCTGTGAGTTGGAGGCCAGCCTGGTCTACAAAGTGAGTCCAGGACAGCCAGAGCTGTTACACAGAGAAACCCATGTCTTGAAAAACCAAAAAAAAAAAAAAGAACATGTAAGCTCTGACTTGCTAATAAAACAGAAATCAAAACCTGCTGTTAATGCAGGCAATGGTGGTACTAAACAGTGTAATTCTTCTTTCCTTAATTATAAAGATAACAAATGACTGCAATCACAAAGGTCCTTATTTACTTAGTAATTCTCCTGAGTGGACGATCCACTGAAAAGCCTCATCACTTAATCCCCATAATTACCTCACCTTGCAGCTGAAGGACTGCTTCCATTTTAGAGAAAAAGAAATGAGCTTAGAGGTTAAGTAGCTCTTAGGCTCGCCTGTTCTCAGTAAACTACAGCTAAAAGGGGGGGGGGGGTGGTTCCTGATGTGCTGTCTCCTAAGCAAGTGAGGGTTCGTGACCTCTGTGTAACCAAGCAGGAAACAGTTTTACTGTGACAAGCCCAAGGCACCCACCCCACACTCTCATGCTCTAACTGCTGAATCTCCCAGGTCAGTGAAACTTTCATTCACACCCTCCTTGCTTCTTTGAGAATGTTTAAAACATTCCCTGAAGATGACTTTTCATCTTTTAAAAGATGTATTTTCATTTCATGTGCATGAGAGTTTGGTTGCATATATATGTGTGCATCATGTGCATTGCTGGTGTCTGAGGAAGCCAGAAGAGGGCACTAAATCCTCTGAAACTAGAGTTACAGAAGGTTGTGAGCTGCCACTGGGTAGTGGGAACTGAACCTGGATCCTCTGCAAGAGCAGCAAGTGCTTTTAACCACTGGGTCATCTCTCCTGCCCCTCACCATTACTTCTTAGCCACACACTATAATTCAGGTCCTGGTTTCAGATGCACGAATTAAATTTCTTGTGATCATGTGCCAGCCAACTTAAATGATGTCCTATCATCCCAGCTATCCAAAGGAAAACATGCCTTGAGAACCAAGGAAGAGTAAAATTTTCACTTTGTTCTTCTGTTGCTGATGTTTTGTTCTATTTATATTTATTGTTTTGCTGTAAGTTTCTCACTTCTTGAATGAGAATTAATTATAAGTCACTGCTAACTTCCTTGCCTAGCCAGTTTTCTTTTCTTTTCTTTCTTTCTTTCTTTTTATGTTTATTTTTAAAAGCTTCTATAACTTCAGGCACGGTGATGCATTCCAGCCACCCTAACATCTCGAACAGGCAGGAAGATCAAGAGTTCAGAGCCAGCTTCATCTGCTTCACCAGTTCGAGGCCATCCTGAGTTATAAAAGACCGTCTCTCCGAGAAAACCATCAGTTCAGCAGCTGGGACAAGCAAGGTAAACAGTGGCTCAGAACTTGAGAATTACAAGGAATTTTAGAAGTAGAGTCCAAGGAGAGAGGTCAAGTCTCTCATTCTGCGGGAGTGGGAATAAGAAGGCTGATGTCATTAGTGGCTCATAGTCACTGTGTACACTGGTCAAGACCACCCAAAATGTTCATGGTTAATGAACTGCTTTGTATGAGTCCCAGACAGTCAATGCTGAGAATAGCATTTGGTTAAGTGCAATTATAAAACCACGTGCTCACTGTACCTTCAGGTATCTTGTACTTGACTGAAATCCAAAGCATGTTTTGGGTGAGTTTAGAGTTAAACAGGGTTCTTCCATAAAGAATGAAAATATGGCACTTGAAGGGAAAAAGGATGAAACTGGGTGTCTTAATAACAAGTGGGAGAAGCAGATTCAGAGAGACAAGTAGAGCATGCTTTCTCTCTTATGTGAAAGTCAGATGGAAGAAGAAAGCAAAAGGAGAATGAAGAAAAGGAGGAGGCTGCAACATGAAAGTAAACAGTGACGATTTGGGGCAAGGTGACCACATGGAGGAAGGAGAGTGATGGAATGGATGTGATTCAAAGTACACTCAATCTGTGTGAAGATACAGAGTATAAAGCTTCAGACTCCTTCATTAAAAGAGTTACGTACATTTGGCGTGGTGGTGAATGCATTTAATCCCAGCACTTGGGAGGCAGAGGCAAGAGGATCTCTGTGAGTTCAAGGCCAGCGTGGTCTACAGAGTGAGTTCCAGGATAGACAGGGCTACACAGAGAAACCCTGTCTTGAAAAACCAAAAAAAAAAAGGAGAGAGTTACTTACTAAAGCATTACCTGTTTAAAAGGTATTAACTTTCCCATTATTTAGAAGGTTTGGCAAACTGGGAAAATGACATGACTGACAATTGGCTTTCCCACCAGTACCTCTCTGGTAATGGTTCAATAGAAGTCAGGTTGAACAATGACTTGTCACTGGCCTACTTAGTATTTAGGGTACATTAGTGCCCTGATGCTTCATATCCAGTAATTCTCCATTTTCCTGTAGGCATCCAGGAATGGGAATAATGGGGTTACTACAAGGTTCTACCATCAGATAATTAGTAATTTCTAGGTAGCACGGAGTTACCTTGATTAATAAATCTTAATGTACATCACATAGCACAACACTTCCTCATGGGTATTTAATAAGTACTTTCAGGGCGATGAAACTGGAATTGATTGCCAGGCACTGAACCAAACAGGAGGTAGGCAAAACAGAAACAAAACCAAAAATCCCCTAATGTGGGGCATGGGAAGATAGTTCAACAGATAACAGGATCTGACTTTGACTCTCCAGCACCCGTGTAAAAAAAACCTCACATGGCCACGTGTGCCTATGACACTGTCATTGCTGGGTTCAGACAGGAGGAGCCCAAGAGCTCTCTGGCTAGCCAGTCTACGGGGAAACTGTGAGCTTCCGGTTCAGTGAGAAACTGTTTCTCACTGAACAAAACAATCCAACCAAACAACAGCAAAAAATAGGGTAGAGAATGACATATAACATCCTCTTCTGGCCTCTGCCATGGGGACATGGGCATAGGGACCTACACACACACACACGCACGCACGCACGCACGCACGCACGCACACACACACACACCCCTAATGTATGTTGCTCTGTTATGCTTGCACTTTTAATTAACGTGCAGAAACTTTTTGTCCCTTACATTTCTGTCATCAATAGTGAAAGTGGATAATAATGGGAATTAGTTTATAACTTAAGTTATATACTTAAGAGATTGGATTTCTCCATAATACTACTTTATCCCTAATCATTCCTAGAGGTGGGTTTTTAATTCTCACTCCACTAGGTGAATACCTTGTATAAACTCAAATGTATTTTTTGTTTTTAAACTCCTGGGATGTCTCTGAAACCAGTATATTAGCTTATATCTCCTTGGTGTTCACAGTGAAAGCTGACAACTCGTGGGCCCTCCTCCAAGAGTCAAACAAACTGACTTTCCAATGAAAGAACTTTTCACGTGGGTGGTATCTCAACAAAGGGTAACTGCTAATGAGCACCTTGGAAAGACGGCTTGAGTTCCTTTCTCAATCTTTCATGTTGTGTCTATATGGCCTTGTTTGTGGCTGCCATGCATGTCCAAGGAACAACAACAACAAAAAAATCCATGGAAATGAAAAGCAACCCTCAGTTTATATAACTTACTTCATAAAAAGGGCCCATGCTGGCAGGGAGTGATGGTACATCATTTAATCCCAGTGCTTGGGAAGCAGACACAGAAAGATTTCGGTGAGTTCAAAGCCAGCCTGATCTACATAGTGAGTTCCAGGTTTGCCAGGACCTCACGGATGGATGGATAGATAGATAACACTACAAAGGACCCTGCTCCCGAATGAATGAATGAATAAACAAGTAAGTAAGTAAGTAAATAAGTAAATAAGTAAGTAAGTAAGTAAGTAAGCAAATAAATAAATAAATAAATAAATAAATAAATAAATAAATAAATAAGACAGAGTTTGCACTACAAAGAAATCTATGATGTCCCTAGATCAAATGCTGACTAAAACTTTGGTACAGTCTCAAAAGTAGTTTGTGGAAAACTCTCTGAGAGTCCCAGAGAGTAAATGAGGTGCCTCGCTCTTTGGATATCTATGGTGTTTCCAATTTGGTGAGAGGATAAAAATTTTTTATTCTTGAGATATGTCCTCAGGTTATATTGTTGATGTTCCAGTGATGGCTGACTTCGGTCACATTTTTTTGAGACTTCTAAGATTTCAAACATTTTTTTTATGAAAGCAATCAGAATTTCATCAATAGTTTTATATGTTTTAACATGCAGAAATTAAACACGTGCTTCAAAATCCTGAAAAATAAGTTTGTGAATAACAGAAATATATCCATGACTAATAGAGGCTTTGAGATGGGGAGCAAACTACAGAGAAGGGTGGTGTTCTGTCTGTCATGTTTTGACCCAAGAAGCTGAATATTGTGTGATTTCTGAGCTAATTTGGGTGCAAACACCTTTTTCTCATTAACCCTCCACTCAGGTGATAATTTAGAGATCACAGGTTTTTCTTATGTATTTCTTAAAGGTGAGAAAACCATGATTTTGTAATTCAGTTTTTCTATCTTAAAGTAGGCCACAGTAAAATGACATTCAATGAAAGTGATTGAACAGCACCACATACACCTTCCCATTAAGGTCCAGCCCACATAGGAACAGGGATGTCACACGGCTGCCTATGTCAGGGAACAATGCTCCCTACTCACCAGATTTAAAACAATAAAACGTGGTGCCTGGATGTAACTGCAAACAGGATCATAGGGAGAAGAGAGTCCTCTCAAATTCTAACAACCCTCAACCAAAAATTGTGTAAGCATGAACCCCAACATCATATAAAAAGCTTGTTATTGCAGAACATCCTAGTGCCTGGAGCTCTCCATGTAGGCTAGTCTGGCTAGCCGGGGAGCTCCAGGCTAGTGAGAGACCATGACTCAAAAGTCAAAGTGGCCAGCTCCTAAGCAATGATACCCAGCGGTGGATGACCTCTGACCTCCACAGGTATGCTTGCTTATGAATTCACACACACCTACGCAACACCCTCCAAGGGGGAAAAAACTCAAAAATCAAACCAACCAACCAACCAGACAAAAACAAAAACAAAAAAAATTACTCCAAATCTGGTACCCTTCATCTTTCCTTTATGGAAGCAAGCTCCGAGAAGATGTTTTAAAGGAAGGCATAAAAATATATTTCCTTGCCAAGAGTGGCACGCAAGCCTTTAGTTCCAGCACTATGGAGGCAGAGGCAGGTGGATCTCTGAGTTTGAGGACTACACAGGGAAACTCTGTCTTGAAAACAAACAAACAAATGAACAAAATCGACTTCCTTTTGTCTTCAAAATGAAGAAGCCACCAGTATTTTAAAGACTTAAGGACAACACATTTGGGGTCAGAGAAATGGCTCAGCAGCTAACGAGATCTGATTGCTCCTCTAGAAACCTGGATTCAATTTCCAGCAGCCCGTAATCCTAGCTCTAGAGGATCTGACACTGTGTGGCATCCATGGGTAGCTGCACATTATGGGGCAACAAACATACACATAAAAAATAATAAATCTAGCCGGGCGGTGGTGGTGCTCGCCTTTAATCCCAGCACTCGGGAGGCAGAGGCAGGCGGATCTTTGTGAGTTCGAGGCCAGCCTGGTCTACAAAGCGAGTCCAGGGCAGCCAGAGCTACACAGAGAAACCCTGTCTCGAAAAAAAAAAAAAAAACAAAACAAAAAACAAAAAAAAAAGAAAAAAAATAATAAATCTAAAATCTAACTAGATTTATCTGAGATCTAGACCACAATTGGAAGTGAATGCATTAAAAGGGTATGATTACGGACAATGGAACCAAAACTGGATTTCAGATTTAGAAGATTAAGTTAATTTGGGCAGAATTTTCCTAGATTTCAATCAAAAGAGAAAAATGATAGCCACAGACACAGGTAGGATAAGCAGGCATAAATAAATCCATGTTTGCTGAGCACTTCTCTATCCTCAAGGGCTGGGTAGTGAAAATGAAAGATGACCCATGTCTGTTGCTGTTATTACCATCTTGTATTTATATAGGATTTATCTTAATTGTCTCTCACCTGAAAACATGCTAGGAAAGTTAAGCCAGGAAAACATGTTTTCATGGTAACCACTGGCTGAGTGAATACACCCATCACTAACTTTTTCCTTGATATGAAAATTCAGAAGGAAATCCAGGCATGGTGGCACATGCCTTTAACCCCAGCACTCGGGAGGCAGAGGCAGGCAGTTCTCTGTGAGTTCAAGGCCAGCATGGTCTACAGATTGAGTCCAGGAAGGACTGCCAGGGCTCTCTCTGTTACAGAGAAACCCTGTCTTGAAAAACCAAAACCAAAAAACAAACAAACAAAAAGCCCAGAAAGAAAATGGGGATGCCATGAGAAAACACACCAAATGCTATTCCCAGGGCAGAGAGGAAATGGCTCTGCAGCAACAATTATCTCTCTCGGAGAGAAATTAAGGTTGAACAAAAAGTAGCAGTACATTCTAAGCTAACAAACTGACAAATGACTAAAGCATGGCTCTCACTGGAGATTACCTGCCCATTACCCAGGAGAGGGTCATGGAGTTGACCTCTCTCAAAAATAGTGGCAAATATTTTATTCAGATATTCATATTGCTTCTTCAAAATCTGAATGCTCATCACCACAATGAAAACCATTATCGGATACAATTAACACAAACTAACAAAATAAGTAAAGAATATGTTCTTAATGTCAGGCGTCCTCACTCTTTTAATACTAAATAAAAGCCTTTTATTTACCCTTAAACCCTGAAGGAGTACTCATTCAATGACATAGTTGGACTATATTTTTTTTCAAAGAAAATTGATGGTTTGCACAAGAGTTTTTATATTATGGTGTGGAGATCACAAGTTTGAACAAGGTCTCTTGTGGCTAAAATCAAGAGTCAAGATGGTTGCTTCCCCCTTTTGGCTCTAGGCTGTTCATTTCCCTGCCCTTCACAACACAGAAGTCCTGGGCGTTCACTGCCTCATGTCCATCTTCCAAGAATACTGTTCCCAAGCTCCGCTGGCATGGCCATGTCAACTTCTCTGACTCTTGCCCTCTTTCTAGGGATCTTGCAATTACTATAGCCCCATGAGATTGAAGGGCCCCAAAGGAGTCCAACCTGTGAGTCAGGCTGAGTCCATGGCAAGCTTCATCTTCTTGTTAAATTAAATTAGGCCTGAGGTTCCCATTCCCAGAGACGAGATCAGCAGTTAATGGAAAAACCACAAACAATGGTCAAGACATCTAGCTATCTGCCCAGAGAGAGATAAAGTTGCTTAGGTACAGGTTAGACAGTACCCCTGAACCAGTTAGACAATACTCCCATGTCTTAAGATTAACTCCAGACCACTGATTAATGGCATATAGACCAAAGGTCACCTGCTCCCCTAGCCCATGCTTCTGGCCCTTGCTTTTCAGTTTAAATGCCCATCATGTTACAGGTTCTCACCCCACCCCCCCAAAAATTACCCTGAATGCCTTTAAAAAGAGTTTGCAAGCTTGTCTCAGGGTCACCATTTTCCATAAATGGTGATCCCTGCATGCTGGAGTTCTGCAGAAAATAAACGTTCATTGCTTTTTTGCATGTTCTCTGAGTTTGGGTGTCTTCTTCAGTGCATTCCCAACCCTAACAAGATCATCCATGACCACAGCCTAGGAAGCGCCTCCAATCTCAAGGACCCCTGAGGTTTGATTGGCTCCACTTATTGTGAAACAATAAGTATTCTGAAATAATGAGTATTGGATGCCTGACATTAAGAATATTTAGAATATTTTCTTTGCATATTTTGTTAGTTTGTGTCAGATTTACACAATAATGGTTTTCATTATGGTAATGAGCATTTGGATTTTGAAGAAGCAATATGAATATTTGAATAAAATATCAGCTCCCTCTCACATCTCTTAACCTAAGCACAACTGCACACCCTCTGGTGCTACATAAAGTAAAGCATTCACGGGGATGAAGGACTACCACACACACACACACACACCCCCATGAGGATCTCTTACTCAACCTGCCATAGAGATCCCTGAGCTCACATACAGACCTCTCCACTAACAACAAGGACACTAGATGGTGATACTTTTTGTCCCTGGGAAGATATGACAGTGTTTTTTTTGTTTTGTTTTGTTTTTTCATTTTCCAACTGGCAGGGAAGTGGGAGATGGGACCTAGAGCTCCTAGTATGTGGACACCCAGGAGGCTAAGATCCAGCCATCCTATACGAAACATGAGCTAACACCAAGTCTCAATGGTACTGAAACCAGAAAACTCTGGACAAGGCAAAAGCAAACAAACAAAAACCCAAAAAAAGATATTAAGAGAAATTAATTAGAAAACTCAAAGGCACGTTGTTAAACTAGGATACAGCCTCACAGATATGTTTACTGCTGAGATAGTTCAGCCTATGCCTGGATGAGCTCTATATCCCTTGCGGCTACTAGAATCCAAGCCAGGTACATCCCACAAGGCCTTACCCAGCAATCCAAGTTAAAACTGAAAACCCGATGAAATAGCCCACATGGGCCTCACATTTCTCCCTTCATTCTTTGAGACTACTTCACTATTCTCATAACTGTGGAGCAGTGGTCCAGCTGCCCATGCAGGCTGCTAGATTCAATCATACAAACTGCTGGAGTGCTGTAAGGCTTCACTGCCCTGAAAGCTACACTTGAAAAAGCATCTGCAGAAAAGAGAGAAGAGGATACGTTGAACAGAAGCAAATACCGCTGCCAAGACAACCTCTCTCTCAACCCACACAGGGTTCAAGTTCTTGCAGAAGAGTTCCTGTTGCCGCTATTGCCTTCCTCTTCCCATTAGCTTGGCCTTCACAAGGTGATTATACAAAAGCCAATCTCCACTCAGGAGGTAGCAGCGTTCCTACAACTCTGCTCCTTGTTTCTGTGTAGTCAGCATGGGAATGATCTCATGTTCACGGCAAGACAATCTGATAAGAAGGTATCTATGGGAATCACTCCATTTTAAGTGCTGGAATTATAAAGAAACTAGGTGTTGGTTGTGATGAACAAATTTAAGATCATAAGTGGGAGGAAGAATGATTCGCCGTTTTTGGCTGCTTGAATGCGTTGACTCCTCTACTTTTGCGGTGCTGCAGGTAGACTTTCTACGGATGACACAAACAGCTAAACGAGTTCTCCCGGTGGCTGTTCTGTATGCATTGGTCAGTTTCTACAAGAAAACCAGAACAAGACCTGCCAGACAGTGTCCCAGGCAGTTCAGGAGCCTTTTATCTTCATAGTTTAGGCGACTTTTATCTTTATATCTATTCACATCATCGTTCACGAAGACTTTATTGTCCCTCCTCCTTTATTTATAACTTCAAAGCAAGAAAAAAAAGATGCAAAGGACTCTTGTAGGCGGGGAAATTCTTAACAAGAAAAATGTCAAGATCACTCAGAAAATAAGCATTCATCCATTTCTTTGGCGAATGAAAAGAATTTGTTTATCTGTAAGTTTCTGTTTACTATTAGTTTTGGAGACAGCCGGGTAATCTCTTCTTCATTTACAAGTCAGGTGATGTTTGGGATATGATTGATGTACAGCTGGGCTTGATTCTTCCCTGTGGCTTCAAAGAAAAGATTCTCAAAACTACCGTTCTTTTGGCCCTGTTTTCTTCAGGCAGCCTCAGGAGCAAGGAAAAATGCTTAAGCACAAAGAAACTTAATCTCCTTTCCCTTGAGAACTAGAAGGCTAGTTTGCCTCACATTCCCAGGGGTACCTCCTATAGAAACCCACGCTGCCAGGATGTGTCAGAAGCCAACTGGTACCCACACATCTGGAGTGCATCACAACAGCAGAGGTTAGTTCTCTTCCACCTTTACGTCGTAGGTTCCAGGGATCAATCTCAGGGCACCAGTTGCTCAGGAAGCTCCTTTACCCACTGAACCATCTCATCAACCCCAATTTTTGGTTTTAAGACTGTAAAGCATGGCATCACGCCTTTAATTTCAGCACTCAGGAGGTGGAGGCAAGCAGATCTCTGTGAGCTCAAGGCCAGCCTGGTCCACAGAGCATGCGAGCCTAGGACAGCCAGGGCTTGTTACACAGAGAAATCCTGTCTCAAAAGAAAACACACACACACACACACACACCCCAAAACAAACAAACAAACAAAAAACAAAGACTGTAAAGCACACCTGAAATCCACTTTTTCTCTAAGAAAGTCCATCTTTCCTTGAGCCATGCTCATAAGAAAACTAAGTGTTCACAGGGAGAAATATATATAAGAAAACCTGAAAAGTAGCATCCCAAATTAGGAGAAGTGCCCCTTCACAGGCCTCTGCATGCCTGGAGTCAGCAACTGACAACTGGCTTTGCATCAGAGGCTTTCCGGGTGTACTGACAGCCGGAGTTCCTTGACCACTTAATGACAGGAGATAATATAAGATGTCTGGGAGTGGGGGAGATACCTCATTAGGTAAGAACCTGTTGGGCAAGCACGAGGACTGAGTTTTTAGATCCTAAGCATCACATAACAGCCACCATGTTCGGCTGATGGAGGTAGAGGAGGATAGGTGGACCCTTCCCTCAACCAGTCTCAAAAAGCAGAGTGGCCAGGCAGTGTTGGCCACTCCTGGAGGCCAAACTTGGGAGGCAGAGGCAGAAAGATCTCTGTGAGTTCGAGGCTAGCCTGGTCTCCAGAGCTAGTTCCAGGACAGCAGGGCTACACAAGGAAAATTCGTCTTGAAAAAAACAAAATGACACAAAAAACCCAGAGTGGAGAGCATTTATTGACTTCTGGGCTTTTACACAGGCACAGACACACACAGAATACTGGAATACACATATGTATATGCCCACAGGAATATGTACATGCAACACATAAACAACACCTGTGCACATAAAAACACACAACACAAAACCTAACTGGTATGCCGAACAGATATTTGAGTCTTCTCTGTTAAACCGATTTATTCTGTAGTTTTAAAACCCACTATAGAAAAAAAAAAGTGTGCACACATATAAAAGGAAATACCAATAGGAAGTTATACAAGAACAAGAACTTTGTATTTCTATATGTAACACAACCTTCACTATTAGCCAACCATTCTACTTAAACATAAATCCTAACTTGACTTTTTGCTGATCTCTGTAAAGTTATTCTTGAGTGGCTTTACTTTGTCACCACTGTGCTTCTGTTTAACATAGCAGTTATGTCTTTGTGGATCATACGTAAGTCACTGCACACGTTAAGTTACCATGCTTGTCTTCTCTTCAAAATCCTGGTGGATTGAAGCTGTCTTCCGTAAGTTTGGATGGACAGGGAGGACCTTATATCACAGAGCTGCCCATAAGAGGCTCTCTGTGCACAAATGAATACATCACATATTGGATATTTAAAATATCTCGTATTGGTGGATATGACAGAGCATATCATTGAGCCTAGAACTCAGGACACAGAGGTGGGTGGATCTCTATGAGTTTGAAGCCAGCCCGGTCTACAAAGAGAGTTCTAGGCCAACCATGGGTACACAGGAAGATGCTCATTTCTAAAATAAAATCTTGCATTGAGGAAATAGTTTAAGGAAAAAGAAACTATATTACCGGGATACTAAGAGGGATAATTTATGCTAAAGTTGGCTATGATTCTGTGCTTAAACTCACTAGATTCTAAGTTAGACAGCTAAAAAACTCATTTTATGGCTTTTCTCTCCCCGGGTGCTAAAAGTGTCTAGCAAATTACTGTAACCCCATTAGCTTTTTGTTTTGTTTTGAACATTTGTGAAAAGCTTGCTATGTTTTTTTTCCAGGCAGGCTGCTCCTTCAGCAGCTCTACTGGGCACTGCTGAACAAGGCTGGAAAACACCGTCTATATGCCTACTCCTCACATGGCCTAACACCACCTACTATTTTCTTGGTGTGATTTTGAAGTCAGCAAAGATGTGTGGACAAGAATAGCTGATATGGGCGCTGTGCGTGCATAGCTTTTTCTCCTGCTGGCTGAGTCCTTCTCAGTCAAACTCAGAGAGAGCTTAAATAGGTTAAGTAAGCAGAGTGTAACTCAAGGGTATTATTGCTTACAAAGCATATTATTCTGACCAACCTGAAAAAGGGAAGTTGTGATATTGTACCACAATAATTGGAATAGTTTATTCAAAGAAATTCCCAGAAAATAAAACCACTTGCCAGGGAAGCCTGAAGGCCTGAGTGTGAGTGGCAGAACCCACAGTGGAAGGCAAGAATGGACTCTCAACCGTTGTCCTCTGACCTCCACACACACTCAATGGTATGTACAATCCCACAATCACATGTACACACATCATTCACAGACAGACACCCACCACCACACACACATGCACACACAATTGAAAAAAAAAAACCCAATTCAGCTTATAGGTCATAAGATGCTGAGCTAATTTGGAAAGGTCATTCTTGAACTGAGCTGAAGGTATGAGACCACTTAAAGGGATAAAGGGAGTCTTATCAGCCTTCTACAGGAGGAGTTTCTGAAAGAAAATAAGAAAAAATTAGCTTTTTCTTCTTGACCTATTTATCATGGAAGGAAGGGGGTGAGCTCTTTGGTTGATTCAACAAAAGTTAAAAGGCCCACGACATGCTGATAATTATACACATACATTATTTACAGTCATGAAACCTAGACAGCAAACTGTTCATTCTGCTTTCACATCCGTGAGCTGAGCTGGGATCGTCCACTCAAGAGTGCCTTTCTGTGTCACAACCTGTGGGTGCTATAAAGGTCATTTTCCCTCCTTGGAGTGACATGTGCAGGTCATTGTCCCTCCTTGGAGTGACACATGCAGGAACCATCACAAGGCTAACTAGGTGTCTAACACTTGTCTCTGCCTCTCTGTGGTCAGCTTTGAATTTAAAGGGAATCAAGTTGGAGGACTTTAGGCCTGGCATTATCAGACCCAAACTAACTGCCGGCCAAGACCCTGCCCTTAATTCTACATACCTGCTGTGGGATGAATCCGACTGACTTCCAGCAGAAATTCCAGCAGAAAGCAGTACTTCACCTTTGGGATATTGGTAACTCATGCTCTTAGGTTTTCAGCATCTGCCCTTTGCCCGTGAACCCCCCCCCCCCGCCAGATCCTTATATGGAAAGAAGTGGGGAGGGAGAGAAAGCCTCCAAGAGAACCCAGGTCACACAACCAAAGGAACTCCGAAGTTATGAAAGGGTCTGGGAGGTCTCTGGTCTGTCAATACCCTCTTTGTGCTTGCTGGGGCTGGGACGGGCAGAGAAGTGAACAGTGGCTACCTAGTGTTCAGCTCTGCCAGCCCTCCATGAGAGTTATCTGGGTTTGTGTGACTAGAGAAAGCTTTTCACTCCGAATGGCCTGTTGGGCTGGCAAGACAAGCACTTGCCTCCAAGCCTGACAACTTGATCTTGATCCCAGGGATCCACATGGTGTGTGTGGTGGGGGGGAAATCAACCCCCACAAGTTGTCCTCCGACTTCATGTGTTCACTCTGGCAACCGCGCAGTGACACGCACACACATACATCCACACACGTGCAAACACACACAACGAATAAACAAAGTAAATGGTTTTAACCAATGGCCTGTGGGTGGCAAAAAGTTAATTTCTGTTTTATTTTTCTCTTTTTGGTGCTGTGCTCTGCCCCTACAACCACAGCCCCCGCCATTTACAGCTGAATTTTCCTTTATCGCAAAGTCTTGGCTATATCCATGCTGAGGTTAGTCACCTATAAAAGAGACTGTCCTACAATGGCGTCTTTACCCCACAGAGGGCTTTGTGCTCACGCCTGTGAATGACACCAAGTGGTTTGACTCTTTTCTATGCTTAATTTGTTTATCTGTTCTTCGGTAATTTCATACATGTGAACAATGCATTTCAATCAGATCCTTCCCCAGGTTTTGTTTACCATGATGTATGTTCTCCCTCAACTCAGGCCCAGAAAGGATGGGGGCCAAGTGATCATGGACGGAAACCTCTGAAAACATGAGAAAAATAAACTTTTCCTTTAATTAGCTCAGGTCCGCCCCCCCCCCCCCCCCCCCCGTCACAGAAATGGGAAGATAAACACTCTGTTATACCCTTTGAACTGGTACCTGCAAGCTTGTCTTTGAGTAATATGGTTCTGTTTCTTTCACCAACTTCCTATAGATAGAGCTGTCCCTGCATAGTTGTGAGTATAATTCCTGAGGCTGAGACAGAATGAATGACCAAGTTTCAGGGAACATGGGCTGAACAGCAAACTCTAAGACAGCCTGGACTACATTAAAGGGTCACTGTCTTTAAAGAAACGAACAGCAAATAAAGTCCTGCAATAGCCTCACACTAAAGAGATTTATTTACCCCCCTCCCCTTTTTAAGCAAAGAAAGTGTATACTGTTCTTTCCACTGAGGTTTCTCTTGCAAACCCAAACCTGAATATATGAGAGAGAAGGCCACAGCTGGGAAGAAGGCTCAGTGAACAAAACTGTTGGAAGATCAGAGTTCAAATCCCACGCTCCCATATAAAAAAGCCAGTTTGGCACAGTAGCATACCTATAATCCCGGTGCTCAGGAAGTGTCAACAGGGGTCAAACTGGCTAGCTCGGTTAGCCACATAGCTGGGCTCCAGTGCCAGTGAGCACCTCCCAACAAGGGCTGGCTCTTTAAGAAAGCTGCCAAGATAATTTCTTAATCAGAGGAGTGTTTGACTACAGGTGCATTGACCATGCTTCACCAGCAAGCTGTTTTTAGGACCAGGTATAAGACAGTGTGATTCTTGACAAGGACAAGGAAATGGACTTTCACTTTTCTCTGTGAGTCAGCAGGGTGCAGGGTGCACGGGTGGCTTTCCAGCTGCTCAGTGCACGCTCAGAAGCGAAGCAAAGCCGAACCGGCACTGCAGAAATGAAACCACTGAAAGAGGCCATGTAGCGAACCCGAATAAAGCACGACTTTCTGTCTAAGAAAGAAGCTAAGTGGGTTTGTGAGGAAAACCTGGAGACTGCCTAATGGCACCTGGCTAGTGAGCCCCAGGGTATCTGTCTGTCTCTACTTGCCCAGAGCTGGGATTACAAGCACACACCAGTCACTTCCGGTTTTTTACATGGATGATGTATTTACTGGATCTAACTCAGGTCCCATGCTCGCATGGCAAGCACTTACTGACTGAGCCGTCTTTTCAGTCCATGTTCATTCTTTCCTTTTTGTTTCTGTTTTGTTGTTGTTGTTTTGTTTTTTGAGACAGGGTTTCTCTGCCTAACAGTATTGACTATCCTGGCACTCGCTTTGTAGACCAGGCTGGCCTCGAACTCACAGAGATTCACCTGCCTCTGCCTCCCAAGTGCTTCGATTAAAGGTATGTGCCACCATGCCTGGTCATATTCATACTTTCTAAGCACCTTCACCTTAAGTATTTCTCAAAATAGCCTACTGCCTACCCACCTACCCACAAAAGAACCTCCCTGGATGTCAATAATACAGATTTCCTAGTTTCAAGATAATTCAACTGCACCACAAATCACAATCATATCCTATAATAAAATTAACCATTTCTAACTATTATATGCACAAAAAATGAATAAGAACGAAGATAAAAGATTGTGAGTTTAAAAGAACACTCCTTTAAGGGGGGGGGGTGTGCAAGACGAAGTGACATAGTAGACCACCTCCTACATCCGAGGAAAGGCTCTGTTGCTGCCATGCTTTCTCCGCTACAAAGGTGAACCAGTGTCTCGCCAAGCTCCCACATCTTCTCATACACATAAGAATCTCACAAAAACATCAAGCCTCCTTACCGTTCCTAAATGGAAAACTGAAACCTAGGAGTAACATTTCCTTTCACAAATAATCAGCTATATTGGGGGAAATACACTGCTTTCCAGGAACTGCTTTGAGGTTGACAATTTTGTTCTAACGACAGAATGCCAAGGTATTTATTTACTTGTAACTTAAAATTTTGCAAAGGTTTTTTTGGTTTTTGGTACACCATTTTTTCAGAATCACTACTTCTTACTGTGGGCAGGGAGAGCTGTGATCCATTCTTTGTTTCTCATAGAACTCACCAAATAACTTCTAAGCATTACCCATGTGCTGGGAATGGACAGCAGTTCACAGGACAGACACAGTCGCTGACCCAGAGACTTTTGATGTCTTCGGGAGGAAACCAGAAAAGTAAATGGAAAATTGGGACAACGGACAATTAGGAGACACAGAAAGCTGTGCAAACTAGAGCATTGGGCCTGAGAAGGCTTTCTGTAGAAACATTCACATCAGAAGAGTCTAAGCCTGGCAATGGACGTCAGAAGGAAGAAAACAGTTGTCAAAGCCAGAGACATGAGAAAGCACACTCCAACAACTGTAAAAAGTTAAAGCGTGCTCAACCTCCACTTCCAAAGAGGGAGGGTGGTGAAAGAGAAAGGCCCTAAGAAGTATGTGGAAGCAAGATGTGGGATCCATGTGATGGTAGGGATGAAAATGGCCCCCATAGGCTCCTAGGGAGTGGCATCATTAGGAGGTGTGGCCTTGCTGGAGGAAGTGTGTCACTGGGAGGTAGGCTTGAAGTTTCAGATGCTCAAGTCAGGCCTAGTGGCTCTCTCACTTCCTGCTGCTGCAGATCCAGATGTAGAACTCTCAGCTACTTCTCCAGCACCATGTCTGCCTGCATGCTTTCAGCCATGATGATAATGAACTAAAACTGTAAGCCAGATCCCATTTAAATGTGTTCCCTTATTAGAGTTCCTGTGGCCATGGTGTCTCTTCACAGCAACAGAAACCCTAAGGCAGCTCCGGTCAGTGGACCATACAAAGTTTCCTCTAAATCTAAGGAGTAGAAAGACACAGGTGGTTCTACTTGAAGGAAGTCAGGCTTAGATTTGTGGTATCTCTCAGGGATGAAATGAAAGCAAATGCCTGAATGGGTCTTACAGGAGTGGCCCAGGTTTAACAGCAGTGGCTGGGGCGGAGGGTAAATAAGGCAAGCGCCATGTGTAGTTTGGTTACATTCCGAGGTCAGCACACCCCAGCCCGGATTCATGTCAGAGTAGTGGGTCAAATGTTCCAGAGGTGGAAGTGTATAAGGTTCAACACGTGGTTTCTGCAAACAATTTCTCTCCATATTTACCTGTGAGCACCGGGCACACGGTCAAGTCTGACACTTCCTCATTTGTTTTGGTGTTTAATCCTGGGTCAGACATCTCCACCCACTGTAAGTCAGTGGTGCCAGTTTCAGGACTAAGAAAACTTAGTCTGAGAAACTAAAGAAAACTCCATCCATGTTGCCAACCAATGAGACAGAAAGCCCTCAGGAACATGGAGATGTAGAAGATCCAAGAAAGACTGGATTGATGATAGTAGATAAATATGAGACCTAGTGAGCAAGATAACCCACTTGAGCCCTCAAACATTAAGAGCAATTTTTTGAAAAAAAAAATAGAGTTATCGTCTTCTATTATGCAATGGATGTACTTACTCTAAGAAAACTGAATTGTACTTTGAAAATATTGAGGGAGCTTTCCTCCTTGAAGAGAAAGTGAATACTTGTGAATATCAAATATTCGTACTGTGTTCTGTATTTTCCTGGGGGACATACAACTACTGGAGGTCTCTTCCTCTTTACTAGCTAGACAGAGCATCGAAAGTCCTTAAATTTTGCAAAAGATGCCACAACACCAGGATGGACAATATATTCCTTGATGTACCCCACAAGATGTCTTCCAACGGGAACTTAGGGGCAGTGGCCAGACTCGCTGTGCACCTCTCTGGCTTGACTTCAACTCCACCCAGACTCAACTCCACCTACTACATGCTTCCTCCTTGCTTTTTCCTTAGTGACAATGGAAACAGCCAAATGATAGAGCTGTGGCAATAACCACTTAGATAGAAGTGGCTAAGTAGCATGCCTCTGAGAAAGTATCTAAAGATGTGTCCACACTGGTTGGACATCCTTTTTGGGGTTTTACTCTTCCACTCTCTACCTTCACCTGACTCAGACCTGCTCCTGACAGTAGTTATCTTGAACCACGAGTCAGAAAGAATGAGTGAAAGACAGAGGAGCTTTTACTGATAACCATCACTGAGATTTTAAGCTCTACATTAGGTTACTTGGACTGGTGAGTGAAACAAGGAAATCCCCACCTTCTAATCAAGGTGTGGCTTGTTGATTCATTACACCCAGCCCAACATAACCTCAACTCAAATGTATTATACTGAATTCTGTTTCTATGAAAAATATAAAGAATTCCATAGTAATAATCACATACACGATGGAATCTATACAGCTTCCTTCTATAGGGTTACTGATCTGACCTATGGGAAAGAACCAGAAAACAGAATTCAAAAACTCTCCACATACTTCCTGGGCATCTTGTCCTTAAAGAGTCTTATTTTGTCAAGTCATTCGCATATTAGAATCATCTAAGAAAAACACAGGATGCAACACCCCTCCATCTCCACATCCCTACAAAGTAACTTCCCAGGGAAAATGGAAAAGGCAAAAGGTCTCCTGAAAACCCTTAGGGAAATTAAAGCAACACAGTAATAAGTAATCTTCCAATCAACCAACATTTCAGCCATCACTCACCCTGGGGGCTTCTGGAAAGTTCACTTGAAGTAAATTTCACATGGGCTGAAGGGAGCAATCGCTCCATGAATTTCCTGAGGCACAACCTGTCTAGAAGGCTCCAGGAGTCTTAGATGATATGTAATATGTGTTATATATAGTTCATATAAGATGGCTTATATGACCATCGTGCATACTCAATTCAAGATATCAAAGACAGCATGCTTTTATCTATGTGTAAGCTGTATTCATATAAGTATGGATTAAGAATGCATTTCTTGCTGGGCCATGGTGGCGAACGCTTTTAATCCCAGCACTCAGGAGGTAGAGGCAGGCTGATCTCTCTCACTTCAAGGCAGCTTGGTGTACAGAGTGAGTTCCAGGATAACCAGAGCTGTACAGAGAAACTCTGTCTCGAAAAACAAAACAAAACAAAACAAAAAACAACCCAATGCATTTCTTTTTGTTTGTTTCTTTGTTTTTTAGCCCTGGCTGTCCTGCACTCGATTTGTAGACCAGGCTGGCCTCGAACTCACAGATATCTGACTGCCTCAGCCTCCCGACTCTTGGGATTAAAGGCGTGCACTGCCATGCCTGGCTAAGAATGCATCTCTGTTCAAATGACAGCATGTAGGTTTAACTCAGTATAAAGATCATTAGCAGCTGAACTCCCACTTCTGGACAGAAACTCTGTCTGTAGTTTTGCTATATCATTATTGTTTGATATAATAGAAGCTTCCTAATACATTAACACTTATATCTTCACCTTGTAAGCAAAAATAATGAAACACTTATGAAATGTCTGCCACAACATTGGTATTGTTCCCGTGGGCTGCTCTGGGCTTCCCACTGACTCTAACTTGTGTGAGACAATATGCTTGGCAAAGGAGTTCTCTCATGTGGATTATTTTTAACCTGAGCTATCCAAATTGTTTGTTTATGTTGATCAAAACAGGCCATGGGATTTCCAAATCCCTACTTCACTTTAGGACAGATAAGCAATCTTTTCTCTGAGAACTGACTGTTTTATAAACATGATGTATATTTTTAGAATTATCAGCAGCAAATCTAAATTTCTGATTGCAATGTGTGTGAATGCAACAATATGATAAATGGACCCAGTAGATTTACTTATTCAGTCTAAAATATTTATTAAATATCCATTTAATAAAGGTTGCCTTGGAAGACAGGTCTGGTCTTCCATACACTTAGCAATGCATCCTTGTAACCCTGGAACACAGGAGACAAGATCAAGACTTCAACCAGCCTGACACATGAAACATATACACACACACACACACACACACACACACACACAGAGAGAGAGAGAGAGAGAGAGAGAGAGAGAGAGAGAGAGAGA
>CAJQZJ010004763.1:8323567-8334848 GCA_907164525.1 Lophiomys imhausi
AGAGAGAGAGAGAGAGAGAGAGAGAGAGAGAGAGAGAGAGAGAAAGAGAGAGAATACATTTTCAAAACCCAGGGACTCTATTATAAACAAATACATGTATTCTGACTCTCTAGGTGCTGTGGCTGTGGAGATTCTGATATCTTCAGAAGGACCCAGAGGTCCACTGCAAGGTGCACTGGTTTATGCTCTTCTAGATGATGAGGACATAGATCCCAAGGTGCTCATGGTCTACTGAGAAAGACAAATGGGAGTTTAACATACAGTATTCACTTATTTGCACCCAGAGAGCCTAGAGTTCCACTCTGACCTTCAGACTGTTCTCCTTGGCGGCTCAGCTGGAGTGAGTAGCATGAGGTAAGTGAAAAGCAGGAAGGAAACAGTAGAGAAGAGTAAGAAGATACAGCCAAGAGGTAGAGAAGCCAAGGGGCTTCACGGAAAATCATCCCAGAGAAGAGAGGGGTTGAGTGTCACATAGCAATTCAGTACAAGGAAGTTAAGTACCAATGTATCCCACAGGCTTAGCGGAAGCCATTCACTTCTTCAAGTATTTAACGAAGACCTATAGGTGCTATGCAGATAAACCTCCATGACCATCTCATGCTAGCCTGAAAGCACAGCAAGTGGGTTCTATGATTCCTGCCAACATGCATGGTGCAAAAAACATGTGGCTGCTTTCTTGTGTGTTAAGCTGACCAAGCACTGAGAGCTGAATTTATATGTAAACATTACTGTTCTTGCACTTGGGCAAACAGGGAAAGAAGGGGGTAGTGAAGGAGGAAAGGAGGGTCTGTGAGGACAGAAGGAAAGGAAGCAACAGCTTGGTTTCAGACCTGGTTAAGGAACTAAAATAAGGCTAAAGAGAGTTCTTATTTCCCTATACTTTATCATGGTGCACTTCCAATTAAGATAGTCAAGAAAAAACATCAAATTCACCAAGTTAAGTCAACGTGTTTGTAGGCTCTGATATTATTTTTAAAACCAGCTCACCTTCTCTCCTCTAGTTACTTAGTGAAGCAGTCACTAAAATGGATTTCTCTGTGTAATAGCTCTGGTTTTCCTGAACTTGATTTGTAGACCAGGCTGGCCTCGAACTCATAGAGATCCTCCTGCCTCTGTTTTCCAAGTGCTGGGATAAAAGGCATGTCCCACCCACCACTCCTGGCTAAAATGTCTTTCATAAAATTACTCTTAATATATAACCTCAAAATGTCCAGGGCTAGAGAGGTGGCTTGCCAGGTAAGAGCACTTACCGCTTTTACAGAGGGCCTGGATTCAGTTCCCAGCACCCAACATCCATCTTTAACTCCATCCAATTCCGGGGGTGGGGGGGGCATGCCTCTTCTGACTTCTAGAGGCTCCTGCATGCATATGCACATACATACCATACAACACACACACACACACATGAGTAAATTGAAAAAAAGAAGAAAAAAAAAAAACCCTCGAAATACCCAAAGTGTCAGTGATCTTAGGGTGCTTACATACTTTAGAAAAACGGAACTAATAACATCTCTAACAGTTTCACAAAGTAGACTGTGTTTATGTCATTCATCTATCCACTGGCTCAACAAATATTTATAGATTTGGATAAAGGTTAAAAGTCTTTGAGATCTACTGGGAGATAGAATGTTCTAGTGGGAGACAGAAAGAAATGAACAAACAACCCTTAAGGCCCACGGCTGTGCCATTATGGTAAATGTTGGATGCACAAAATAAAACAGGGCAGATGTGTGGAGAACAGCAAAGTTTTATTGGTCACAGAATGCCCCTCGAATGTTCAGTAGGATTACCTGAAACAGTAAGATAATACATTCATAATTGATACCTAGTTCTGATCCCCCAAACTTCCACCCATGGTTAAATACCATTCAAAATGTAGGGCAAAGCCCAGGGTGGTGGCACATAGACTTTAAATCCCAGCACTAGTGAGGCAGAGGCAGCAGATCTCTGAATTTGAGGCCAACCCTATATAAGGAGTCCCAGGACAGCCAGGGCTACACAGAGAAACTGGTCTCAAAAAACAAAAGGGAGAAAGAGAGAGAATGCATTCCCAGTCCTCAATAGTAACCATGGCTCATGGGAGAACATGGTCAGACAGAAGAAAACAGCTGAGCCATAATCATGGGATTCTTTCAGGCTGTTAGGACCAATGCCTTGGCAGGAATGGAACAGGGTGGGTTGGGAAATATATTTTAGAATGAAGAACAATACAAGGGCTAAAGAATGTCCACCCTGGGAAGGTTAGCTGACATGACACAGGGGGGAAAAATAGGGAGGCAATTTGAACAGAACATGGAAGGGTCTTGAATTCTAGGCTAAGTCTTTTCTTTTTATATATGATCAGTAACAGACATGGACCATGGAACACGGGTTATTTATTCTTTATTAAATAAAGACTGGTTGAAGATCGGTTACCATAAGATTAAGAAAGAGGGTGTGGAGCAGGGCACGGTGGTGCACACTTTAAATCCTGTGCATACTCAGGAGGCAGAGGCAGGGGGATCTCTCTGTGAGTTCCAGGCCAGCCAAGGTTACATAGTAAGACCTGCCTTTAGAGAACAAACAAAAGATCATGAAGAATCACAGAAGATAACCTTATGAGAGCCTTCTGAGGCCCATCCTAAGAACCCGACACAGATTTCTCCTCTCCACAACATTCCCACCAGAGGACAGAATTTCCTGGTACCATGGCTGGTGCAACTTACCCAAGTTTGCACAAGAGTAAATCGTGGGAATTCTGGGGTCTAACTAACCAAAGCCCGGGTTAGCGACTTGGGAGAGTAGAAATGATAACTGAGCTGGCAAAGGATCAGAGCTGCATGACATGAAGCTCAATTCCGATGGTTGTATGGAACCACTGAGTAACCTAAGGAAGCAAGGCACGCACCCCAAATAAAACCCGAATGCACGCACATTGCCAGGTAAAGACCTCCATGGGAAAGAAGATAGGCAACGGAGGGAACGCCACAGTGCTGGCTTTCCCCTTCTCCCTTCACTTTTCCTTTTCTTCTAATAACCTTGATCAAGGTGTCCCCCAAGGAACAATTATGTAATCCTCTTAGTCTCCATGCTGGTCTGACCCAGCGCCAAGTATCCCCGTAATTCAATGTTCAGAGCATACACCACAGATAACAAAAAATCAAATCTAAGAACCAGGAGAGGAGACTGATCATAACTTAGAATGAGGTTTACAGAGAACCAACTCCTGCCATCATTAGTATGACAAGACCTTCCACTAGACCTGTGTGAAACCAGCAGAAAGGAAATGAAAGATCTCCACAGCAGCTTCCCTGAAGAGTCATCGGACCGCGCGTAAGAAGCAATAAAGAATCTGTCTCCTTCTAACCGAGGCAGGGCTATCAAAACATACAGGGACCTAGGCAAGGAAAATACAGCACTTTCATAAGAGCTGAAGTACAGCTAGAGACGCAAACACCCTAGGTTTATGAGTACTGATCATGTTTACCTTGAATAGATTTCTGTAGGGATGCCACTCCCTTAATTATTCTGGCTGTACCCAATGACCAAGTGGCACATGACCCTAGGGATGGCTGGCTAGGGATCAGCCAAGGTTTTCTGAGTTCATATCACCTTTGTATTTTAAGTTCCCACGTGTTTGTTTCTTCTTAACACTGTTCTTTGAAGCTAAATGAACAAATGTCTCCTTTAACAAACAAAACATAGAGCCTACAGGATGGGGTAGAGTAAGGTGGTGGAAATCAGAGAAACGGAGGCCTAAAAAGAAATCTGGTAGAAGTTTCCAGTGTTTTCTGGGACTGTCAACTAAAGAGCTGTGGAACCATGTAACTGCAGCATTATTCTCAACTCCTCATTCTTGCTGGAAGGCCAAGGGTACCATGACATTAAATACCACATACATCAAAGATGGGAAAGGAAATTAGTAACTCTGTAAATTTTATATGCCTCTACATATCCAGATATATGTCAACAAATAAAAACTAACTCTTCTTATTTCCTTAAAAGACTAGCAATCAAGAGAACTTAAGACTTTGGGGTACATAAGAACAACTGTGAGTTCTAGAAAGAACTAGAAACCAATGATTCTGACTTGGAGTCAAGGTTAAAACAGCCTTCCTCATAAGCAATGACCTGGATAACTGGTTAGTAACTGGAATTTCTAACTGTTGATTTTTTCTTTTAACTCTATAACAATAATAAAACATAAATCTGTTTGGGCTTTCATAATTCACAAAATTACTTACTTTCACTAACATTACACAAATTTTCTTGACAACAGAATTTTGTTGTTATAAAACACTATGACCTTCCTCTTTGTGACTGTTTCCTCTTAAGTTCATTACCCTGGCTAACAAGGTGTGCGGGAGGGTTGGGAAGCCAACGTCAAAGTCAGTCAGAATTGAAGCCAAGTGACCTTTCACCTGGTGAGTAGACTCACTCTGGAACATCAGCAACCCTAGTTTTATAAGCGACCAGTTTCACCTTTACTACAAGTCTTACCAAGGTTAGCTGAGTTTATGTTCTCATCAAACCTATCTAAATTTAAAAAGGTAATTGTTTTCAAAAGAGTTAAGTCAGTATTAACAGATCCCTCTAATTTTATTGATAGATTCTGCTGAATTTTTAACTATACATCTGTAGTAACAGTAGTACATAATTCACAAGATTATGACAATAATTAAATTTCCTTGACAACACACACATGTCATGCCAATAGCATTTCTTGTTGTGTTAGCAGAACTACTCAGAACTCGTAGACAGTTGTGTTCATGAATGACAAGACTAAGCAGGGACTTACATGATGATGTTAGGATTTAACAGAACCTCAAGAATCACTCACATCATTCTTATGAGACAAACTTAACTGCCTTTCACAGGTAAGAGCCAGAGGTTCACAGAGACTCATTAACGAATGAGTCATGCATTACAGGTCCGGTTCAAAGCCAGACCAGTGCTTTATTCTTCCTACGGCTTCCGCTTAAATCGGCATCTGCTTAAATCATTTGCTGGAGGAATGCATTGGGCCTTCCTGCTCCCTACTGTTTAGGTTCAACAACATAGCTTACAGAGCATGACCTTCTTCCAGGCATGGCATGAGTCACCTTAATATCACAGCAACTGAAAGAACCCTCACAAGATTGGGGACACAACATTACTGAGGAAAGGGAGGGCTCATGGGGTGCATGAGGTGGCACACAAGGAAGGTATGGATCAGGAGACAGGGGCGCTAGCAGCGTGACCCCCCTCCAGGTTAATGGCTGCTGGGGGTGTTAGTAGGTGGGACTTGTCTTCCGTAGGGCAAACCCTATAAGTTGCCATACTAAGTAACGCCCACAGCCACCTTCCTACAGACAACCCCAATTAAACTCATTGGTTCACAAAATTGGACTTGAGTTGAATTGCCTTTTGGTCAGCTGCTGGTGCCCTTCTGGGATGAGAACAGGTTTGCTCATATTGCCAAGAAGGCAGAATGCAACTGCTACATGTTCTGTCCCTCACCATGACAATACGTCACTAAGGGATCCACTCCTGACTTTTAATTTGGAAACTTTAACTCTTGAGACACTCAAATGGCAACCCCTCTCCTCCTGGCATCACCCACCAGCTTTGTATGGATCTACCTTTTTACTCTCCAAATACTTCTGGGAACTTACTGGCTGCTAGGCCCTATTTGGATGCTGCCTGCACAGAACTGAACAGGATGGTCACCTTCCTGAGCCTCACAGAGCTTGTTCTGAAGACTACAGGAGAGACTGGTGTTATGCAACAAACAAATAAAAGTAACCCATGATAAATTATTCAACAAAGTACCCAGGGTCTGGAAGACGTGACATATGTACATGGGAGGGCTTTTAAGGGAGAATGGGAAGGTTTCCCCAAGAAATGACAAATGCACTGACATCACAGAAGACAGCCTGGATGGAAGGCAGAGGTCCCACGGAGAAGGGAATGCTTTCGAGAGAACCTAACGGCCAGAATTTGTCTTTATCTGGAGCTGAGGACAGCCATCACTTGGTGGTGGGGATGATGACAATCCAGTGTGCCAAATTCTTGGTTCCTAACCGTGTGGGCCGAAGGCCACAGTCAGAATAACTGAACTGTGAGCCCAACACTATCACAGATCAAACACAGAAGGCTGAAATGTCAATATCGCCATCACCTGTTACCATGAATTAACTGAATAATCATAACTATTGATAGATACATATTGATCCAGATGAATACAGGTTCATCTCTCACCTATCAGAAATTGAGGTAACTAAGTTTTATCTCAAGGTGATTTTCACACTTAAATTTTAAGAAAAACTGAGATTCTGGGCAAGTTGTGTTTTTTGAGGATGTGCATATTAATTAAGTAAAGAACAAAATGAAACTGTCTTCTACATGGGCTGTTTAAAGTAAACAATGGAAAAAAATCAAATCTAAGAACGCTCATTGGAATGGAGCCCAATATATTCTGATTTGGGAAGTAGATGCATTTCTACTCCTTTGGAGGTCTTGTCTGTCAATATTTTACCCTTTAGAGACAGGCACGTGCGACAGATATGGCAGCTTAAGCAGCGTTCTCGTCTCTAAAGCTCCCCTTTCGTCTATTTAGATAACTTTTTGTTAAGGCGTGGGCATTTGTTTCGTGAGAAAAGCACGCACATCAAAAATGTTTTCCACGCTCTGCTGGACACAGTCTTTCTCCCTCTTGTCTCCTCTTTGTCTTTCTTTTGGGAATTAGGTCTGCAAGCAAAGAAAAGACCTGTTATAAAAGAAATGTTACTTTTCCTATCAAAAGAATGTTTTGGACTTTAGAATCATGTGTGGGTCCAGATTCATGTAGGTGTGTGCACATGTACACACTATATACATGTATACATGTATGTTCCGAGACCAGAGGCCAATGTTTCATGTCTTCTTTAATTACTCTCTATCTTATTTTTTTGGAACAGGGTCCCTCACTGAAAACCTGAAGGCTGATTTGGCTAGACTGACTGACCACCAATGGCCTGGGTCCTCCTCTCTCTTTTTCCCCAGGGCTGGGGATCCAAACTCAGGTCCTCATGATGTGTGGTAGGCACTTCACTGACAGTCATCCTTCCAGGCCCTTGGTTTACAGAAGTTAGCTTTGCTGGGCTAGGATTCCCCTGCTCCGCCAGGACCACAGCCTAGCTCTACGCATCTTCCTCATTCTACTTTAAACATTCTCAAGTAGTAAGGAGGTGGAGCAGAGGTGGTCACCTCCCCTGCAGGCTTTCTCATTTCCCTACTTGGTTTTAAACTGTTTTTGCACTCTTTCTGTGTTAGGTGGGTGTGTCCTATCACAACCTTTCCCTGGCAGGGAACCTTACACAGCCCGTCCTTTAGGCTTCTCATTGCACCTTCGGAGCTGACCGCATCATGTCTGCTTGGCAGTGCCCACAGTGTTCCATGCAGTCATCCTCCGGGACTCATTCACGGCACACCCTTCCAGCACACGATCCCGCACTGACCTGTGTGCTTTGTCCCAGGTTGGCTTTCAGTCCTTTGTTCTCTGGGGAGGGGGGGGGGGTCATTTGTGAGGAGGGCAAGGCTGGCCGCTCTCTGTAACCCTTGAACTGACTTATCTTTCACAGAAAGAAGGTAACTAACAGAAAACTTGACCCTGCTTCTGGATTGCCCCTTCTTTTCCATGGGCTGGTTCTAAGCACTCATTCAAGCCCCATTCCCTCAGTGGTCACTCCATGGAAGCAGCAACACAGGGAGTCTGAGGAAGTGGCCTTAATAAATAAAAACAATGGTCACCTAGCCTGCCCATCCACTTTTTTATTGGTAGCACCAGAATCTCTAGGGAGTGCTAATCAAATGCTAATGCCCTTTGTGTCACAGCCCAGTACGGTTGGCAGTCTGACAACCAAAAGGGAAACTTGATAAGATTACAGAAGCCCTTTGCTTCCTCTCTTATTTCCTCATGGGTAAAATGTCTCCTTCTTCATTCTGATGTAATGAAATTATTGATTCTAAAATGAGTACTTCTTCTCTCTACATAGGATGTTTCCTGGCTGAATTCCCAAATGCTAGTGCCCTCTAACATGAACAGGGTTTGAAATACTTTCGATGTATTTTCTTCACAAGAAAAGGTTACCACGTGCCCCCAGAGGTATCCTTTCTGCTACGGCAGGTGAATGGGAAAAAAACACTCCAGTGGATGGTATGCACCTCACTTCACCCCAAGGACATGATCTCTGGACCCCAAAAGAATTTCACCTACCGAGGGAACAGTAATTCGTGGTATATACACAGTTTAGACTGTGAAAGTGAATATCAAATCTGCAATTTCCTCACTGTAATTGCGTTTTTAAGACATCACTTTTCAACACCATGCTTTCCCTTATTTTGGCATGCTGTAAAAATGCATCCTTCTTTTTTCAAAACAAGCTCAGAGCTTCTATGGTTTCTGGCACAGAACCTGCAGGCGAGGGTGTAGGAGTATACATGGTGCTACCCTTATGGTCTTTCCCAGTCTGTGTTTTACAGTCACATTAGACTGGGCTTCAAAACTCAAAAGGAATTGATTCATACATGTATTTTTCTGAGACTATTAAATTGTGTTTCTATTTTGTACTCTGGAATTTAAAAAGACATTATTTTTAGAACCTAAATTTTTTTTAATAATTTATTTTTATTTTATGTGCATTGTTGTTTTGCCTGTGCGTGTATGTCTGTGTGAGGGTGTCCCCTGGAGCTGGAGTTACAAACAGTTGTAAGCTGCCATGTGGTTGCTGGGAATTGAACCTGAGTTCTCTGGAAGAGCAACCAGTGCTCTTAACCACTGAGCCTTCTCTCCAGGCCCTAAAAAAAATTTTTTAAAGATAAAAGTCCAATGCCATTAGGATTTCTTAGTAAAAGTGCTTATTGATAACATTCATTCACTGAAAAGATAATTGTGCTACCAGTTTGATAGCTTGGCTGGTATTCCCACTTCTAAGAACTGGAACTTGATGACACTGTAGAGGAGTAAGTGGTCTGACACCTTATTGCAAAGCTGATTTTGGTCTTTATCTGTCAACAACAATCTGTGGTTCTTGGGTTTCTGAGGTGCAGTAAACTTCATCCTGGATATCCTGCCCTTTACTAATTAATGTCTAGTAATATTTCAGGGTCATAGGAAATTTGCCGTTACTTTAAAACAATGGTTCTCAACCTTCCTAATGCTGAGACCCCTTAATACAATTCCTCACCGTTGTGGTGACACCCAACCATAAAATTGTTTTTGTTTCTACTTCATAACTGTAATTTGTTACTGTTACTGATTTGTAATGTAAATATCTGTATTTTCCAATGGACTTAGGCCGCTCCAAAGGGGTCGCAACCCATAGGTTGAGAACTGCTGCTTTAAAAGAAATTATCAATAGGCTGGAGAAATGCCTCAGTGCTTAAGGGCACTCTGGCAGTTCATCCAGAGGACCTGGATTCTACTCTCAGTTCTTGGGTGGCGGTTAAGAACTGCCAGAAATGCCAATCCTAAGAGTTCTAATGCACTCTTCTGGCCTCTGTGGGCACCAGATCCGCTGTGTTGCTCAGACATTCATGCAGGTAAAACCCCCACATCATCATCATAATAATAATAATTTAAAAGAAATAAATCTCAAAAAAATAAAGAAACCAACAGGATTAGTTTTGTTTTCATTCTAAACAGAATATACGGGTGCAACTTACGTTCTCAAGCATGCCTGCCTGAACTTCAGCCACTGACCACTGATGCCTTCGGTCTCTAAGATTAGTCTACATAAGGAAGTTGTGATCATACAGCTGGAGGAACTAACTGAAGTTAACAACCAGAAAGTTCAATTAACTCTTGCTCTCTTCATAATCAAATTGGTTCTTCCTCCTCGGGACAGATCATGGCATTTATCTAATCATAGTGAGTAACTAAATGACATAATTACTGACTCCAGGCTAATTTTTTATACCACTTAATAATGCCCCATGACTGGGAAATTTGTTGGCTAGTCACCACTTCCCCCACACTTACCAAGTATGCTGCAATCTATTGATTTTTCGGTATCAACTATCTTTTAATTATGGACATACCTTTTCAAAAAGCTAGTAATTATACCAATGCAAAAATCTCTTTTAAATTAATGGTTTTCTGACTATTTCCTATAAGGATCTCCACCTATTTCTTTCAGAGTGTGCAAAATGACTTATCTCTTTCCAGGTTCCTTAGACCCTTAGATCTTGATTAAAAGCTAATAATGGGGTAGTTAGAAGTATGTACCTCTTCTAACCAACTATGACTCCAGCACCAGAGACATTCAATGGCTCTGGCCTGTATTCTCATGCCCAAACACACACACACATATACATAATTTAAAAAAATTATTTAAAATGAAAAATCTAACATCTCTCTGCCACTGTCTTAGTTAGGGTTTCTGTTGCTGCAATGAACACCATGACCAAAAAGCAAGTTGGTGAGGATAAGGTTTAGCCAGCTTACACTTCCATATTACTTAATGTTCCTCACCAAAGGAAGTCAGGACAGGAACTCAAAACAGGACAGGAACCTGGAGACAGGAGAGGCCATGGTGCTTACTGACTTGCTTCACATGGCTTGCTCACCCTGTTTTCTTATAGAACCAAGGACCACCAGCCCAGGGTGGCACCACCCACAATAACTGGGCCCTCCCCATTGATCACTAATTGAGAAAATGCCTTATAACTCAGTCTCATGGAGGCAATACCCCAGTTAGGGCTCCTTCCTCTCTGATGACTGATGGTGTCAAGGTGAGACAAAACGAGCCAGTACAACCATGTTGGAATGTTTGCCGATGTGCCTGCCTGTTTCCTGTGGAAGTCGGAAGATTCCAGGAACTGGAGTCAAAAACAGCTGTCTGTGGTGGCCATGGAGGTGCTGGGAACTGAATTTGAGTCTTCTAAAAGAGCAGCAAATGCTCTTGGGCCCTGTTTGCTTCATCTTTACGGTAAACCAAGAACTAACTGTCTGCGTCACGCTCCAGGTACTCGCTTTCTTTGTGGTCCTCTTGTTCTCTGGGGAGAACAGGAAACACTGCAGGGTTGGAAAACTCATCCATACCACACAAGTAAGCAACAGACTGATAATACCAGAGTTGGTCCTGGCTCTCATGAGGTTTGGCTTGGGTACAAAAGCTTACATTTTTGTATGGGTAATCACTGGTAATTTTCAGTCAGATTATATATTAATGAGCACCATTTAAAGATGATACTGGGAGATAAAAAAATTGTGGCCACTGAAGAAATTGATGGATACACACACACACACACACACACACACACACACACACACACACACACA
>CAJQZJ010004763.1:8345708-8411464 GCA_907164525.1 Lophiomys imhausi
CACACACACACACACACACACACACACACACACACACACACACACACACACTCATAGTTCCAGGCCTCTCTTGCTGTAAAATATCACTTCCATCTCAGTATCAGCTGCATCAGGGATGAAGGCACAGCACATACTGCTGCCTGTAGCAACCAGGTGAACTCTTTTCAGTCTGAGGCAAGCCCAGGATTCTCCATGTTGGTAGAGGAAAGCATTTCAGGATGAGCCAATATGAAGCCGAGGTTGAATTTATTGAAAGAGATTTTAGAGTTAAGAGAAAGAGAAGCAGTCAAGAAGAAAGACACACCTGAGGACATGGGAATGGGCTTCTCATAGAAAAGTCACCCATGAATTGTTTTAAGTACACAGAATTATTTCGCAACAACAATGAATCTTCCACTGGTAGCTGTGGCCCATTGCTAAATTTGTTTGTGGCTAATAAAAGCTATAGAAAAACTAGCAAAAGATGTCTTTTCCTCTGTCACTTACTGACTAGTAACAGTTGACACAACCTGGCCAATTATGCTGTAAATCCATCTCTGGATGTGGGAGTGCATATGAAGATTGGAGGTTGATGTCAGGTGTCTTCTTTGAACAATCTCCACCTTGTGTTTTTTGAGATAGGATCTACCACTGAATTTGGGACTCACACCCACCGGCTAGTTTGGCTGGCCAATGAGTCAATTTATATAAGTAGAACATGCTTGTGTCTAAACTCAGGTACTCACGATGCCATGTGAAGCACTATTCCAACTCAGCCATCTCCGTAGCCCCATGAGGCACTTTGGACAGATTTTCGGAGGTACACGGTTCAACAGGAAAAGGCCAGGTAAGACTTTGAGGTCCTTAAGCAAAGCCAAGACATAGCAAAGGCCAGATGTGAAGAAGGCAAGTGTCAAGACTCTCTAAGCCACTGTTAAATAACCACCGGCTGTATTTAATCTCTTCCCAATTTACTCTCAAAGTAGGAGAGTCTGAGGGAGTCTAAGAAACTAATTTAATACACAGAATGTGAGGCAAGAGTACTCAGCACTGTTCTGTTTTCAGCAGCACATGCTAAGTAGCATCACAATAATCGGAGAGAAGTAAAAGAAATTACTGAATTCCCTGAAATATTTAAGATATTTGTGTGTCCACACTCCCTGCAAAAAGCCAGGTGGCAGTGGCGCACGCCTTTAATCCTGGCACTTAGAAGCCAGAGGCAGGTGGTTCTCTGAGTTCAAGGTTAGCCTGGTCTATAGAGTGATTTCCAGGACAGCCAAGGCTACACAGAGAAACCCTGCCTTGAAAAACCAAAAAATGGAAAAAAAAAAAAAAGACATTTGTCTTCCCTTAAGGCAGTAGTTCTCATCCTTCCTAATAGTGAGACCCTTTGGCACAGTTCCTCATGTTGCGGTGACCCAACCATAAAATGATTTCATTGCTACTTCATAACTGTAATTTTGCTGTTATGACTCAAAAGGTAAATATCTGATATGCGGGATATGTGATATATGACCCCCCCCCAAGGAGTCACAACCTACAGGTTGAGAACCATGGCTTTAAGGAAACAACAACAAAAAATAACAGCAACAAAGAAGCCATTGCATATCCATTTTGAGCACCAACTACTTGAAAGAATCAGAGTTCTGGGCAGACAGCAAAACTCTGAGGAAAATACTCAGGTTCAAGTAGATGAAATACTTTGTTTCATTATACTAAGTAAATTGTTCCAAGAATGGGAAATAGGAAACAAATACTTCTAAAGTTGAGCGTGTACTAGAAAAAAAACTTTCTAGGAACAGGAAGGATCCAAAGATATATTTAGATGGTAACTAAATGTGCAGTTACTTTATAGAAAACACAAAGGTAAAACAAAGTTCATGGATATAAATGGTGGCAGTTTGAAGGAAAATGGCCCCCATAGGCTCATATGTTTGAATACACGGTTGCCAGCTGGAGGAACTGTTTGGGAAGGCTTAGGAGGCGTGGCGTTGTTGGAGGAGGTGTGTCACTGATTTGAGGTTTCAAACAACTATGCAATACCTAGTTAGTTTTTTTCTCTGCTGTGTGCTGTGGATCAAAATGTAAGCTCTCAGCTACTGCTCTGGCACTAAGCCTGCCAGCCACCTGCCAAGATGGACATGAAACTCTAACTTTCTGCAACAGAGAGACCTAAATTAAACACTTTCTTTTGTAATTTGCCTTGGTCATGGTGTTTTGTCACTCAGTACACTGGGGGAAAAACAAACAAAATACACACTATCCAGTCAGTTACCTATGTCTTAAAGTACCACTTTAAAAACTGCTAATTTTCTTGCACATATATTCAATTGACAGCACTTATTTATTTACAAAAGTCAATCAAATTATATGTCCATATTCTACCTTCCATACATGGATTAGTCTATCTTCTCATGTCATGTACTCATCAACAATTACATAGACAACTAGTGGGCTACACAGTGAGTTATCACAAGCATGATCTATAATATAATAGGCACTATTTTGAATATCATACACTAAAATAACTAAGCGTGACCCAAAACCGTTTCTGCCAATACAGGATCAAGCTACACTTTCCTTCAAACATTCTAGTTTACTGAGATAGGAACATATCTTTGGCAAAGAAAAACTCCATACTTATCAAGGACGAGAACCAGGGAAAAAGGTCGCAACCATCCTCAAAACACAACTCATCATGGCTCACAATTCTAGCCTAAACGTACTTGGCACAGATTTTTTTAAAGCCTAATTTGATCACTGTTTGAAGTACTTGGGTATCTATGGAGTATCTCCTCTTTTTTAGTTAAGAAATTAAAAGGCATTATGTGTATGACAAGCATGGTAGGAATATTGGGCTGATGGACAGAGAGTAAAGAGACTTCATCATGCTGCTGGGGAGATGGATTAAGCTGGTGAATTGCTTGTCACACAAGTGTGAGAAGCTGAGTTCAAATCCCACACCACCCACTGGCCTGTGACTGCAGCACTGGCCAGCCTAGCTAAGCCAATGAGCTCTCTGATCAGTGAGAAACCCTGTTTCAAAGAATAAAATGGAATCTGTTCAAGGAAGATACCCAGTATCAACTTCTGCCCTCCACACTTGTGCATACACTCACACCTACTCCTCTCCCCCCTTCCCCCCACTGTGACCCCCCTAAACCACAACCTTTCACTGTTCCCTCCCCCCCCCCCAAACCACAACCTTTCCATTATATAGTTAACAAACTTCATGAACAAACCTTGAAGGGTACGCTACATACTTGTTACTAGGTCATAGCCAAGGGATCAAGAAACAGAATTTCTTCATGTAATTGAAAATACAAGAGTATGACACATACAATACAAGTCAGTGACACATGGGGGGGGCAATAAAAACAATGACGTGACTTGATTCTTTGCTTCGTCATACCTGGAGAAATCTGCTTTCCAGTTTTAATTAGTAAGTTTAAACTTTTTACTACAAAACCTCCATGTGGATCTTTTGTTTGTTAGTTTTTTTTTTTTTTTTTTTTTTTTTTTTTGGTTTTTCGAGACAGGGTTTCTCTGTGTAGCCCTGGCTGTCCTGGACTCACTTTGTAGACCAGGCTGGCCTCGAACTCACAAAGATCCGCCTGCCTCTGCCTCCCAAGTGCTGGGATTAAAGGCGTGCGCCACCACCGCCCGGCTTGTTTGTTAGTTTTTTTAAGACAGGGTTTCTCTGTGTAACAAGGCCTGGCTGTCCTGAACTCCCTTTGTAGACCAGGCTGGCCTCGAATTCACAGAGATCCACCTGCCTCTGCCTCCTGAGGGCTGGGATTAAATGCATGTGCCAGTATGCTTGGCTCCATGTGGATATTTTTAAGTCAAAAGTAATAATATAAAATAAAACTCCAGTCTCACTTTCCTACTTTAGTCTCAATTCTGTACCTCCAACTTTGCACATTGCTTGTGTGTATTAATAGATACATGTTCAGATGCAAAACCACCACAAATCACTGTGAAACTTGGCATCTGTTACACATCCTGACATATTTCTGAAATCTTTTTACCAACACTTGAGACTGGTATTTTTAACAAGTAGAAAATCCAACAAGCACTTGAAAAAAGTGAAGGAATTCACACTTCCACCAACAGCATTTTCCTCAAACACTGAGATTGCTCAAAAATTTTAGTGTCCAAAACCCTAAAATAACTGCAGTTTTATCTCTTCAGTTACGAGTGTCCTGAAGAACTTTTTAAAAATATGTCTGTTAGAAAAAAAAATGACTAAGTAACATTCACTTTTATGTGATCTTCCCATTCAGGCCTTTGTACTAAGTTACTTATCTGTTTTTTATGAATCTGTAAAGCCTCCTAAATTATAGGTATCTTTTTAAAAAACAAATTTAAAGCCAGGTATGTTGGTGCATGCCTTTAGTCCCAGCACTCGGGAGGCAGAGGCAGGCATATCGCTGAGAGTTCGAGGCCAGCCTGGTCTACAAAGTGAGTCCAGGACAGAGTCTATTACACAGAGAAACCCTATGTCCAAAAACCAAAAACCAAACCAAACAAACAAACAAATTTAATTTTTTTAAATAATTTATTTTTTATTTCTTCAAGTTACATCTCAATCACAATCCCCTCCCTACTCCCCCCTCCAGTCCCACCCTTCCACCCTCCTCCCCCTCAACCCCCCCATCCTCTTCCCTTCTTTTTTTTTTTTTTTTTTTTTTAGTTTAAGGTATTTCTTTTTCCCCCCAACAGCTCTCCCTTTCAGTCCAAAAAATGGTTCTTTTTCTTATAACTATAAATACAATACAAAACAACAGAAATAAATAGGCCACAATTATAAGAGTTATATGGCTTAGCATACATTCCCAATGTCCAGTCCATATGTATTTGGCACCTGACTTTCACATTCTACTATCTAACCATCTCCATGAGTTTAAAGTTCTATATCTAACTCAGCTTTCATACTAACTTGCCTCATAATTTTAAAAATATCTTCTTAGATCCAGAACACTCTCTTAATTCCTAAACAACTCAAAATTTAACTATGAGACTCTAGCTATCTATTCTTCAACCACCTCAGAGACCTGAGAGGGATAAATATATTTGCTTATACAGGAAGTGCAGGGCCTGCAGCTTCCAAAACTAAGAAATGACATACCAGTGGCTGCCTGGACAGTTCCCATTTTCTCTCCATACATTTAATTTTTTAAAAAATATCTGAGGATGAACTGGTCATTACACACGCTTGTGCAGAAACACACATACATGTATACAAGGCACAGGCACATACAAACAAAGGTAATTCCTAGCCTTTACCGTAACTGTGAGTCCTGAGGCGCTTTCCTTAACAGTACCTTGACTTGCTCTCACTTTTACAGTTATATAGTATTCCACTGCTTAGTGTGCCAGACTTTTGCATGTGAGTTCTCTTCTGGTCCACTTAGTTCCATTAAGGACTTAACCTGTAACACACTGTGGTGCAATGAACTCCCTCACACATGGATCTTTCTAGACATATGGGTAAGGGAGGGTATGGTAGGCAGATAATACAGAAGTTCTCCACGAAGACTGCAGCCACCAGCTGCCTCTCCAACATGACTGCCTGGTGCTCACATGCTTCCAACACACTGGTACTGATTAAGACCATCCCAGGAGCTGAATGACCTGGCCTACAACACTACTACACCTCTTCTCCCGCTTGGCGCTCACTCATCTGCTCCTAGCACCCGGCTGCCTTGTCAAATGTTTCTTCCACAACAGGCCTGTTCATAGGCCCCTTTCTCATTCTACTGGTGTCTTTACTCGAATACTAACAGAAACATCTCCCTCCCAACTCTCTTCCCCCCTTCCCATGTGGCTCTTCCCACTAAGAGGGACCAACAGTCACAGCAGATGCATTAACGACAAACACAGGACATCATGTTTCGTATTATTGGTCTATCTCTTGCTACAGAAATGAAAGCTTCATGAAACCAAAGGTCAGTAACCTGCACAGGTCTGCCGTTTTACAATCTCTGCTAACATCAACTTCACAGTACTAAAGTTTCTACAGTCAGCCTCTGACGCCATCCTTAAGCCTATTTAACAATACTGAAAAACAATGGTTTATCAGGTATGTTGTTGCAATGGGTACCAATTTTTGATTCACATCATTTTTCTGTGGAGAGTTTAGGAAAGATAATTGCAAACTGCTGTTAAAGGAGCAAACCCCTTCAATGGTGGATGAAGGCTTCCCACAGGTGAGCAGAGAAAGAACACCAAGACCTTCACTGCTGCATCTGCGGTTTTAACTGTGGCTTTTCCATTTGGTGAATTCTTGTAGTCACTGATCCCTCTGAGGGGTAGATCAAAGGAATAAACAGAATTCATTATTCACACAACTAGCAATGGATACTGTTACTGAAGGAAAGCCCACCCCTTCTCATAGGAATGGTAGGAATGTGTATCTAATGCAGTCATGATTATTGGAATAAATTAAGGGTTACTCATTTAATGGAATATATAACCTCAAAACCAAAAGAGAATAAATATAGAATCTCCTACGCTAAGTGAAATGAATGTGTATAAAATACAATTAAAATGCATCTGTAAGAGAGGGAGGTGTAGAACATTGATGATCTTGAATGATAGAATCTGTTCTTTAAAAAGGAAAAACAAAAACTACACTCATTTGTTTGTCAGCAGCATTCACTTATTATTATTATTATTATTGTTGTTGTTGTTTATTGGTTTTTTTTGAGACAGAGTTTCTCTGCGTAACTCTGGCTGTACTGGAACTCACTCTATAGACAAGGCTGACCTCAAACTCAGAGATCTGCCTGCCTCTGCCTCCTGAGTGCTGAGATTAAAGGCGTATTCTGCCACATACAATTCTCTCTCCTTACAAGAATCCGTCTAAGTGATGCTCGGCCACTCAGGGAGTCAAAAATGGAGTCCTCTGATACCCGTGTCCAGCGGCAGTGAGACAGGGCAGTGCTCTCTGCCTCTGGTCTCCACGGTCACACTGTAAACAAGGATCCTGCTCATTCTCTTATTTAATGCCTTCCCATTTTGTGTTTCTTTTTGTTTTTGTTATCTAATGATTCAATGTTCCTGTGGTTAGGCTAGAAGACCTTGTACCTTAGCACAAGAAGGCTGCGATGTGCCTCAAAGAGGAAATGTGTGTGAAATGAGCCCTCTCAGGCATGAGAACTCAATGAACCAACAGTACCTATTAAATATAGCATCTTTAAAACAAAAACCCAAAAAGGAAGGTGATGTGTCAATGATTTGTCAAAATGCTGTGCCCCAAGGGCTGGAGAGACGGCTCAATGGTTGGGAACACTTGTTAGCTCGTTTTCCAGCACCCACATGACTCGTAAGCACCCAGAACTCCAGTTCCAGGGACCCAACTTTGTCTGATCTGAGACCAGAAGGCATGCACATGGTGCACAGACATACGTGTAAGCAAAACAGTCAGGCACATAAAAATAAAATAAATTTAAAAAGGAGCATTGTTTCCAGAGGCTCTCGGAAGCCTGATCATTACCCCAAGCAAAAAAAAAAAAAAAATCAAAAGCTAAAACACAATGTTTTTTTTTTGAGACAATCCAGGGTCAGACTTACTCTAAAGGAAGTAGACGCCAAATATATAAGACTTGCCTCTTGATTTCAGTCAGACTCGGAACTTTAATATAGCTAGTATGAAGGGCCATAAAGAATTATTGTGCCATTTGTTTGGGCCTATGGCTGTACACTCCTGAGGGAGCACAGGTCACATTCCTGCTGTGTCCCGTCCCACAAAGGGCAAACCTGCCATGACCCAAAGAACTCCCATAAGGCTCTACCTTAAAAAGAGGCCATCACCACCCTCTTCCAGCAGCCATAGCACCTGTCCATCTTTCAAGTAGGAGGGCTCTGCTGGGAGAACCTGGCAGAGGGAAAACTTTAATACTACAAGAATTATTGTCCAGGCTTTGTGACACCCAAAGAAGTCACTTAGGACACCTGCATACACAAGAAACGCCCCTTCAGTACTAATTTCGCCTTCTAAAAACACACGGGGTCTGGCAAGGTGACCAGGATGAAATTCCACACGATCACTGGCGCCTGGGGACCAGCTCCACTACATCTGCAAGCCCAGAGGCTTGGATGAGTGAGTACCACTGTGCCTCCGTCCACCTCCTTCAGAACACAGACGGGCAGCACAGCGGGCAACTGTAGACCCCTGAGCAAGATGGAATGCATCAACATGATTACTACCGCCAAGACCATCCACACCAAGGAGCAATTTGACAAGTGCTGAAGCCAGATGCTGGCCCACCACCTCAGAGTGAGATAAAGTGGATTACCCCTTAAAACAAAGTTTCCACTACCTCTCAGTAGTGCCTTGCTTGGGCCTCGGACTTTACCATGTGGACTTCTGGGAGCCTTGTGTACCAAACTACAGCAGTACCCAAGCACAACACGTAACATAAGGAACTTTATTTTGAGCTTATATCACATGCCAGGCACTTGATACCCATCACTTAATGAGAGTCTCAGTACCCCACCAAGTAGCCAATAGGATCCTTTTTTTTTTTTTTTGGTGCTTTTCTCTTTTTTTGGACGGTGTGTGTTTATTACTTCAAGTTACATCTCCATCATAGTATCCTCTTTCCACCTCTCCCGGTCAAACCCTCCCACCCTCTACCCCCTCTCCCTCCTATCCTACTCTTCCAGAGTGGGGTGTCCCTACATATCTGTCTCCTCAACCCCAGTTCAGCAGTCATATGAGGGCTAAGAGCTTCCTCATGTACTAGGGGCCTACATGGCAGCATCACTAGGGCAAAATGTCTCATTAACAGGTAACAAAGTCTATGTTCCTGTTCCTTTTGGTGCATTGATTGTAATATAGTTATCCTGTACTATGTGGCTAAAATCCAAATTATAAGTGAATAGATGCTATGTGCATCCTTCTGAGTCTGGGTTAGCTCACTCAGGATGAGCTTCTCTAGTTCCATCCATTGCCTGCAAATTGCATGATTTCATTGTTTCTGATAGCTGAGTAGTATTCCATTGTGTAGATGTAGCACAGTTTTTTTTTTTAATACATTCCTTGGCTGAGGGACATCTGGGTTATGTCCAGTTTCTAGCTATTACAAATAAGGCTGCTATGAATATAGATGAGGAAATGTGCTTGTGGTTTGGTGAGGAATCATTTGGATGTATATCCGGAAGTGGTATGGCTGGGTCTTGAGGTAGAGTTATTCCAAGTTTTCTAAGATAATGCAGTTCCTCACATTCTGTTGACCCTCACCCATAAAATTATTTTTGTTGCCACAAAAATATCTGTAATTTTCCTACTGTCATGAATCATAATGTAAATATCTAATGTACAATAAAGCAGATATGTGGCCCTGAGAAAGGGTCGTTTAATCCCCCAAAGGGTTTACAATCCACAGGTTGAGAACAGATGCTTTAGAGTCCCCTCCTGGCCTGTCACACATCACTCATTGTTTGTATGTTTAATAGCTTTGTGACCATGGCATGCTCCTATGACAACAGAGTTCTTGACCCTAGACAGCATCTGGCAAACATGATGCCCCCAGAAACATCTATCGTATTGAGTCAGTGAAACTCTGCTGTGGCTGAACCTAGCTAGACAGGTGACGGCAACGTCTTATCAGGAGTATCAACAGCTACAGCTTAGAAAGCACTATCTGTAAGTGATTATAAGAAAAGCTGCCAGCGTCCAACAGGAAGATGAAGAATGAGGGGTTCAAACAAAGCTCCAAACTGCCAGAGAACCTTAGAAGACTTCCTAACATGGTAGCATGAATAAGGAAAAGGTGACTGATGATATCAGGTGACATGCTGGCAGGTCGGCTGGCCAGAGTCCTAAGCTATACTCTGGGAGAGGAGCCTTTAAGGCTGAAATGATGATGAGTTAGAGGCAGAACACGAAGAGTCTTTCCTATCAAGATGGGAAACTGGAGTCACCGTGATAGGTAATTTGGCAGCAATGAAAATCCTAGGCAGGGGGGGTGACAGAGCATTCCTGCACCCTAAAGAAGTTAAAAATCACTGTTGATAGGCACTCTGTTGCTATGCTGAAAGCAAGGTGGGGCTACTGGGGTTTCTGAGATTCCTATCAGCAGAGTTATTGTCTACAGAGAAAGTATGAAGTGTCTGATACTATGTAAGTCATTGACACACCTTAACCTGTTTATAAGTCTCACCGCTGCCCGGTTTCATTATCCCATTTTCACTCTTGAGCTCAAGGAAAAGCATGTGTTCAAGTTCACAGACCTATTAATGCCAAAGACAGACTTGCATAAGAACCCACAAGCCCCGTGCTTTTAAGTCTCTGCTTCAGGGAGTTGAGGGTAAGGAAAGAGGAGGCCACAGCCATCTTAGAAAAGGAAAGCTGCAGGTACGGCTCTCAGGACTCCTGAGGAAGGTGCTAAGTGAACACGTTCATGGAACTTGAGCTTCACAAGTCAGCTGTAAATGCTGGGAAGACCCAGTGGAAGCAGGCAGTGTGGAGGAACGGCTTCAACACCAGGCTGCTGCTGTGTGTGGCCTTTTTGCAGATTTAGTCTTTATAGTATCCACCCAAAGTGTGGCAAACACACAAGCCTGTGAGGCTGGTTCGTTTGACCTCTATTTTGCAAAGAGAGAATTGGCTTAGACTAGTTGGACGAGCCAAACAGCCTGTGCGCTTGACACCTACAAGCAGCAGCTGGTCTGAACAACAGCCTCTGCATTATCACATAAAAGCAAACCTGGGAAGAAAACAATGCCAGGAAATATCTGTTGCCATTTAATAGGCCCAAAAGTAACTTCGTGTTGATCATCCTCTATGTTGTTAGGTTATAGAAGATGAAGCCACGTTAGCCGACCTGTAACTACTTGATTCATATGGTTCCTATCTGTCTACCATATCTTTTTCTAGTTCCTTAGGCAGGTTTCCAAACTGCTGGTCCTACACTCGATCAGGCACCCAACTTTATTCTCCCCAAATAAACACTCGCAAATCTCAGTCAAGTGTGGCTGGTTCTTCTCTCAGGTGCGGATGCTTATCACAGCAGCATTTTAATGATGCTGCAAAAATCAGAATGAACACGAATGACCGCGTCCAGCTTACAAAGGCGTGAGAAGGTTGCACATTAGCTCCATTCTCTTTGACACATGTGGTGCTGCGTGGGCAGGGGAACCAGAGGCCCTGATCTTGGGAGCTGCGCAGCTGTGATCTCAGCCACACACACCCCATGCAGGGCAGAGGTGAGCTAATCACCTCTTCGAAACTCTATCTGCTGGATTACAAATTAACAATGATAATGCGTTCCTGTCAGGATTATCAGGATTTACAAAATAAGGTATGTGGAAATGGTCATGTTTACCTGCTTTGAAAAGCAGAACGTTTACCCATGAAAAATCCAAAGAGTAATTCCCAAAGACAACACCACACAGGCAGGGTTCTCCAAGCAAGACGACTGGTTTAGGCTTCTCCAGATTCCCAATAAACAGCTCCAACACTCCTTCAACAGCTTAGCAAAAAGTAGCCTAGCCCAGAGCTGATCTTAGGAGCAGATACCAGGGGCACTATCTGTTCCTCAGGCACTGTAAGTAACTTCTCCTAATCTGCTATCAAGCAAGTCTCCGGAAGGTTGCTCAAGCCCATATTAATTTAGCCCATGGACTGTATGTTCTTTGACATTTTCATCACTAACTTACCCCTGAGTCTTTGCCTAATGCCATGGTTTGTCCTTAACTTACTGCCCGTGAGAGCATTAGGGTCCCTCCGATAGCCATTAGACACGACTCCTCTTTTTAGATAATAGGAACCCTCTTAAATTCTGTGCTTTTATTCTTGCACACTGCCACCCAATCTCAGTGTGGTTAGCACAAGGCAGTACTCCATTGCTACTGTCATGAAAGCACCTCCACCTTTGTTAGTCCAACTATACACTTGGGACCCTGCTTCTTAGTCATCTGCAGAGCCCATGACCCAGCCATTTCCCTCTTGGAGTTGCCAGTAGTTGCTATACGCCAGCACCCCACCTTTATTTTCCATACCCATTTTTCCTTCCTGGATAGATAGTAACTCAAATAAGCTGAAATAGTTAAGGCTACCTTGCCTTGTCTTTCCTAATAACAGGCTACTGCAATCACTCTGTGGTCACCCCTGGCCGACTGAAGGGCAGTTTGCGCAGGCTCACTGCACACAGCTGCTATGGGTCACAAAGCTCCGAACTAGCAAAACTATTTGGTGCGCTGATTTACTTTTAGTTCCCTGACAACACATAAACATTGCCCTCTCATAAGATAAGTACAGTTAGAATACGGGTAAGTGCAGATACTGTGCTGGCTATATGTTTTAATACTGTGGGCATACGTGCTCTACAAGCTGATCTTGAGTTACAACTGCTGTAGACTTTTTCCTATCTTTTTTTTTCTTTTTTTAAGTTTTTCGAGACAGGGTTTCTCTATGGTGACTTTTCCCCCATTTTATAGTGTAAATTTCCTGTTAAAATATATTCTTCAGCCGGGCGTGATGGCACGCGCCTTTAATCCCAGCACTCGGGAGGCAGAGGCAGGCGGATCTCTGAGTTCGAGGCCATCCTGGTCTACAAAGTGAGTCCAGGACAGCCAGGACTGTTACACAGAGAAACCCTGTCTCGAAAAACCAAAAAAAAAAGTGTATATATATATATATATGTTTTTTTTTTTCTTCAGTAGCAAGATTTTAATGGTTCATAAGGGTCTACTCAAGGATTGGGGCCTGGGGAAAATTCCATCAGCAAATATTTTACTATGTAGTTGATCTTTGACAAAAACATGCAAAATAGCCCTTATGACATTTTTTTTTAAAGAAGACTTCTTTTATTTTTTTATAGAAGAAAAAAAGAACTAAATGTCTCCAAAATTATTCTGATGGTTTGTATAAAACTTCTTGAGGCCTTTAGGGGCTGACAAATATCTGACCATTTAAGGAAGTTTCCCTTGAGTTTTACGGGTGGTACTTTAGATTAAGTGCTTGGAAGGGCTAGTTAAGGAGGGATTGTTATTTATGATTAATGTCTAGTAGAAGTTTTGCTTTCATGTTGCTTTATGAGTACAACCAGAATTAAGTGACATACAAGGAATCATTCAAAGGAAAATATTAGTGTTCTTCAAAGGGTGAGCCAGCATCTTGGCCTACATTTTACCTTGGGTATTACACTGGTAGGAATGAGCAGACTACTGGTACAGATAAGCAGATGTTGAGAGGGTTTCGAAAATGGGTATCTCACATATTTCCACTGAGCTGAGCCTTCTCTAAGGAAAAGCTCCCACCTCATCCTCTTAAGAGATGGTTTCCATGAGGTTCCAAGTATATGTCAAAGTCTTAAGCCAAAGGAAGAAGTGGGGTGCAGCTAACTGGGAACCCCACCAGACTGGGTTTGAAACCTGGGATCATTGACTGGCAAATGAGCAACATCCTGCAAGCTAATTATCTCTCTGTGCCCACTCTGTCTGCAGGGCTCAATTACAGGGACTGACTTCATAAAACATAAGATGCCACACTGTCCCCAAAGCCCTCGGTAGGCACAGGGTAAACTCTCTATAATTATATAATATCCTTGGTAAATGTTCAATACATGTCCCTAACTATGCATTTCAAGCGGACAAAATCCAATCTCCTTCCATCTTCATTAAAGAACAACAAAGAACTCAATGTGTATCTGGAATGAGCCACCTTTCTCTCCGGATTCTGAGGAAACAATTGTTTTGATCTCATTCTTACCTCCTTTAATTATATTTTCTAATCCCCAACTTTAAAAGAAAGCTTTAGTGACCTAAATGTGAAAGAAGACAAGGCCTTCTCCCATAGAAAAACAGTTTAGGTGAAGGCTGCCATTAAAAATGTAAGTTATCCAACCAAGATGAACACATGAATTTTGGAATTTTGGTTTTATGTTTTGTTTTCTTCACAGTCTCTACTGTGGGAGACAAGAGCTCTATCACTGAGCCCATCTTCAGCCCTACAAAACTTAAACTTTGGATATTACGTTCCAAAGTGTAGTCAAGCCTTATTATTGAGAATTTACCTCAAGAAAATAGATTTAAATTTTCATAGCTCTGGGTAGGTATGATCAAGATACACAGTATACATGAATGAAGTTGACAAAGAATAAGTAAAAGACATTTTTCAAAAAAAAAAAAAACCTCATAGTTCTTTTGCATGTGTGTGCTTATGGTCACTTGCATCGTGCTCAAGGCTGGAAATATTCTCAAACTTGATGGCACATGCCCACTGAGGTCCAGCAAGATGGTGTTCTGCTTTCTGACTTTCATACTATATTAAAACAAGCACCTTTTCCTCAGTTTCCTTAGTCACAATATTGTACTTAAAATGGTCCCTAAGACTAAACTGCTATACACTACTCGAAGGACAAGGATGTGGTATACCTTGCAAAGAAATGTACTAAATGTGATTCTTTGTCCCATGAGGTGGTGGCAGTGAACTGACAACACATATGCAGTACGGTGTCTTTAACAGAAGCACAAATAAAATGAGGTTATCTATTGCTCAACCAGTCAAAAGTTCTTGAGCAGAGACAGGCAGAAACCTACCTCTGCATCTCCCCTGGAGCAATGGTTCAGTGTTCACAATGTGCTGAGCAAATGTACAGGTTTGAGGGGAAAGACCAAGGTCCACCTGCATTCTTGCGTACTGAAATAGTTCCTCTGACCTGCTTCTCCACCTACCCAGAAGAGGCTGCAGGGTGGAACTCAGAGAGAGAGAGAGAGAGAGAGAGAGAGAGGCCTGAGCAAGTGTGAGACATGAGACAGGCAATAAAAGGAAGCAAGCCGTTGATGTCTGGAGACCAGATTTTTGAGAGTGTGAGTCTCAGGGCAAAAACAACAGCCTGAAGTCCTATTGATGCTCCTGACAACACCCACAGCTAACATCTACCGCCACCACCCACGGCTGGCCACTACTTATCCTAGGACATTCAGTCTGATATACCCTGAAAGACTGTCACAGAAAACGACCCAAGGATGAGATTAATTCCTGACCTGATTTCACGATATACAGCAGGCTATCCATAATACCTTTTCCTGGCCGGGTGTGGTGGCGCACCTTTAATCTCAGCACTTGGGAGGCAGAGGCAGGTGGATCTCTGAGTTCAAGGCCAGACTAGTACACAAAGGGAGTTCAGGACAACCAGGGCTATTACACAGAGAAATCCTGTCTCGAAAAACCAAAAACAAACAAACAAAATTGAGGGCTGGAGAGATGGCTCTGCAGTTAAGAGCACTGGTTGCTCTTCCAGAAGACTCTGGTTCAAATCCCAGCACCCACATGGCAGTTCACAGCCGTCTGTAACTGCAGGGTGTGGTAATGCACACCTTTAATCCCAGCAATCAGGAGGCAGAGGTAGGTGGATCTCTGTGAGTTCAAGGCCAGCCTAGTCTACAAAGCGAGTCCAGGATAGTCAAGGATATACAGAGAAACTCTGCCTCCAACCCCCCCTCCCCCCAAAAAAAGGATGTTAGCACAATTGCAGCATCACTGTAGCTTTACTGAAAGCTTTACAGATAACAACTAAGGATAATGGTGCAGAAACACTACTGGGTCAATGCTGCCTTGGTTTAGAGATGAAGAACAAGGTTCAGAGGAGATTTATGACCTCTCACCTTAGAACTAATCCTGTCTGGCCAAGGGGCAGAAGGTCACAGGGTATCCTACAGTCACACTCTTTCTGTGGTCTGTGAGGTAATGAACGCCACAGTCCTAGTTTGGAAAGCAGAGGCAGATCTTCCTGTACTGAGCAAATGCTCCAAGATTCATTCTGATGTCCGTGGTCCCCCGTGCCTCATCTCATCACATGTGAAGTGTAAGGCTTTCTTTCATAATTGTAAGAATACAGTGTTTGAATTCAGCTGCTGTTTGGGCCGCAATACCTGTAGCCACCCTCTTCACAGGCACAGAAAAGCACCCCACTGAGATGTCCCTGAATCCCTAAGAAACAGACTTCCGGACCCCAGGATCTCTCATATGGGAAGTGAGTTTACATTAAAAGGGGTTATTCCTGGCCACACACCTTGCTCCCCACCCCATTACCAGTCTTCTGCCTGAGAATCAGTACCTGGCTTCAGGCTTGTTCTGTGAATGAAACCACCCACACCTTCTGAAAGGTATAAAAAGATTCCTCTCTTCTGCAATGTGGGCTCTCTGCAATGGGATTCCTCTCTTCAGAGACCCTGCTGCACTGTCTGTCTGTCTCTGATGCTAGGCCTGAACTCTTGTCCTCACCGTGCTGCTGCTGTCTGTCTGTCCAAAGCATGAATAACTCTCCCAATAAATGCCATTCCTCCAACAATCCATCTCAGCATCCCCTTGAGCCCTCCGTCTCTGATTTTCCAGTAATCATTTGTTTGCACTGAGATTTTTTAAAATGATACACTGTTATACACCAATACAAAATACAATTCGCACATTAAATGACACTCTAGGGGCTGGAAAGGTGGCTCAGTGGTTAAGAGCACTGGCTGTTCTTCCAAAGGACCCAAGTTAAAATCCCAGCACCCACATGGCAGTTCGAAACTGTCTGTAATGGCAGAGTGTGGTAGTGCACACTTTATTCCCAGCAGTTGGGAGGTAGAGGTAGCCGGATCTCTCCAGTGAGTTCCAAGACAGTCAGGGCTGTTACACAGAGAAACCTTGTCTCAAAAACCTAAAAAAAAAAACAAAACAAACAAACAAACAAACAAAAAAAACCCCAGAACCAAAAAAACCTACTCTAATAGAATTTGATATCGATTAAAACAAAAGAAAGGGCTGGGCAGGTTCCAGGGAACAAAACCCCTCTTCCCAGAATTAAAAAAAAAAAAAAAAAAATCAATCACTGTTTCTAAGTAGGTCAGTGTCACATCTAATTGCTACTGCACTAACGATCAACGGAATTAAAAAGAAAGCCCAACTTTACAACCAATTCCTCAAAGGAACACATGTCGGATTCTTTTGGAATATAGAAATGGATCCTGCTCTAGCAATACACAGGTTGAGTTCACAGTATTCAAGCATTTTCTCCCACTTCCATTAGGAAAGCAGTACTTACAGCTCTATTTTTAGAGATTAAAGAGTAATTCACATTTAATATCATTAATAACTGAATGCTCCCACCTTTTTAAGCATATTCTGTAAGAACTTCAAGATGAATAGGATTTATTTCAGTTTAAAAGTCTTTTTTTTTTCCTCAGACTGGATGCTTTACCCAGCAAGGTCAAAGTTCATCTTACATGTGGTTCCCTGAGCTAACACAAAGACATCTCAAAGCCATCAATGTCTTTGTTAAGAGCGGGTAAAGGAATCCCAGGCTCTTTAGCAGTGAAGGGTCTACAAGCAAGATCTGTGACCTAGGTTTGGCAGGGATGACAGTTCTGTAATAAGGGCAAGGCCTTGTGTAAGTGAGTAAGAACAGGTTAGGGGGCCAGTGACATGGCTCAGCAAAAGTACTTGCCATCGAGCAAGGCTAATAATCTGAATTTGGTCCCCATGACCCACATGGTGGCAGAAGAGAACTGACTCCTCCTCTGACCTCCGCATGCATCTTATGCACACACACACACACACACACACACACACACACACACACAGAGAGAGAAAATTGACCAATGTGACCACACACACACACAAACAAAACAACACATGTCACCAAAAGATAATGAATGAGTCAAGCGTTCCTCCTTGAGAAGGAAGAGAATTAAGAAGTGTCTATTTTCTCACTTCTTCCTTCCTGTTTGGAAGCTGTTTGGAAGCTTGGTGATACCTTACAGCAGCCATCTTGGAGCTACATAGAAAGAGTGTCTACAGGTTAAAGTTGACAGAACAGCAATTCAGAAAGAACCTAGAATTTGATGTGACAATCCAGTGAGCAATTAGGCTTATGAAAATGTAAAATAATGAATCATCTTCACATTCTGAGCCTTACAGTCTGTTACCTGTAGTCAAAGCAGCTGAGGTGTGTTCGACTTAGCAAGCTGACTATGTACAGGAAACAGAATAATCTCAAGGAGGACATTGCACAGGAAAAAAAATAACATGAAGATGAAGGAAATCGGGAAGATAAGGAAAATTAAGGGAACTTAAGGAGGGAAAGAGGGCCTTCATGCCTGGGGTCTGGTTAAAGTCCAACTAACAAAACTCCTGGGAAGATAGCCTACATAGAGATAACACTCCTATTTTTAATAAAAAGATACTTCAAATAAAAATGTCAAAGTAGAAATGATTCATGCACGCTTAAGGCCTAAGTATATACAAATTTTAACCTCTCCTTCCTTAGCTATAAACTGAAAATTTCGGAAAAATCTCAAACTAGCAACTTTGTTTACAGTCAAAATGTTAACTTCCCTCTGACTCAAAGAATTTATTTGACCACTGATCTTTCTTTTCAAACTGTAATCTTATCCAGTGTGCCTCAAAAATCAGCCTAGGATCTCATTTACTTAAAAAGGGAGGGTGGTGGGCAACATGTGTGTGTGTATCTTCACATTCTGAGCCTTATAGTCTGTTTACCTGTAGTCAAAGCAGCTGTAGTGTCCTTGATTTAACAAACACACACAGGCACGCACGCACGCACGCTCAGGAGGCAGACCTCTGTGAGTGAGTTCTACAGAGTCCAGGACAGTCAGAGTTCTGTTACACAGAGAAACCTGTCTCAAAAAAGCATAAATACATACATATATACATACGTGCATACATACATATATGCATACACTGAAGCAAGGCATGGTGGCCTTTAATCCCAGCACTCAGGAGACAGAGGCAGGCGGTTCTGAGTTCGAGAGCAGCCTGGTCTGAAAGTGAAATATGCTGGATGTGGGTGATGCAAATCCTTAATCCCATTGCTCGAGGCAGACACTGGCAAATCTCTGAGAACCAGGCCAGCCAAGGTGGCACAAACTCAAAAGAAAAACAAACATACCACACTGAAATGTGAACTCAAGGTCAAAAATTCTGGCTTCACCTGAGTGGAGGTCTTGAAAGAAAACTCCCCAAGCTGCCACAATCAGCACGGAGGAGCTGTGACTCACCCTCCTTGTTGACAAAATTTTGTACATCAATGAACACAGTTAAATCCTTGGGTGGAAACAGATGGGGTGGGGTGTGTTGTTCAGTTGGTTTGGTCTCACAGCAGGCCAGTGTTGAACTTGCTAGTACCTGAAAATAATCTTACATTTCTGATCCTCCTGCATCTAAACCCTAATTTATGTGGTCCCAAGAAATGAACTTAGAGCTCTGTTCAAAGGAAGGAAGCAATAATTCTACTGAATTACATTGCAAGCCCAGAGTTAGAAGCTTTGAAAGGCTAATATTCAGAAACGCTCCACATTCTTAAAGTTCCTAACTTTTTCTCCATCCTTTTTAAAAGACAGGACAGAAAAAAAATCATACTGATTACAAAAGTAATATCCAACTTTTCATATGTCAACTAGATTAGAAAAACATTTCCACTAACTGTTTGCTGCACTAAATATCCACCCCATTTTCTTGTAGTGCACACCCATAATCGCAGGGTTTGGGAGACTAAGGCAGGCAGGGGTACCATAAATTTGAGGCCAGTCTGGTCTATACGGTACTTGCTAGGACTATGCAACAAGACCCTGTCTCAAAAGACAAACACAGAGGTAAACAAGCAAAAAATTTATAGAGAAGCTAAGGTAATGAATACTGTGATAACGTTTGTTTCAAAACAAACATTGGCCTGGGGTGGTGGTGCATGCCTTTAATCCCAGTGCCAGGAAACAGGTGGTAAAATCTCCATAAATTCAAGACCAGCCAAGGTTAAAGTGAGACCCTGTTCCAAAAACAAACAAAAGATGAATCAAATGTTTTTAAAATATTTGTCCTAAAATGTAAGCACTATTTTGGTGATGACATTTTATTTTTCTTTTTTTGCTCAGTTACATTTTCCAAATTTTCTACAATGTATTAAAGTTCTTGTTTCTAGGCCTATTCATAACAAACAAAAGTATTAAATGATAGCCATTCATTCTTTTTAAAATTTGTCCAAGGGGACAGTGAGATAGATGGCTCAGTGGTTAAGAGCACTGACTATGCTGGGCAGTGGTGGCCACGCCTTTAATCCCAGCCCTCGGGAGGCGGAGGCAGAGGCAGGCGGACCTCTGTGAGTTCGAGGCCAGCCTGGTCTACAGAGTGAGTTCCAGGACAGCCAGGGCTATTACACAGAGAAACCCTGTCTCAAAACACAAAAACAGAAACAAAACAAACAAACAAAAAAGAAAGAAAAGAAAAAGAGCACTGACTGTGTCAGGAGGCCTGCCCTCAGTGTCCTGTCTGGATTTCATGATCACCGAATTCTCTTAGAAATCAGTGAGTTGCTGATAACACCCACCTGTACACACAAATAAGAGGTCACTGCCCTAGAGGGAGGGAGAGAGAGAGAGAGAGAGAGAGAGAGAGAGAGAGAGAGAACTGGCTACTCTTGCAGAGGATCCAGGCCAGATTCCCAGCACCTACATGGTCACTCTTACAACCAACCATAGGTAATTCCAGCCCCAAGGGATCAATCACACTGGTCTGAGGACATGGAGCACACATATGTTGCATAGACATGCATATAGACAAGACACCCAAACACATAAAATAATGTAAAAATATTTGTCTGGGATAACACACATCTTTGTTCTACCAGTTTACAAAACCTAGTTCTCCCTACACTGAAACAGAAAAATGTTATGTCTCTCTCTAATTCTAGTTCTCTGAAAATGTAACCGATGAGTGGAACAATATATCTACATATATAAATCTGGATGTTTTTATTTCGGAAAGTTGGGTATATATTGAGTTGTTAAGGCCAGCTGAACTCCCCGGAAAACTAAGTAGCGCATGTCATCTTAACATGAAGAAAGAAACAGTAATTTAAGGTAACAGAGGAAAAAGACAACTGGCAAGCTACTGATGGTCTGGCCAAAGATCAATGAAAACAGAACTTAGAACTGCTTCAGAATACAGCTACACTGCAAATGTCCCAGTTATTGCACATCAACAAGACATGTGGAGCTGTTCCACTGTTAACTACCTAAAGAAAACACAACATCTGTTAGAGCATACCCAGACATAATAAACCACACATGGAAGAGGCCAAGCTCCTATCACTGAGGCAGGACCTGCCTTGTTTTTGTGCGCACTCCACTGAGACACAGTAAGTTACATTCAGTCTCACAGTTTCCAAGTCCCTGTCCTTGTACCTTCAGCAGGGCTGGGGCAAGAGGTGCTTCTGTATACAACTCTCCACAAAAGCTTTAGTCAGATGAAGTTGGGCTTCCGATTCCTTATTCAAATAATTCTAAAACACATGGTGGAGCTTTTGTGTGATCTGTCCCACCCTGGGTGTGTTATTTCATCCTTGTAATGCAAATTAAAAAAAAAATCTTAGGCTTGCCTGAACTCTCCATTGGAAATAACACCCAACTCCAAGGCCAGACTGCAGGACGTTGCTCAGCAAACTCTTCACACTGTAATAGCCAAACTCAAGGTTCACATTTGCGCCTGCTGGACTCATGACAAGCTCTATCACTAGTGAACTTTATTTCTAATTAGAACATTCACCTTAGATGGCATTGATACTGAAGTTTAATTTTTTTTAAACATTTATTTAGTTATTTATTTATTTATTTATTATGTATACAGTGTTTGCTCTACATATATGCCCAGGCAGATCTCAATGTAGATGGCTGTGAGCCACCATGTGGTTGCTGGGAATTGAACTCAGGACCCTGGGAAGAACAGCCAGTGCTCTCAACCTCTGAGCCACCTCTCCAGCCCTGAAGTTTAATTTTTTTAAATGAAACAAGCTTGATCTTAGTGTATGGAAAAGGCGTGAAAGCACAGAGGCTCACTCAACTCTACGCAAAGAACCGCAGGCAACTAAATAAAAGAAAATTGAGAGCAGGAGACACAGGCCTTCCCTGGAGACAGCAATTGGGTATCCAGTACCAAATGGTCGGCCCTGAAAGCATGCAAGTAACACTGTGTAGAATGAACAGGTTGCATCTATATATTTAGGAAGGTACACACACATATAGATATACGTATGCAACAATTAATGAAAAAAGGTGGCCATCAAACGACTGAAGATCGATGCTGTAATGTATGGAGAGAAAATGGGAACTGTCCAAGCAGCCACTGGTATGTCATTTCTTAGTTTTGGAAGCTGCAGGCCCTGTACTTCCTATATAATCAGATATATTTATCCCCCTCAGGTCTCTGAGGTTATTGAAGAACAGATTGATAAAGTCTCATAATTAAATTTTGAGTTGTTTAGGAGTCAAGAGAGTGTTATAGATCTAAGAAGATACTTTTAAAATTGTGTTGCAAGTTAGTATGAATGTTGAGTTAGATATAGAACTTTAAACTCATGGAGATGGTTAGTTAGTAGAATGTTAAAGTCAGGTACCAAATACATATGGACTGGACATTGGGAATGTACGCTAAGCCATATAACCCTCATAATTGTGGCCTAATTACCTCTGTTGTTTTGTATTGTATTTATTATTATAAGAGAAAGAGCCATTTGTTGGACTGAAAGGGGAAACTGTAGGGGGAAATAAGATATACCTTAAACTTAAAAAAAAAAGGGAAGAAGATGGGGGGTTGAGGGTGGGAGGGTGGGACTGGAGGGGGTAATAGGGAGGGGACTGCGATTGAGATGTAACTTGATGAAATAAAAAATAAAGGAAAAAAACAAACAAAAAAAAAAAAAGAAAAAAGGTGGCCATGAATTTGAAAAGAAGCAAGGAGGGGTTGGAGGGAGGAAAGAGAGGGAAAGATGTAATTATACTGTAATCTCAAAAAATAAGAGAAACTAGCTGGGAGTATCTTTAATCCTTTTAACGCCTTTAATACCAGCACTCACGAGGCAGAGGTAGGCAGTTCTCTGAGTTTGAGGGCAACCTGGTCTACAGAGCTAGTTCCAGGACAACCAGGGCCACACAGAAACCCATCTTGAAAAACAAAAAAAAAAAAAACAAAAACAAAAACAAAAAAGATTTTTTTGGAGGACTTCAAATGGTTATATACAGAGCACATAACTTTTCGGTTGGGAGCCGTGCCTATGTATTCAGACATTGCTCTAATTAGAAAACCTTAAGTTTAATAAGTGGAAGCTGTAATACTGACAAATGTAAAAGTATGTGGCTACATAATATGAATTGATGCATAAATTTTTATGATTTATTCTGGGGTAGCTAATTGTTTTAAAAATGAACTTTAATAATGAGTTTCTATAATAAAAAAAAAGTTTCCCTTAAAAACAACTGAAAAAGAACCCTAAAAAAAAAGACTCCTGCTTTTTTTTTTTTTTTAATAACAAAAAAGAGTCACATTGTTGAGCAGATTAAATGATTAAAGTACTTTAGGATAAATTATCCTGTGAGAAAACAGTATTTTAATGCTATTCTTAAAAAGCCAAGTCTAACACGCCTAGAACATTAATTATCTTAATTCAACTAGTATACGAATCACTAGCTTACTAATTCGTCTTAATACTGATCCTCCACAGCATTTATTTTCTATGACAAATCTATACAGAAACAGCATTCTTTCTACAGTTTACTTTTTGCACTCAAAAGTATTTACCTCAGTCTGTAATGTAATAATGGTATTTCATCTAAATTTAGAAAAAGGGAAGAACCCCGAGTGTCATGGACTCCTTTTAGAGGTTTTTAAAAACTGTACCCAGGATGACTGAGAACAGCCTCCTGGAATGTCTCTTTTCCTCTCCCGCCATCTTGTTTCTTGTCGTCGCCAGTAGACAGAAAAAGACTAAGATGGAAAGGTGAGCCCTGGACTTAGTTAGCATAACTTCCTAGAGCCTGGTGAACTGGCCAACTACAAGATAAAGAACATGAAACACCAAACAAAAACCAATCTTACTTACAGAAGCAATGCTCCACCTCTCAAGAGGGAGAGGTGGGGGTCTAGAGGCAGGCAGATGCCAAATCAGCACCTAGTACAATTTGCTCCACCAAGCAGTCCCACAAAGAAGCCGGCCACTTTGTTCTTCCTAGAGCATGCGCACTAACCTCCTGGGGCCATATCCTGGGACACACTAATTTCGGCAACAAGACCCTTCTATTAAGATCCAGCCTAGGTGCCCCTCAGTGTGACACATTAGATGGCTAATGAGCTATCCCAGGAATGTGTGTAACATGTTTGCAGGTGCCACAAGGTCCCTCGGCCAATTATGCTATTCATTCTTTCTCTCTAGGGAGAGGTTTATGTATAATCTTCCATCTCTATTAGATTAGATAATTCTATCCCTACGGAGCTTCAGCCCCGCTAGATCCATTCCTGAGCCTATGCATAAAAATATTAACGTTAATTAATGTCTTTTGACCTTCTATGTTAAAGAATATGGTCCTTTCCTACTAAAAAATAAAATAAAATAAAATGTCTAGGGACTGGATGGAGAGATGGCTCAGCCGTAAAGAGCACTGACTGTTCTTCTGAAGGACCCAGGTTCAAATCCCAGCATCCACATGGCAGTTCACAGCTGTCTGTAATGGCTGGGCATGGTAGTGCACACCTTTTATCCCAGCGTTAGGGAGGCAGGGGCAGGCAGATCTCTGAGTTTGAGGATAGCCTGGTCTATAGAGTGAGTTCCAGGATAGCCAGGGCTCTTGCACAGAGAAACCCTGTCTCGAAAAACCAAAAACACCAGCTCTAACTAAAGATAATTCTGGTGGTTCACTGGTAGCAAGCAAGATGCTTCCATTTTCTAGAATTTCATATACAGTAGGAGTTTTGGCAAAGTCTCGTCTCCATTCTCCTCCTAGCAAGTCACTACTATAGGCTCCCTCATTTGAATGTACCAGTGCCAAATTTTCATAAGCTTCAATAAGTTTCTTAGTAGTAAGTATCCTAATTAAAAGTACTTCATTGGGGCTGGAGAGAGGGCTTAGCAGTTAAGAGCACTGGCTGTTCTTCCAAAGGACCCATGTTCAAATCCCAGCACCCACACGGCAGTTCACAGCTGTCAGTAATTGCCAGGCGTGGTGACGCACGCCTTTAATCCCAGCACTTGGGAGGCAGAGGCAGGCGGATCTCTGTGAGTTCAAGGCCAGCCTGGTCTACAAAGTGAGTCCAGGACAGTCAAGGATACACAGAGAAACCTAAAAAGATTCCCAACCATTTATTTTTAAAAGTATCTATGTAGATTCCCCAGTGGACTACAAATGACATCTGAGGAATTGCTTTAGAAAAGGCTTAGAGCCCGGTGTGGTGGTGCACGCCTTTAATCCCAGTAATCCGGAGGCAGAGGTAGGCAGACCCTGTGACTTCAGGGACAGCCTGGTCTACAGAGTGAGTACAAGGACAGCTAGGAGTACACAGAGAACCCTGTCTCCTACCCCCCCACACAGAAAAAGAGAGAGGTCAGAATAGAAATTTTCAAATGTGTATTGTTGGCCTTGCAAAAGTAAGAGTAAAATATAGTTAGAATCAGAACCAAAGACTGGCAGCATTTAGATCAATATGTAATAGAATTCGTAGTTACAACGAACCTCAAGCAGTGAGAGCCACCCAGAGAGGAGCGGACTGAAAGCCACTTAAGGAAGTTCTCCATTTCTAAACCTGGACCACCAAGTCAAGAATAAAGTCATTGCTGGGGATGTCGTCCAGGGGCAGAGTACTTGCCTAGTATCCATGGGTATGATATGGGATGTGTGTGTGCTAAAAGAATTGCTTCACTTCATATTAGAGCATAAATCCCAACGATTTAAAATACTAAATCTGAAAAGTGAAAACAAAAAGTCGCTACCCACAGAAACAACCTACTGATGATGTAAGAATTAGATAACGCGGGGGCTGGAGAGATGGCTCAGCGGTTAAGAGCACTGCCTAGTGCTCTTCCAAAGGTCCTGAGTTCAATTCCCAGCAACCACATGGTGGCTCACAACCATCCACAATGTGATCTGGTGCCCTCTTCTGGAATGCAGGTGTACATGCAGATAGAGCACACATATACATAAAATAAATAAAATAAATCTTTAAAAAAAAAATTAGATAACACATGATTTAATTCTTCCCCCCTTCAGCTTCAAGACATACCAAAGGGCTTCCAATGTGGCCCTCCTAGCAAGGCCCTGCCTGAACAAGTAGATGGAACATCTTAGTCAGTCCCCTTTCCCTTCGAATTTTAAGTCCATTAACAGAAACAGCTAGGCCAGATTTCTTTGAACAATGTCAAACTATTTCATGGAAGCATAAGCCTGCAAACTCACAGTCCCCAAATGTTCAGTCTCTTTCATTTCATTGAAATGAAAACTTTATCTTTGGTGCAACATGTATAGAGGTTTTATGCATTTGATGAATAAATAACTGGGATAATCCCAAGTGTTTGATAGAAAATATATTAGCATTCTGTCTGTCAAGAGGCTCTCTGTTCTTCCTACTGTTAGGTAGGACTGTGGAAAAGCATAGCTTCTCAAAAAGTTTCAAAATGTGCACAGCAAAAGCTTCTGACGCAACCTCATTAATATTATCAAGTTTTCTTTTACCAAAATCTTTCAGAGTGGATTATAGATATCTTCCAGGTGGAGCTGAAGCCATACTCCCTTTCCGTCCCTCAGGACCTACCCACTGGCACCTATCAGCTTGCAGGGTTGATGTGGACCCATATGGAGTTACCTCAAAAATTGCATTATGATTCCACAGAGACTTCCTCTTCTCTCTTGACCCCAGAGTCAATGGTGAGGGTAGCTGTAATAATGTAATAAAAATGGTTGTGCTGGGGCATGGGGCTGGAGAGTGAACACACTTGGTTTCACTGAATTCTCACAGCCTGCAGACAGCTGACTTCATTGCCTCACCTTTCCCAACCGGAAGCCAAAGAGGAGTAGCAACAGCATCCATCTCCAGCTTGGAGAGATGAGACCACCAAGCAGAGATCACCCAGCTTCTACAAGGTTGAGCAAGAACCTAAACTCAGAAACCCTGAATCCTCAGTCTGTGCATTCCTCACTACTCTATCTTGCCATAGCAAGCCCCTGGCACACCCCCTGAAAACCTGAAAAGTGCAACAGTAAGAAAGTCCAAAATCATCAGTAAGCCAAAGAAGCACCTTCTGTATATAAGCACCATGCAGGACGGATCTAATATCCTTTCTTCCTGAGTCAGCGGACCCATGGGTTCCTATACAGACTAGCATAATTTGTTTCAGTTGATTTGACACCAAGTCTGTCTTTTACTGCATATACAAAACTGGTTTCTTCTTTCTTTCTTTTTTGTTTATTTTTCAAGACAGGGTCTTCTTACTATGTAACTCTGGCTGTCATGGAACTCACCACGTAAACCAGGCTGGCCTTGAACTCAGAGCTCTGCCTGCTAGGAGTGAAGGCATGTGCCACTATCCAGTCACTGAACTGGCATCTAATTTGTTCCCAACAATGTAATCAGTGCAGTAAAGACCACACTAACCCTCCCAGAGGAGAAAGTATGAAGTCATGCTAGACAAAATGTCAATCTCCCTAACACATCCTTAGGTATGCAAAACCAACTGGGTGGAAAGAGACAGGAGTAATAATTTACAAGATCAAAAGAAAAAACAAACAGAAACTGACTCTGGACATCAAAGAGATAGAAATTAAAACAACAAGAGATCATTCTGTCCTTACCAACGTATCAAAGATTTTTAACAAGAAATCATCTTCATTGTCACTGCCCATCTTGCCAGAGTATAAATTGATCCAACTTCTCTAGAGATCAGCCCTATTGAAATATCATAATCTTTTACATTAGAACATACGTTTCTCCAAAGGAAATCACCTAGTATATCAAAGGAGGAACATATAAAGATCTGCATCACCCATGGGCTGCTGGAGCAATGGGTCAGAGGTCAAGAGCCCTGACTGCCCCTGCAGTCAACCCAAGCTTAGCCCCAGTTTAGTTCCCGGTCCCCATAAAGTGGTTCTCGAGCACCTGTCACTCCAGTACCAAGTCAGAAGGACACTCTTCTGACTTCTGAGGACACCAGGCATGCACATGGTGCGGATACACGCAAACAAACACCTAAAAAATAAACAAATCCTTCAAGGTTAGCCTGGTCTACAAAGTGAGTTCTAGGATATTCAGGGCTAGGCAGAGAGACCTTGTCTCAAAACAACAACAAAAACAAAAACCAAAGAAGGTGGGGGGGGGGTGTTTATCTAAAAGAAGGCAAGCAACAAAACACTAAATAGACACTAATGTTAAAGTTTTAATAGCACACACACAATCTATTATGTAAAGACAAAAACAGCAGCATAGAAAGGTATGAAGAGGGCTGGAGCAATGGCTCAGCGGTTAAGAGCACTGACTGCTCTTCCAAAGGACCCGGGTTCAAATCCCAGGACCACATGGCAGTTCACAGCTGTCTGTAATTGCCGGGAGTGGTGGTGCACACCTTTTATCCCAACACCCCGGAAGGCAGAGGCAGGCGAATCTCTGTGAGTTCGAGGCCAGCCTAGCCTACACAGTGAGTCCAGGGCAGTCAAGTTGTTTGAACCAGAGAAACCCTGTCTCAAAACACACACACACACACACACACACACACACACACACACACACACACAGATGTGAAGAGACAGTAGTAAATGCCAACTACCCAGTACAGTGCCAGGCCCATGCCATCAAATGGCTTAGCCAAGAGAAATGCCTTGCAAAGAGAACTGAAGGAGATGTATAGAAAGAACAGTGCTTACTTCTAAGTAAGAATTAAAGGTGTCTTTCCTCTGGCTCTATTCTTTAATGATTCTTATGTTTCCTATAACAAACACTTTGGTCATTTTAGAACTGGGAAAACATTTCAAAAGTAAAATTAAAGATGCTTTCTAAGCACCCACAGTGTAGCGTTGACGTCTGAGGGCAGGACAATTCCCAGTCTGTACATGGGCTTTTATCAGCATATCAGATGACTGTAGCACTGTAACCAGTGACTAAAGCCTGTGCCAGGGCACCATGGACACTGGCATCACCTGTGGGGTCTAGAACAATGCTAAGTCTAAGAGGTGGGTATCACAAAGAGGCAGACAGAGAGCAGCGTAAAGACCAAAGCTTAAGGGATGCTGCAAATCTCTGTGCCAGTGTTTTAGACGAAGCTGTTAATGTCCTATAATTCAAATGTCATTAAAGGCACTGAAACTCGGAAACAAGCAATGTTCCTGTGGTTAAAGTATTTACATGGCTTTATGTTCACTGTACCCGGTAAAGTTAACAAGGGCTTTCTGTAGTTATTCTGCTTGTAAGTGTTTAGGATCCACTTAAGAAAATTAAGACAAGAGACACTTGCAGACCATTGACTGTAACCACAGGAATGTTTTGGGCCAGTTCAGTTTTCATGTGTATTGTTGTACTGACTGGATACTTAATAATATTTAAACAATAGGACCACTGGGGCTGTGACTTCCTCCCCATTGGAGCCTCAGGTAGGCCTAAAGCCTATTTTTCCATTTGTCCCTCCAGGCAAATCATATACAGCACCTGCTTTCTTTTGTATATAAATGAAAATAAAGCAATATGAGTTTGGTGCAGGGATTACTCTAAAAAGAGCAGACGTTGTGGCGCACGCCTTTAATCCCAGCACTCGGGAAGCAGAGGTAGGCGGATCTCTGTGAGTTCGAGGTTGGTCTACAAAGAGAGTCCAGGACAGCCAGGGCTCTGTTTACACAGAGAAACCCTGTCTCGATAACCAAAACTTAAATGCCTTTGGTAAGCTAGACAGGTTGCCTGGCTGGAGAGAGATCGGGACCTGCTGAAAGTTCACAATTCCCTGTTAACTCCAGCATCAGGCGGTACACCCAGTGACTCGTATGCCATAGCCATTTGTACATACCTGATGCACATATGGACAAAAGCAGGCACACGCATACACACAAGTGAAAATAAACATGTTTTAAGGAAATATCTCTTGAGGGACCGGAGAGATGCTTAGTGGTTTAGAACACTGGCTGCTTCCCTGAGGCCCCAGGTTTGATTCCCAGCCCCCAACACAGTGGCTCACAACCATCTGCAACTTTGGTTCCAGGAGATAGGATGTCATCCTCTGGTCTCTGAGGACACCATACACGTGGTACACAGACATACTCTCAGGCAAAAACACTATACAGGTGAAAAAAATTTTTAAGAAAAAAAATATTTTGAGAAAATAGAGTTATCATTTTATGTAAAACGTAATCATAAACCTCGTGAAATACGTGTCAATTAAACACGCCCTATAACATTGCGACTAATGTCCACGAAGCTTCAGAAAGAATGACCTAAAGCATGAACCCTTGAAAGCAATAAGTTAAGGGCATCTGAAAGCTACAAGTGAGTGTCCCTCAATCTTCTAATTGGGATGCATAATGTACCTCAGCAACTGATGGATCTCTGTGTTGTTTTGGGTCCCTTACTGGTTTGGTTTTGCTTTTTTTTTTTCCTTGTGATCAAAGAAAAGGCTTAAGATTACATTTCAAATGTTAACGGTGGATGATTATTAGTTAAACCATAGGTTTCCAAAAAGGATTGGTTGTTCCAATATAGAAGAAGAACCAAGAAACTAGCTGGGGAAGGGGCACACACCTGCAATTCTACTATTGAGACAGGAGGATTGCAAGTTCTGGACAAGCTTGGTTTTTAATACACCCAGAACCTGCCTCAAAAAAAAAAAAAAAAAAAAAGACCAAACCTTGAAGACTAAAAATCACAAATGCTCAATATGCAACGGTAGATGGAGACGAAGCACCGTAAATTCACAGGCTTCACTTTAGATGGTTTCTCATGACCAGTGCCTTTGGATGATCTTGTATAAAAAGCTTACAGATTCCTAGTTTATTACCCTACAGCAATTCTCTTTTTTTTTAAATTTATTTATTTATTATGTATACAGTATTTGGTCTACATATATGCCCGGGCACTGGATTTCAATGTAGATGGTTGTGAGCCACCATGTGGTTGCTGGGAATTGAACTCAGGACCCCTGGAAGAACAGCCAGTGCTCCCAACCTCTGAGCCATCTCTCCAGCCCAGCAATTCTCTTTTTTAAGGCCTACTTTATTTGTAAAATATATTAGTGGTGAGTAACTATACGCAGAGACACTCAAAAAAAAGAAAGACTTATCTGCATAATGTGCAAAAATTATATATCTGTACCTCCCTATAAAGAAAGGAGGTTCTGACCAAATGATGGCTTCATGCAAATTTCACAGGGTCTACAGGAATCATGAGTTGTATGGGTAACTTTTCTAAGTAAACATCTGAGTTCTCCTAACAAAGACACTAGGAAACACCTGGGAGCTGGAAAACCTGAATGCAGGGACAAGCAAAGGAAAAGCCAAGGCAGCCTGATGGAATGGTGTCTGGCCCCTACTAATGAGGTGTAGCACAGCTCCTCCATCCATTTATCACCAAGGAAAGTTATTTTGGAAAACTAATTTCAGAAAATACTTGGACCTAACATATTCCAGATCACTGACACAGAATGAAATCTTGACTTGCTATAATATCGATTCACTTTGCATTTACTTTGCTGGCTAATTACTAAGTGGGTGGGTTATTTCTTTCTGTCTGAAGGTCTCCTTCTCTTTTGCAATTTTCTCAATTTCCTGGGTTGAGTATTCTTTCAAGAAAATATATAAAGTGACTGTTGGTTATGGAATGGGTTGACTTTGGGGTTGAATTCTAATGTGTACCAGACACCTTTAGAATCAGCAATGGAAGGCAAGCAGCAGTTTTCCAAAAGCAAAAAATACCAATATAACACAAGAGGTCTCAAGCAAAAAACAAACAAATAAACAAAAAACCAAAAAACAAAACAAAACAAAAAACCACAAACAAAAACGCCTTCGCCCCTATATACTAACACAAACATATAGGTAGATAACAGAATAACAGAATAATCTGCATTAAGCTAGCTTTCCTCCGGGACCCTGAAGAAGGAAAGACTTGTGAATGCTTGAGAGAAACTTAGAAGCTCAGGTCAAAGATCACACACAGCTTTTTATTACTTCCTGTGTTACACTATGAACCACGATTCTCGATAAATGTGAGAGCCTTCTCTGTCTTAACATACTCCAGTGAACTGAAGCGCACTCAAAGGGTTGTCAATTCCTTAGACTCCCCAGTCACGACAATGTTAGCAAGAGCTATGATTCTCCAAAATAGGTGACAACTACAAACAGAATTCAATACAGACACAGTATTTTCCTAAACAGCTGACCCAAATCACATTTCCCGCAATGTTAATAATCACTCAGTAAAATTCTGGCCGAATCCACATCATGGATGCCACGGTTTCCCAGCACTCTCCACAGATGCACGAATCAAGTTACATGGAAAACGTCTGCAGCAGTTCAGAGCAGTTCTTCCTACCGGAAAAACAGCCTAAATCTATACATTTGAAAAATATATAAACGGCTGACACAGGTTTATAATGCTCTAGAATCCTGACATGCTATGTCACATTACTTCCTAAACTTCACATATAGAAGGCATGTAGAGACATGCAGCTCCTTTTAAAGTCTATTTCTCCTCCCAACCCCCTGCCCCGGTCAGTAAAAATAAATTTGTGAATAAAAAAAATGTTTCCTCTGTTGGACAGTATTTCATTCTAAAACTGTCTCATAACCCTAGAATGCAGAACCCAAAGGTGAAAAAGCAATAAAAGCCTTCCAGCAATCACCACAGGAGAGGAGGAGAAAGTCACAAAAATATACAAAGCACTCAAAGCTGGAAGTGTGGAGGATGCCAGGAGAGGGGGGAGGGTTTCAGGAGGCTCTAGGCAAGCCTTTGATGACGTCACCCCGCGTACATAATGTTACAGCAGTCAGCACAGGCCTCCTGCTTTCCTATTGGTGAATACCGTGTCAGCCGACATCAGAAGACAATCATCATTGGCCAGACAATTACAACCGGAGCAACTAGCATCCACTGTCCTTAGCACAAACCTGGCAGGCTGCTGAAGGAGAGCCGGCGCAGCCTGCTTTCCTTCTCAATGAGTTTTATGTCTCCTCTCCATCCTTTGCGAGGGCTGGGTGACTTTGCTTCTCTGCTAGCTGCGTTTACCAATGGAGCCAGCTATTACTGGGCACAACAGAGAGCTGCCAGGTATCTCATAAAAGAAGAAAATGGCTCTACATCACCGCTGTTAAATCTCAAGGGCCTTTCAGTCTCAAACTGGAACTCAAAAATGTTTTTTTGGAGCTAAAAAGCAGGCATTTCCCTCAACCTCATGTTAGAAACTGCACCAGATAATATTACCCAGGATACTTTTAACTGCAAAGCAGTTTCAAGAAAATCACACAGGGTGATTTTCCAAGTGAATACATACTTTGCACTGAAATTGTCATTCTAGTCTATTCTACATGAAATTACTTGCTATAAAAATAAAGTCCACAATAATTTATATCTAGGCCAGTGAGTATCGGGTTAAACACTGAAAGCATAAATTAACTTCAAGAGTTTGTCTTAAGTCTAGCTACCAAGAGTTTACACACATACACTACTCCAAGACCTAGGGCTCTATTCCAAGAATGGATGCTGAGATAGCCAAGGAAAGTAAGCATTAGAGAGCTGGTTTTACCAACTCCTTATTTTGATTTACCTCCTCTTAAATGATGCTAGCTAGTTCATTCAAACCACTGCATTGCAAAGCACCATGCCTGGCTCCCATGCCTTCTCCCCTCACGCCTTCAAATGCCCCGACAACTAGTTACAATTAGTAGAAGTTTTGTTTAGACTAGGTCTAAGAAACTGTTAATGTACACATATAAGTTCTCAAAAGGCAGGTTAGAGGTTTCTCTGCATGTTTTTTCTTCCAGAAGCTATTTCAAACCATTCTAAGTGATTAGGTCTCGTGAAGATGAGCCTTCGTGGTTTTCAAGCAATCCACCATTAGTCTTTATAATGGCACCCCCTTCTAGTGACAACATTCGAAGAAAACCTTCATTTTATTCAAGACATTTTGGTTGTTGGGGTTTACCTAGGGAAAGCAGGTGGAAGAACTCTAAAATCAGGCTGCGAGGGAACTAGAAAAAAAACACAAGGAAGTAGAAAGGGAAACTGATTAGGAAAGATCTTTCCACTTTAATAAGCATTCCAAGAATATAAAGGCAAAGATCAAAAGGCAGGAAGGCCATACATTGTACAGTGTTACTAGAGTAATGTCCAAAACGCAGTAAGCCAAGCATGCTGAACTCTAGGCATGAATGAGAAGGTAGTGTTGGCGGCAAAAAAAAAAAAAAAAAAAAAAATCACTCTACTTTGTTAAGTGCTTTGTAAAATCAAGGCAACAAAAAGACCAGAACCTTGCCATTATCAGCCCATGTGCTAGGAGGCACAGCCACACGTAAATATCCACCTCTAAAACAAACAAACAAAACCACCCCCCTCAAAAAAAAAAAACCAACCCAAACAAACCAGAGACAGGAAAAATGGTACATTTCAAGAGGTAAGAAACAGTGCTCAGAGACTAACAAGAGAAAAGAAACTAGTGTATTTGGGGCACTTTCAAACCCAGGAGGGCCAAGGACCTGTTTGGTTCTGACAGAGTGGCTGTCACTTGTGAGTGTCTGGAGAAAGAGGCGGGAAATGGTCCTGGGGCACACACAGGAAGTAGCCTTAGGGGGCGGGGGGAGTGGGCGAAAGGGCAACAGAGACAGTTTGCACCAGGGTAGTGCAATGCGGGGCGGACAGTGAGTGCCACGTGCCTGGAAAGGCTGTACCCGAAAGCAGACTCCCAAAGGCAGGCCCAACCAGGATGCAGCAAGAGAGAGGCGAGCGAGAGGAAGGAAGGAGGAGGAAGAGAAAGGCAAGCTAGAGCAGTGCCAGGGACGGTGACAAAATGCCCCGGAGAAGACACGAGCCCCAGTCCGGAGGAAGTGCACCTCTAAGATCCCCGAACGCTGGCCAGAAGGGACTGGGCTCCCTGCAGCGCCCTGGCTTCCCTACCACAGCCCTCTCACGGGGCGATCCGGACTCCCCGGGTGCAAACACCCTCGGGACCCAGGCCCGCGCCCTCGGCCTCGGCGTCCGGGAGGACCGGACACCGGCGATCGCACCGAGCTAGCTCTGAGGCTCGGGCCTCACGCAGGCAGCCGCCATGCGGCAGCCCAAGTCCCGCGCCCTGGGAGCCTGGCTCCGCCCGGCGGCCACCGTAAACCGCCCAGGGGCCCAACTCGCAGGCCGATGGCCAAGGGTGGGCGCACGCCCCGCGGGCGGGAAGGGGCGGGAGCCGCATGCCGAGGGCCGTGCAGGGGAAGCCCAACACCGTGCCCCCGCGGCCCGCACCCGCGCCGGCCGCCACCACCCGCCCCAGCCCAGGCGCGCCAGCTTCTCCGGTTTCCCATTGATGAATGGAGGGGAGGGAAGGCAGGTCGCGAGCGCCCTCGCACGCGGCGGCGGAACCTCCCCGAACCTAGAAGCCCCCCCGAGGGCCGGCCGCTGGGCAGAGCTGGGGGGGATCGCACGCAGTGCTTGCTCTAAACCGGAGGGAAACGTCTCCACCGCCGCACTGTCTACGAGAAGCAGGGAGCTCCCTTGTTGAATATTGCAAAGTAACACCGGATCGCCTCCCACACAGGGATTTTTTTTTTTCAAAAAGACTGACGGAAGGAACACAGTAAACAAGATGTTTTCCCCGATCCGAAGTTCTGGGGAAGGACCCCCAAGATTCGATCTGGCAAGAGCTTTCTAGTACCTAAACTCCTGCCGCTCCGCACTGAGAAGGGTGTCCAAAAGGCGTTTCCTTTACACACAAACTTAATAATGGCGTGGCTCCACTTGCTCGGGTTCATTCATTTTTATTGCAGTTTTCATCGTCCCCCTCCTCCCCGATGTCTTTATGAAACCAGAAAGTAACCTGAGTGGAGATGGGGTTCTGGACTCCAGGCGTCTACGACAGGAGGCGGCAGTCAGGGGAGGGCAGGGAGTGGGAGAACTACAAGGAGAAAGGAAGGACACGAGGGATGAGGAGAGGGAAAGGACCATAGAGAGGCGGGCTGGAGAGGGTTAAAGGGAGCGGAGACCGGGTCCTCCCTCTACTGCCTTGCACGCTCAGTTGCAGGAGGCCAAGCAAAACCCCCAAATCTGGGTGAGAGCCGGGAGACAGCACAGGTGGGGTATCTTGACTGTAACATGCCTCTGTCTCCCTTGTCTCCTGTAATCAAACCAGCAGGCTCAGATATTATATGTTCTACGTTATATAATCTACACAAAGATGCCCGCGTGGCCGCGGCTCACACAAGGCACCCCCAAACCGCACTCTTCATGCAGCCTCAGAGTCTCCTGCAGACATGAGACCCGAGAACTCCACGACTGCTGGCTGCTGCCGGCAATCCATCACTCCGCTCACGCTGAGACCGGGAATAGCGACATTAATGCACTCCCGGGAACAGAATCACACGAAAGCATCACTTACCAGTTTTCCTGCATCCATTGGATGGCTTCATTCTCGTTGAACTGCTTTTCGAATTCATATTCTTGTAAAGTCAACACTGACATGTTCATTGGGGCTGATCTTCGGAGTCGCTATTTGTTCTCTACACAAAATAAAAAAATCTGTAAAGAGCCTTTTATTTTGAGTGCTCTCCTGTCTGCTTCCCCCTCCCACCCCCCTAGGTATTGCCCCGCCGACAGTCTCCTGGCCAATCTCTCTCCCAGCCTTTCAGCTACATCCAGGGTAGGGCATTGCCTGCGCCTCTGCTCCTAGCTCCTGGCTCAGGGGCTCTCCTCCCGGCGTCCGCATCCACCGTAGGAGGAAATGAATGCCTTGCGGTCTTAGTGCCCGCACGTTTGTCCATCACGCTTTTTACTCGTCTACAGGGAAATCTCCTCCCCCTCGTGCGATCGGGAAAATTAACTCTTTGCGCGAGAGGGCGCAGAAGAGCAAGACCTCCCCTCGCCCTGGGGGACAGTTTTGTTTACTAGTAGGTGGTTGGTGGACAGGGGGAAGGGCGCCGAGGTGGAGGAAGTGGCCTTGAGGTCATCCATAAGCTCATTCGCAATCTCGTGAGCCTCCGTGAATGGTCTTTGAATGAAGTTTCAGTATGCGAGGCGCAGCCGGGAGGCGCGTGGACCCGAAAGCTTGGCGAGTAAACAATTGGGAAATAGTAAAATCGGCCAGATCTCTGGAATGAGAACTCCTGACAATTGAACGTGAAGGTCACGTCGGTTTAGCATGCCTTCATACCTTCCTGTCCCCTCAGTACCCTCTGAGACCACCTCCACCAGGCAGCTTGGCTTTAGACTCACCTTTTGACCCTTGGGTTCAGGTGGCCCGCGTAACCTTTATATCACATTGCAGACAGGATGTTGAGGATGAGGACCTGGGAAGTCTATGGTGACTAGAGGAGAAAGGGTAAAGAGTTACATGGAGGGTTTGGGTACCTGAAGGGGATATTGGTGAACAAAGGAGGAAAGGAATCTGGCATACAGAATTAGGTCTACTAATCTAATGCCAAACTTTATCTATATGCCTTACTTTAGCTCTCCTTTATTCTTGTGCAATTAGGAAGAGCAGATTAATGTAGGAGAGAGGTGAATATAATGCTAATCCCTCTGAACACTCACTCAGCTCACAACAAAATCGTTTTAATCTTACCTTTCCCATATACCCCTCTCATTTTCCTGGGGTATAGTATTTCCTATTCCTGAAAGGGAGAATGAAGGAAAAGACAATAAGGTACTCAATAATATAATATTTGGATGCAATCATAGAAGATAGTGATCAACAAACAATTTTTTTTTAATGTTTTTGGTTTTTCAGGGCAGTTTGTTTGTTTGTTTCGTTGGTTGGTTAGTTGGTTGGTCTGGTTTTTTGTTTTTTGTTGTTGTTGTTGTTTTGTTTTGTTTTTGAGATAAGGTTTCTCTGTGTAGCTCTGTCTGTCCTGGAACTTGCTTTGTAGACCAGGCTGACTTTGAACTCACACATTCGCCTGTCTCTGCCTCACTCATGAATTCTAGGATTCATCTGTCACCTCCCCCCCGGCCAGCTGGGAGATTTTTTTTGTTTTTCTTTTGTTTTGGGATTTTTGTTTGTTTTTTTTTTTTTTAGTTTTGTTTTTTCTAGACAAGGTTTCCTGTGGAACAGAGCCCTGGCTGTCCTGCACTCTCTTTGTAGACCAGGCTGGCCTCAAACTCACAGAGATCCTCCTGCCTCTGCCTCCCGAGTGCTGGGATTAAAGGCAAAGGCGGGCGCCACCACACCCGGCTTTGTTTTGGTTTGTTTTTTTGTTTTTGAGATAAGGTTCACTGTATGTCCCTGGCTGTCCTAGAACTCACTCTGTAGACCGGGGGACCTCGGATTTATAGATCCACCTGCCTCTCCCTCTCTAGTGCTGGAATTAAAGGCGAACACTACCACACAGGGAAAATGGTTCAGCAGGAGGACCTGAGTACAAATTCCCAGAACCTAAAAAAAAAAAAAAAACTCAGCAAGTAGCAGGTGTCTGGAAGGCTGCCCCTTGGAGGCTGAGACAGGAGGATCCTGGAACTTGCTGGCCAGCCAGTCAAAACTAAAATAAGAGCTTCAAGAGGAATAAGAGATGCCATCTCTAAAATGAAGATGGAGGAGTCTTGAGGAATTTCATACTCAAGTCAACCTCTGTCTTCCACGTAAGCCTGCTCAGTTGCACAGGGAAGCAAACACACACACACACACACACACACACACACACACACACACACATTTTTAGTTACAAAAGTAAATAAGTAAATAAATAAATAAAGCCTGCATAGTAACCCCTGCCTGTAATTCCAACATTTGGGAGATAGAGGCAGAAGAATCAGGAGTTCGACATCATAAGTAGCAAACTCCAGGCTATTTTGAGGCAATAAGAGAACCTATTACCCCCCCCCCCAACACACATAAATAAATAAGATTTAAAAGAAATCCAGTCGAGTATTGCAACAATCATAGGGTTACACTAGTTGGTGATTGGCAAATTAAAGTGTATGGTGACACTTCCAAAGAAAGATTCTGTGCACAGACTGCTTATTTCTTCGGGTGAGGATTGTCCTTCTAGGGCAGTGTGCTAGGTCACTCTGAATGACTTTGAAGAAGACCCAATACAAAACACTTGGCAAAATTCCTCCGAAAGGTGAGGGCTGCTGATGAAAGAAAGCATTTAGGATAATGCCTGGGCCTGAGAGCAATCTTGTGCGTTTGTGAAATGAATGAATGATTAATTAAGTGAAAGGATTACAAGAGCAGAGAAGGAATCAGCCAGGTTTGGCAAGCCTAATCTCAGCCCTAGGACGGCAGAGGCAAAAAGATGGCAGCAAGTTGGAAGCCAGCCTGATCTATATGGAGAGTGTCAGGCCAGCAAGGTTTGGGTAATGTGGTGGTTTGAATAAGAATGTTCCTTTAGGTCTAGCCCTGTGCATACTTGGTCCCCAGTTGGTGGCACTGTTTAGGGAATTTTAGGAGGTTTGCCTTGTTGGGAAGTGTGCCACTGGAGGCCTGTTTTAAGAGTTTAAAGACTTGGTGTCATTTCAAGTTCTCTTTGCTGTGTGCTTGAGTTGCATGCTGTGAACTCTCAGCTTTCAACTGCTTCCTGCTGTTTAGAGTTCCTACAGTGAAATGTAAAGATTAAAATTAAACAGCATACTACGCAGAACCAGGAATGTCATGTCAATCCAGAAGGTCTACTGAGAAAAGGACTTGGAGTTGAGATGGCCCTAACATAGAGCCACCCACTTAGTACAGTTACAGAGTCCAAGTGCAAAAGCCTGTAATGAGAAAAGAAAAACAGTTTACACAAAAGAATTTTTTTTTTCAAGACAGGGTTTTACTGTGTAGTCTTGGCTGTACTGGAACTCTCTGTAGACCAACTGGCCTTGAATTCACAGAGATTCACCTGCCTCTGCCTCCAGAATGCTGGGAATAAAAGTATGCACTACCACACTCTGCCATTTCAGACAGTTTTGAACTGCCATGTGGGTGCTGGGATTTTAACCTGGGTCCTTTGGAAGACCAGCCAGTGCTCTTAACCGCTGAGTCATCTCTCCAGCCCTTTAAATGATTTTTTTTTTTTCCGAGATAGGGTTTCTCTGTGTAACAGCTCTGGCTGTCCTGGACTCGCTTTGTAGACCAGGCTGGCCTCGAACTCACAATGATCCGCCTGCCTCTGCCTCCCAAGTGCTGGGATTAAAGGCATGCACCACCACCGCCCAGCGTAAATGATTTTTATTTGTTTGTGTTGAATTCACAGAGATCACCTGCCTCTGCCTCCCAAGTGCTGAGATTAAAGATGTGGACCACCACCACCGTCCAGCTAAAAATGATTATTTTTCTCTCCGGACTTATTTATCATTACAAGGCATTTTGTAAGAATAGGAAAGATAGAAGAGGATGTTGGGAGAAAGCCCAGCAGTACAACTAAGAATTGTTAAAAAGATTTCTTGTGTGTGTTCCTAAGGCATAACCAGATAACTAGTTAATACTGATTACTAGTAACTGGTGTTTCAACATAACAAGCAATTTATAGTTGGTAATAAAAGTCTTAAAATTGAACCTGATTTTTTTTTGTTTGTTTTTGTTAAAAATGTTAAATTGTAAGCCCGGTGTGGTGGCACACTCCTTTAATCCCAGCACTCAGGAGGCAGAGGCAGGTGGATCTCTGTGAATTCAAGGCCAGCCTGGTCTACAGAGTGAGTTCCAGGACAGCCAGGGGTATTAAACAGAGAAACCCTGTCTTTAAAAAAACCTAAAAAAAAAAAAACCAAAAAACCAAAAAACTAAATTGTTGTTATTTTGTGAGTGTGTGTGTGTGTGTTCTTGATGTGTGAATGTGGGCTTGCCTGTGCCGTGGTGGTGGGTGTGTGCAGGTGGGAAGACAGCTTTGTGGAGTCAGTTCCACCTTTACTTGGGTTCCAGGAACCAAACTCAGGTAAGTCATCAGGCCTGAGCACTGACTGCTTTTCCCAGCTGAGCTGTCCCACCAGCCCATACGGACACTCTGAAAGACAGATTTAAAAGGGTGGGGGGGGGCTGTTTCACAAAAGACTCAGAATTTACTTTCATCCTTACTACAGATCTCACTTTTTGACCTTAGGGAACATAAATGGATTCTTTAATTTCCATTTCTACATATAAAGAGCAGAGCTAAAGTGGGTGGTGTTAATGCTGGCTCAGAATTTATCTGGCATACAAATGCATTTTAATGCACATACACATTGCTTGTGGGAACTTCTGACAATGACTTTTTTTTTTTTTAACTTTTTCCTTAAACCAAGTTGGACCACTTGACATCCTGGAACATCCTAAGCTCCGCCTCCTTCCTGACTTTTCTTCCTTGGCAGGCTCTGCTTGGAATCCCCTTCTCTCTCAACTCTGCTTCCCATTTTTGCCTGTCAACTCAGTCCACTTCATGGGTTCTCATGAGGTACCCAACTACTTGAATCCTGTCATAATTACACAAATTTCTTTCTTTTGCCTCCTAAACTCTTGAAGCCTTTGTTGGCATGGCTCTCCCTGACCACAGTTCAGTTACCACAGCTCTTAGCTCCTCTGGCCCTGGTAGGACATTAGTAGCCCTGGCTATCCTGGAACTCTATAGACCAGGTTGGCCTTGAACCCACAGAGATGTGCCTACCTCTGCCTCCCGAGGGCTGGGATTAAAGGCGTGCACCACCATGCCGAGCTCAATAACGGCTTTCTGATTGGGATATTTCCTAAGGCTGCCATGACAGTATGGGAAAGCTAAACAAGAGATAGAAATTTGCCAAAGATAATGAGTGTAATGCAGGTGTAAGTAGGACCTCCAGAGTGGTGGGAATGTAATGTAATATAACGTGGTGGGAAGCCATGGGTGTCTTCAGAAAGTGAAGGACTTCAAAGGTAAAGTGGAGACAGTTCCATATTATTCTGAAACTATTATCTTTGGTTACAGGACTCAGTAATGAAGGTGACATCAGTCCATGGCTGAAGAAGCACTCACTGGGCTGAAGTGAGTATGTTCTTGAAGACATACTTTTTGTGTCAGGTGGCTACGGCCTTTGTGCAAAATTGTAAATATAGTGACAGTTCTTGTTTGCAAATGTTTGTGAGGAGGTTCCCTTCCTTCATGACCTGTCTTCTGTTTGTTTATTTTTGTTAGAATTTGATCAAGTGACTCCGTTTTGCTTCCTTCTGCTTTCTCATCACAAATTTGGCAGCTAACCAGGGTAAAAATTCTGGAACCTCAGAGTCTGAGATCAAGGGTCAGTGAGGTGGTTTGCCTTCGGAGTCTGTACTAGGGAACTGTCCCATTCTTGCCTCATAACATTTGATGCCTACCAGCAAGCAATCTGGCATTCCTTGCCTTACAGATACCATCTGCCACTGTCTTCAGGTACCTGCTCCATCTCTGCATGTCACTTACTCCTATCCATTATAATCCTGTTCTCGTTGGGTTAGTGCCGACATTACTCTAGCATTTTCCCATGGTAACTCTTACTGTTGTTGCATCTGCAGTGACCATTATTCTAAATAATGGCCACATTCTGAGGTCCTAGTTAACTTCACAATCCAACACAGCAGATATAGCTGAGCTGATGAGATGGCTCAGTGGTTAAGAGCTCTCGCTGCTCTTCCAGAGGACATGGGTTCAAGTTCCAGCACCCACATGGCAACTCACAACTGTGTGTAACTCCAGTTCCAGGGGATCTGATACACTCAGACATCTATACAGGCAAAACACCAGTGCATGTTAAATAAGTAGGTTTGGGTTTTTTGTTTGTTTGGTTTGGTTTTGGTTTTGGTTTTTTTTTTTTTTTTTTTTAGGTTTTTCAAGACAGGGTTTCTCTGTCTAACAGCCCTGGCTATCCTGGAATGCACTCTGTAGACCAGGCTGGCCTTGAACTCACAGAGGTCCACCTGCCTCTGCCTCCCAAGTGCTGTGATTAAAGGCATGGGCCACCATGCCCATGCTCTTATACATAGTTTCAAATGTGATGTAGGTGCTTGGATTTGAACCTGCGTCCTTTTGAACAGCAGCTAGTGCTCTTAACCAATGAGCCATCTCTCTGGCCTCCTGAAGTAGTTTCTATTATTTAATTTAACTCTGGGATTGTGATAACTACAAATAGGCTTAAGAGGTCACGAAAATGTTGCTAGAGGGAGGCCAGGCATGGTAGCACATGCCTTTAATCCCAGCATTGCGGAGGCAGGCAGATATCTGTGAGTTCAAGGCCAGCCTGATCTACAGAGTGAGTCCAGGACAGCCAGGGATACACAGAGAATCAATGACTCGAAAAACAAAGCAAAGCAAAACGAAACAAAAAATAAAAGAAAATTATGCTAGAAAACAAGATGTTTTTAAGACACATAGCTCTGTCCCTGCCCCTAGTGGCATTGCAGATGTGGCTGCTGTGTCACACGCGCATCAGTAGGTGGCAGAGAGGAGAGAGGCTTTGTCTACATTCAGTGTTCTGACTTATGAACATCTCAATGAATAAGATTCTAACAATGCCAGGGAGTGGATGACAAGCCAGATATCAATACCACTCTGGCACCATGTGACCTGACAGGGAAGCTAGCCTGTGTTGAACACCAGTCCAGCACCAGGCAAGCACCAGAATAGGAAGCAAGCCAGAGACTAGGAGAGCCCTGCCTGGATCTGAATTTGGGGGTGTGGGTGAGCCAGCCCTGATGGAGGAGTGTGGGAGAGTCAGCCCTGCCTTCTGGTTGCTTTGTGGTGTTGAGATTGCTTTGTTGTGGAGAGATTCCCTTTACTCTCTTGCCCTCACCACAGGTAGCAGGCAGGAGAATTGGCTCTAATGAGGTCATGAAAGCAGGAGAAATGATCCAACCTCTTACTTACTGTAGCCCTTGGGAGAGCAGGTCCTACAAGTGGGAGTTGCAGGCCTAGAGTCAGGGCTTTGCGCTGGCCCACTCATGGATGAACTGCTGGAGCGCATGAAGGGGCCTGTTCCACAGACCCAAAACTACAGGATCTCTATCACACAGGATAATAACAGCATATCTGAGAGGAATCCTAGTGAGGTTCAAGTATTGACAAAGTAGCAGAAGCCAGAGGCCTCATACCAGACCCAGGAGTCATTATAATGAACATTTTCAAGCAAAAATGTGAGGACAAAACCCTGCCTCGAAAAACCAAAAAAAAAAAAAAAAAAAAATGTGTGTGTGTGGACAAAAGGGAATATTGTGGAATACACTGAGATACACTACAGTTTCCACAATGAGATATTTTTTTTTTAATGTGGGGAGGTTGCAAGGGTGGAGGGTGGGTCTGAGGGGAGGTGGGAGAGGAGAAGGAACAGGGTACATGCTGTAGAATTCACACACACACACACACACACACACACACACACACACACAAGAAAAAAGACATGTCAGAGAACTAGCTGCCTTAAATAAATGGAAAGTATCTGTAAATAGATAAGAAATTTGTATCTTCCCAGCAAATGAATGAGAGAAAAGTTAAAAGGGAGTATCTTATGAGATAATCAGTAGATAAAGAAAATGAGTTAACAAAAATAATAAATATTATCTGTTATATGTCTCATATTAAGTACTTATACATTGACTTTAAACATAGTATGTAAACTTTTCTTGAGGGTTTTTTTTTTTTGAGACAGGGTTTCTCTGTGTATCCCTGGGTATCTTGTACTCACTGTGTAGACCAGGCTAGCCTTGAACTTTCAAAGATCTGTCTGCCTCTGCCTCCTGATTGTTGGGAGTAAAGGCATGCATCACAACACCTGGCAATTACAGACAGCTGTGAGCTGCCATGTGGGTGCTGGGATTTGAACCCGGGTCATTTAGAAGAGAGGACAGTGCTCTTATCCACTGACCCATTTCTCCAGCCCCTTATGTAAATGTTTTTATACCAACTTCATAATAAAATACGTTTTTTAAAGATTTATTTATTTTAGGCTGGGTGTGGTGGCACACACCTTTAATTCCAGGACTCAGGAGGCAGAGGCAGACAAATCTCTGTAAGTTCGAGGCCAGTCTACAAAGCGAGTTCAGGACAGCCAAGGCTCTGTTACACAGAGAAACCCTGTCTCAAAAAAAAAAAAAAAAAACCCAAACCACACACGCACACACAAAAATGTATTTATTTTATATATATGAGTGCTCTATCTGCATGTACCCCTGCATGCCAGAAGAGGGCAAAAAGATTCTAGTATAGATGGTTGTGAGCCACCATGTGGTTGCTGGGAATTGAACTCAGGACCTTTGGAAGAGCAGTCAGTGCTCTTAACTGCTGAGCCACTTCTCCAATCTCGAGAGAAGACTTTTTTTAATGTATTTTTATTTTTTGCTTTTGTTTTTGCTATGTTTTATTTTGTTTTGTTTTTCTTTTTTTTTTTAAAGATTTTTATTTATTTATTATGTACACAGTGTTCTGTCTGCAGGTATACTTGCAGACTAGAAGAGGGCACCAGATTTCATTATGGATGGTTGTAAGCCACCATGTGGTTGCTGGGAATTGAACTCAGGACTTCTGGAAGAGCAGTCAGTGCTCTTACCCTCTGAGCCATCTCTCCAGCCCTGAGAGAAGACTTTTTAAAAGATTTTATTCATTTTATATGCTTGAGTTTTATGTGCATGTGTGTACATGTATCATATGTGTGCACATGTACCACTTATGTGCCTGATGCCCACGGAGATCAGAAAAGGGTGTTGGATCCCCTGAAACCAGAGTTATGAGTGCTTGTGAGCAGCCATGTTGCTTCTGGGAGTGGAAACTGAGTCCTTTGCGGGAACATCGAGTCCCCTTAACTGCTAAGCCATTTCTCCATCCCAAGATAAGCCTTTTTCTTTCCATTTAATAGGTGAGAAAGCAAGCTTGAAAATGTTAAGGATGCTGCTCAGTTTACTGTCTGCTCAGGTCAAGCTTCTATTTCTGATTTGTTCCTTTGGCCATCTCTGCAGCCCCCTCCTTTGATATGTTTTGAATGTGTACCAAAGCTTCATACATTAGACACTTAATCTCCGGGGTGGTGGTACTGAGAGGTGAGGGAACCTGTAAGAGGCAGGGCCTATGGATTAGATTGTGGGACACCATTATAGAGGGGATTAGTGTTGGCTGTGTGGAGCGAGTTAGTTCCTCAAAGTAGGTGTTAACAAAATGAGCCTATCTCCCACACTTAGCCCTTTCTTCAAGCAGCTGTTTCCATTTCTGCTTCTCCACTACATCATAACCAGTAGGTGACAGAGGGACTGCCTGTATTTGAACTATGAATGATGTCAAGTTTCCTTTGTTTTACAAATAAAGCTGCTATGAACATAGTTGAGCAAGGGTCCTTGTGGTAGGGTGGAGTGTCTTTTGGGTATATGACCAGCAGTAATATAGCTGAGAAACAGCCATATTGATTTCCAAAGTGGCTTTACAAGTTTACATTCCCACCAACAATGGAGCAATGTTCCCCTTGCTCCACATCCTCATCAATATGAACTGTCCGTCACTTTTCTATTGATCTTAGCCATTCTGACAGGTGTAAGGTGGAATCTCAGAGTCCTTTTGATTTGCATTTCCCTGATAGCTAAGGATGCTATACATTTCTTTAAATGTTTCTCAGCCATGTGAGATTTCTCTGTTGAGAATTCTCAGTTTATCTCTGTACCCCATTTTTTACTTGGATTACTTGTTTGTGTAGTTTCTTGGGTTCTTTATATATTTTGGGAATTAGCCCTCTGTTAGATGTGAGGCTGATGAAGATCTTTTCCCAATCTATAGACTGCTGGTTTGTCCTTGTGATGGTGTTCTTTGTCTTATAGAGGCTTTTAAGTTTCGTGAGGTTCCATTTATTAATTTTTTATCTTAGTTCCTGAGTTGTTGGTGTTCTGTTCAGGAAGTTGTCTCCTGTACCAATGCATTCAAAGGTATTCCCTACTTTCTCTTCTATTAGATTTAGTGTATCTGATTTTATGTCGAGGTCTTTGATCCACTTTGACTTGTGTTTTGTGCAGGGTGATAGATATGGATCTATTTGTATCCTTTCTACATGCAGACAACTAGTTAGATCAGCACCATTTGTTGAATATTCTTTCTTTTTTCCATTGTGTATTTCTGGCTTCTTTATCAAAAATCAAGTGCCCATAGGAATTTATGTCTGCATCTTCGATTCCATTCCATTGATCAACCTGTCTGTTTTTATGCCAATACCATGCAGTTTTTTTTTCTTATTACTAAAGATCTGTAGTACAGCTTGAAATGAGGGATGAAGGGATGGTGATGCCTCCAGAAGTTCTTTTATTGTGCAGGATTGTTTAAACTATCCTGGGTTTTTTGTTTTTCTGCATGAAGTTGAATATCCTTTCAAGGTCTGTAATGAATCCCACCTTGCTTCGTTGGAGTTACCCCAATATGTTTTATATTATTTGTGACTGTTGTGAAGGGTGTTGTGGAGTATTAGTCAGCTTTTAAAAAATCATAAAATTTGCAGAAAAATGGGTGGGACTAAAAATAAAATCATCCTGAGTGAGGTATTGAAGACACAGAAAGACAAACATGGTATGTACTCACTTAGAAGTGATTATTAGCTGTTCAGTAAAGGATAATCATGCTGCAATCCACAGACCCAAAGAGGCTAAATAACAAAGAGTGCTTGAGACAGGAGGCAAGGTTCTCACTGGAAAGGGGAAATAGAATAGCTTTCCAAGGGATTCAGTCTAAGACTATTTGGTCCGGTGTAATGTGCAGAGCAACACAGCTATGGGAGAGTGGGGTGGGGACGCTTCTTTTCACTAGAGGATAAGAAAGGGAGTGGAGTGATGGTGGCACACAAGTTTAATCCCAGCACTTGGGAGGCAGAAGCAGCCGGATCTCTGAGTTTGAGGCCAGTTTGGACTACAAAGCAAGTTCCAGAACCTGCCCCAGTAACTACTTACAGCAGTTGAGTCCCACCTCTTAATTTCCCAGGAGAGCGCCATCTGCTGGGGGCTGAGCCATAATACTCCTCATATTTGAACCCTGACAATCATATCAATAAGCTTCCTTATTGATTTTTAGAGGGGATGGATGTAAATGTAAAATATAGAGTGTTTTATGGAAATAGTAGTGCAAACAACTGTGTAAAACTATACTCACATATAAAAATAGGTACCATAAAAGTTAGCCTAGAAGCCGGGCGTGGTGGCTCACGCCTTTAATCCAAGCACTTGGGAGGCAGAGGCAGGCGGATCTCTGTGAGTTTGAGGCCAGCCTGGTCTACAAAGCGAGTCCAGGACAGCCAGGGCTGTTACACAGAGAAACCCTGTCTCGAAAAACCAAAAAAAAAAAAAAAAAAGTTAGCCTAGAGTCATAAGTTGAACAGTTGAAGGATGGAATTGGATGTAGGGGCTGGAGAAACGGCTCAATGGGTAAGAACACTTGCTGAGCAAGCATCAGAACCTAAGTTGTTCTGATCCAAGCATCCATGTAAAATCCCAGACATAGTGTGTGTGTGAGAGTGTGTGTGTGAGTGAGTGAATGTGTGTGTGTGAGTGAGTGAGTGAGTGTGTGTGCCTATATCTCCAGTGATGTGGGGTGTAGACACAAAAGAATTGATGTGGCTTGTGCCAACCAGCCTAGCTGCTGGTTCAGTTAGGAACCCTGTCTCAAGGGAAGATGTGAGAGAGTAAGAGAGGAGGGCTACTCTACATCCCACTCTTGTTTCCCCATGTGTGCACATAGAAAAGCACCAGCACACATGTGCACACATATCACATACATCACCCTCACATGTTCTCTTTGTGTGTATGTCTCTCTCTCTCTCTCTCTCTCTCTCTCTCTCTCTCTCTGTGTGTGTGTGTGTGTGTGTGTGTGTGTGTGTGTCTTTTTCTCAGACACACACAGAGAAGGAGAGAGAGATACTAGATTTAAAGAATTTTATTATGGACAACAAAATCCAACTGTGTACTGTGTAAGAGACTCAGTTTAGTGCTGATAACATAGTAGACTGAAAATGAAGGACAGAGGTCGAGCAGAGGATTCAGCAGTTAAAAGCAGCTGCTGCTACGCCAGTGACCTGAGCTTGGGCCCAAGGACCCACATGTCGGAGAGAGCCAACCCCTGCAAGCTATCCCTTGATGTGTATGTGCACACTGTGGCACAGCTGTGCTAAATAAATAAGGAAGGGAAAGACAGGAGATATCCTATTTTTAAAAGAGAACATAGGTGGCTCTATTTCCATGAGATAAAGTAACCTTTAAATCCAAGACTACTAGAAGGGTTGGTGAGATGGTTCAGCGAATAAGAGCGCTTGCTGCCAAGGCTGGTGGCCTGAGTTGAACCAAATCTTACAAGTTGTCCTTTGAACTCCACATGCGTGCCATGGAACATGAGTGTACACACACACATACAATGAGACACACACACACATACAGAGAGAGAGAGAGAAAGAATAAATTGCTGTAAAGAGGAGTTTGTTGATTAAAAAAAACTTACTAGAGACAAAAGATTGTCATTATTTAGTGATAGAGAATCCAGTTGATCAGCCTGATATAACACTCACAAACACATATGAGCCTAAACTGGAGCATTTGAACATGTAAGACAGATGAAGCCCGTGAAGAAACATCATAGAAGCATGAAGAAAAAACATATAAGTGACTTAAGCAACCCAGGTCCAGCAATAGTTAGATCATTTAGACAGAGCATGTGCAAGCAATGCTGGGTCCCAACCACATTTTAAACCAGATGGACCTAATTAATGGCACACAGAATTTTAGCCCTCAGCAGTAGAGTTCTGCTGTAGCAGGTATCAAACATTCTAAAGTACAGATCCAATGTTGGGGCCAGAAAACAATCCTTAACAAACACAAGAAGATTGAAACCATGCCAAGTAGTGTTTCTAGCCACATTGTTGTGAAATCAACAGAAGGAATCTTAGGGAATTCACAAACATTGCATATGTTGTGTGTGTATGTATGTATGAATGAATGATAGACTCTTGCTTCTAGGTCCATGATGAACAAAAAAAGTGAGCTGAAATTAAGCTGTGGCCTGACATGGCGTACTCATTTACAGTAGACTTTATAAGCGAAAGCATAAGCTGTAAAGCGTCTATGAAAAGCAGAGTGTGGGGAGCTGGAGAGATGGCTCAGTGGTTAAGAGCACTTAAAGTTCTTGCAGGTTGAGTTGGGTGGTAATGGTACCTGGGAAACAGAGGCAGGTGGATCTCTGTGAATTTGAAGCCAGCCTGGTCTACAGATCGAGTTCCAGGACATCCAGGGCTACGCAGAGAAACCTTGTCTCAAAAAAGCAACAACAACAATGAAAATTCTTACAGAGGACCTGGGTTCAGTTCCCAGCACCAACATCAGATCACAATTACTTTTAACTTCATCTCCAAGGGAGGAAACCCTCTGGCCTCCTCAGGCACCTTGCATGCATGTGAAACATATAAAAGTCATGCAAACCAGACAGAAATATAAATTCTTAAAAAGAAAAGAAAAATGTGTTAAATACAAAATCCACTAACTGTTGTCTGCCCTCACTACAAAGAAGTACTGTGTACTCACATTGCTTCCTGTGCCTGTTGACACCAGTGTCCCCACAAACTCAGGAGTAAAACAATGGCTACCCAACGCAGGGGGCCAGGGTTTCTCAGGCTGCAGTTTGTGTTTTGAACATCCCCATCTGCCAGGGCTAAAGATTTGGGCCTTACAGTGGCAGCAAGTGTGGCAGAACAGCCTTGTAGGAGGTTTTTCAATCCCCCTGGGTGTTGTCTTTGAAAGTGGATGTGTGAATCTGGACCCTTCCTCACACGCCCTTTACATCCTTGAAATGAGATGAGCAGCTTTTGTTCTGTGATGCAACCACAGATCTAAAGCAAGTAGATCCAACAACCACAGACAGAAATGCCCCAAAGCTATGAGACAAAAGTCACCCTTCTTCCTAAGTCTCAGATGTTTGTTATAGTGTCAAAAGTGAACAGTAACATGAACTTCCCTATAATACTGGATGTATTCATTTATTTTCAGACAGGATCTTACATAGTTCAAGCTAGTATTGAACTTACAATCTACCTGCCACTGCCTCCTTGATGCTGGGATTACAGGCATGTACTCTTTGCTTCCAGTTAGAAATTGTTTCTCACAAGTTATGGTAAAAATAGTTATGGTGGTGCAGGCCTTTAATCCCAGCACTCAGCACTCAGGAGGCAGAGGCAGAGGCAGGTAGATCTCTGTGAGTACGAGGCCAGGCTGGTCTATAAAGTGAGTCCAGGACAGTTAGGGTGAGACAGAGAAACCCTGTCTAGAAAAGCCAAAGGGAAGGGGGGGAAGAAGAAGGAGGAGGAGGAGGAGGAGGAGGAGGAAGAGGAGGAGGAGGAGGAGGAAAGAAAAAGGATTTTTTTCACAAATAGCATATTTAATCCTTGTAACCACTTTATAAAATAGATGCTGTTATTGAGGCCCAGAGAGACAAATATTTCACCCAGATCACCCAGCTGGTCAGTAGACACAGGGAGACTCCACGGTGTCCTTGCCTTCTTAAACAAACACTCATACCAAGGCCAGTTCCAGTGCCACAGGTCTGTAACCCTCATGACTCTGGAGGCTGAGGCAGGTAGGGACTAAGGACTTAAGTTGACTTAGTATACATTTCCTATTCCGAAAGCCCTACCTTCTATCTCTTGCACCACATAAAACTGAGCGTGAGGCCATATGCCTGTAATCTCAGTAATCAAGAGGTATCTGTGTAGGATGATTTGAATGAAATTCCAGGCCATCTTCTGTCTCATGATAAGTTCCAGGCCAGCTTCTACACCGTCTCAAAAAACAAAAACTAAAAATGGCCAGCTGTTAGGATCCCATCTCATCAAAAGAGCTCAACACACAGCCGCCGATACAGCTCAGTGGTACGGTACTTGCCTGGAATTTGTGAGGTCCTAGGCTCAATCTCCCATATAGGAGGGGGAAAGGTAGTTTGATCGTGTTATCTTAGTTTACAATGAGACTGTGAGTTTGAGGCTGAAGAGACAGTTCAACCAGTAAGCAGAGAATCTGCATTATGTTCCCAACACTGACTTTGGTGGCTCACCATGATCTGTAACTCCAATTCTAGGGAATCCGGTGCCCTCCTCTGACTTCCCTGGACATCAGGCGTGCAAATTACACATGTAGGTCACCACCATATGTGCAGGTATTCGTACACGTGCAATGAAAGTAAATGCAAATGAAAAAGTGAGCTTTATTTAGTTACTTTATTTAAGGATGCATATTTGTGTAACTCATGGATCCAACGAGCCGGATTAGTCTCCAAGCTCTGAAGACTGACAGGTGGCAGATGGCTCTCCTGGATAACAGCTGACGCTTGACTAGTTATTGTTCTCCTGACGAAATGTGTAGGTTCAGAGTCTTTGGGTTGGTAACATTAGTGATCTGCAAGTGGGTGTGTAGGTTCAGAGTCTTTGGGTTGGTAACATTAGTGATCTGCAAGTAGGAGGCTTTGCATCCTTCTAAATGAACAAAGACCAAGAGCAAAATCCCTTTCAACAGCCACTCAAGCACCCCGGGACTCAGGATGTCTTCATCGATGGAGAAGGCTGGCCTAGTTTTTGCCCTTTTCCTCTTTCAGTTCTGACAGAGGTGAGAACATGAACCATGAGCCTGCTCTCATCCCAAGTACCATGCTGACCTCATTTTCACAGGCATCAACAAAAGTAAGAGAAACAAAGTTCAATACTGATTTAAAGTGCTGTTTCTTGGTGTGCCTTCATGCCAGGCCTTTCCTTTGCCGGCCCTGTAAATATGAGATGTCTAGTCCTTCCCTGTTCCTTACACATACATTGAAGATACTAACACAACATAGGCCATGGAGCTGTTGTGAATATTAAATAAGACTATGTAAGTAGCTAATGCTACTCTGAGAGAGTGCGAACAGCTGTTTTTCTAGTTGTCTACAGAATCACAACCTGAAAGAGGAGCCAGGGAGTGAGAGAGGTGGTTCAGTGGATCAAAGGTGCTTGCTGTCAGGATGACGTGAGTATGATCCCTGTGCACTACATGGTAGAAATCTAGAACAAACTCCCACAGGTTGTCCTTTGATACCAAGTGTGAACATGTACTTGGCATCCTTGTGCAGTCAGACACTCATGCACACACAAGTAAGTAGAAATAATTCTAAAAAGAAAGAGGAGCCACCTAGAGGAATGCCTAAGGCCAAAAAAAATGTTCTTCCACATAATTCCTTGACAAGGGATGTTAAGCCAGAGGCCCCTGTTTTACTGCAAATCTTGGCTTGTGCTACTTCCTCTGGGACCCTGACCCAAACCTCATGGCCTGTTGAATGCCTCTTAGCAGGTAGATACCCTCAGGCCAACCCCATGAACACCTTGAGGAGTCCTTACGTCATTGTATTTTTTTTTAAATAAAGACTTCCTTATGTTTTAATGATTTATTTTATTATTATTTTATGTGCATTAGTGTTTTGCCTGCATGCATGTCTGAGTGAGGTTGTCAGATCTCCTGAATCTGGAGTTACAGACAACTGTGAGCTGCCATGTGGGTGCTGGGAATTGAACCTGGGTCCTCTGGAAGAGTAGCCAGTGCTCTTACCTGCTGAGCCATCTCCTCAGTCTCCACATCATTGTATTTTAATAGCTGGAGTAGACATGGATCAACTGATGATATGGCTTCAATGTGTCCCTCAAAACTCAAGGGCTGAAAATATGATCCCCAATGTCAACAGCATTGAGAAGTAGGGCATTTAGGAGGAGGTCAGGCTATGTGGGGTCGGTCTTTCCTTGTGCAAAAAGTCATTAGTGCTGCTATTATGAGGTCCTGATGAAAGAATGGGTTTGGTTTTTCCCCACCCATTACCTTCCTTCTCTTCCTTCTCAATATTTCTCAATAATATGCCTCATTGTCTTTTTCACTTACTCCTTTTATACCTCCCTCTTTCTTTTAAAAATTTATTTATTTATTTATTTCTGTTTTTTTTTTTTTTTTTTTTTTTTACGAGACAGGGTTTCTCTGTGCATCCTTGACTGTCCTGCACTCACTCTGTAGACCAGGCTAGCATGAACTCACAGAGATCCACCTGCCTCTGCCTCCTGAGTGCTGGGATTAAAGGTGTGCACCACTCGCCCAGCCCCCATCCTCTTTCTTTACCTTTTCCACCCACCCCCTTCTCTCTTACGTTTCTGTCTATTGCCAGGCAATGATTCATCAAGAAAACCCTTATATCTGAGTTGGGTTTTCTCATTTCTATTAATCCCAACACTTGGAAGTGTTGAAGGCTGGGCAGGGAACTTTTAGGAATCTGAGGTAGTTTGGCCCATGGGTTGAGGTCCTATATTTAAAAACAAGACAAAACATTGGGCAGTGCCAAATGGGAGGCAGAAGCAGGCTGATGTGAATTCCAGGGCGGCCAGGGATTCCTAGAGGAACCTTGACTAGAAAAGTTAAAACCACAAACAAACAAACAAAAACAAGACAAAACAATTAAAACAAAATGCCAGGCAAGGTGGCGCAGGCCTTTAATCCCAGTACTTGGGAAGCAGAGGCAGGAAGCAGAGTTCAAGGCCAGCCTGGTCTACAGAGTGAGTCCGGGACAGCCAGATATACACATAAAAACCCTGTCTTGGAAAAAAAAAGAGGCAACTCAAGGGATTCTTACATAATAGAATTTAATTTGTAATTTCAATGTGTCCAATTTTACCCTCTCCGTTGTGGTAGATTAGTTTGTATTTTCTCCCTCTTTCACCATGGAGATCTTGAGGGTAGGACCTGGAGAACGGTTACAGTTAAACTAGTGAACAATTTGAACTGCTGAGGGGGTGAAGGACAGTGAGCTGGGAGAAGGCAGACCAAGTGCAGAGACAATCGAAGGAGGTCTCTTTGGATCCCAGGACCATTCCACTGTGAGCACTTATATTTATGCAAGCTCGAGCTCAAGCCTTTCACCCTACTAACCCCATCTTCTCCAACACTGTTGTGATAGTACTTTTCCAGCTACCCACAGACTTGTGACAGACTTGTTTTACACAGGTGCCTGGAAAGGGAATCTCAGGAGGGACAGTCGAAGGTATGGCTCTTGAGTTTGGAAAGAAGGAAGGAAGGAAGGAAGGGATGAAGGGAAGAAATAGATGGTAGACAGAAGATAGATAGCTGGCTGGCTGGCCGGCCAGATGGATGGATGGATGGATGGATGGATGGATGGATGGATGGATGGAGACAAAAAGGCCAAAAATAAAAGCAGATATTCCATACCAACCCCTTGGAGCTCACTCCAGTTACTTGTGATGTCTTGTAGAAACATCTAGAACCTATCTCCTAATAATTCATGGACCCGTACCCAAACTGTTCAATCTCAAGAAAGACAACTTACATGGAACCAACTTAGGTGTCCAATGAGACTAACAGATAAAACAAACAAACAAACATGGTTTATATACACAATGAAATTTCTTTTTTATCACAAGTAAGAATGACTATGTGTCATTTGCAGGAAAATAGATGCAACTGGATATTGTATTTAGCAAACTAAACCAGTATCAGAAAGAAAAATATCGAATATTTTCTCTTCTCTGTGGGTCCTAGATTTTATATAGGTACATAAAACTGTGTCTGTCTATATGACATGAAAGCATAAATAAAACTCTGTAGGATGACAAAGGGGAACTAATGGGAGGAGAGTATCCTCCATAAGCAATATATACTTGCATGAAGTATTAAACAAAGGAGAAAGGAGAACTGGGTCTGTGAGTTTCCTGACATGCTACTGAGATGCCCACTCATTTATCCAGATATGGACCCACAGAAATGGCACACAAAACCAAAACTAACTTCTCTTACCTGTGACAAAGCACTCTCATATCTTCTCAGGAGGACTGTTTTTTCAATTAAAAAAATTGTGTGCATGCATGTTCATGTCCACACATCTGTGTGCACACGTGGGTGTGAGGGTATATTTGCACATCTAGGTCAGAGGTTGGTGTTGGATTTCTTTCTTCCTTGTTCTCCACATTAGTTTTTGAGATGTGCTCTGCCCCTGAATGTCTAGCTCTCTGATTCTGCTAGACTGTCTTGGCAGAAAGCCCCAGGGACCATCTTGTTTGTGCCTTTCTTGTAAATGTGCTGGCATCTACCACTTTGCCCAGTTTTTTTTTCCCATGTGTGTGCTGGGGATCAAACTCTGGCCCTCACATTTGCACAGAAAACATTTACCTCAGCCATCCTCTCCTCAAACACCCAGAAAGCTTTAAAGGCAGGGTCTCACATAGCCCGGGCTGGCTTTGAACTCCCTATGTAGTCAGGAGGATGGTCTTAAACTTCAGATCCTCTGGCCTGTACCCAGAAAGTGCTGGAATTGGAGGTCTATACCAGCATTCCCAGTTTCATGGGGAGCTGAGGCTTGAAACATTTGGGCTGGCTGGGTAAAGCCTTTTACCAACTGGGCTACATTGTCAGCCCAGCTTTTTTTTTTTTTTAACAGTTTAAATTTTTCTTTTTGCAATTATGTGTGTGTGTGTGTGTGTGTGTGTGTGTGTGTGTGTTTGTGTGCGTGTGTGCATGTGTAAATGCATTCCAGGTGGATGTCTAAGGACAACTCATGAGAATCAGTTCTCTTCTTACCCTGTGTGAATCCCAGACACTGAACTCAAGCATCAGGCTTGGGATCGGGCACCGGCTGCCAGCTAAGCCATAGCACTAGTCCTATTCCATAGTAAATCTCCACATATCCGTATTGACCTGTTAAATACTTTTTTTTGGTTTTTCTTTTTTTGTATTATTTATTTTATGTACATTGGTGTTTTGCCTGCATGTGTGAGGAGTAGGATTCCCTGGAACAGGAGTTACAGACAGTTGTGAGCTGCCATGTAGGTGCTGGAAATTGAACCTGGGTCCTCTGAAAGAGCAGCCAATGCTCTTAACCACTGAGCCATCTCTCCAGCCCTGTTAAACACTTTTTGCTACTGCCCCTTTGGCTTGTCACCATCACTCTTGGCATGGCATTTTGGGGGCCAGATAGGAAACTCTCTTTGCCTTGCATGGTAAACCTTGATTCTGGCCCTCGTAAGTGGTTAGCTGACAAGGCTCTGAAGGTTTTGGGTGGTTCTCCGGCTTTCCAGAAAGACTCGAAGTCCTCCTGGTTGTGACTATGGACCTCTGTTGACTGTAAAGGCTCAAACCCAGGAGCTCTTTTCCAGCCCTTCTTGTTTGCAGCTGAAGAATTGTGGGCAAAGCTACTCTTTGGTGGAACCTATAAACAGTGGGGAAAGGAGGTCTGCTTGCTGTTCTCTTAAGGGGAAGGGGCTACTTTGGCATTCTGAGAGCCCATTCTCTCAACATGCAGTATGGGCCGCAAGGCCAGCTTGGGAAGGATAAATCAACACCTATTGCTAGGACTCTCTCTCCCCTTCCACTTCTCCACCCTCACCCTCCTCCCTTCACACACCCTGGCTTTCTGGGAGTGGACTATGTGGCTGATGGTGTACCTGCCCAGCATCCCACACTCTAGTCAGAATCTGGCCAGGGTTTTGCTCTCTCTGAGGCAGTGGGTCTCCCTTTCCTTGTGACTGATTAGTGGCCATTTTTGGTTTGGAAGCATTCTCTTTGAGGTTGGTCTGGCCCGACTAACCGAACAGGTTTGGCTTCTGAGTGGAACCAGATAGAGCATGTTGCAGACAAGCCAGCGTGATGAGACCAAGTTTCCCCTCTCCCACACCCTCAACACTAGGGAGGCCTGTGCTCTCAAGGAATGCCTTCTGGGTGAAGAATGTGCATCTGGTAGGACTCATGGGAAGGATCTCCTTTTATATCGGCTGACCCACCCGTAGAGTGTAGTTTCAAAAGCTGCTTTAAATTTTATCCTCACAGTCCCACAAAGAAAACACTTCTTTCCTTTTTTTCATTCTCTTTTAAAAGGATTTATTTATTTTTATATGCATTGGTGTTTTGCCTGCAAATATGTCTATGTGAGAGTGCCAGATCCTCTGGAACTGGAGTTACAAACAGTTGTGAACTGCCATGTTGGTGCTGGAAATTGAACCCAGGTCCTCTGGTTGGACAACCAGTGCTCTTAACCTCTGAGCCATTTCCCAGCCCAACACTTGTTTTCATTTCTTACAAAATGTATTCTTTTTATCCTTTCCCTAATCTAGAATACTGACTACCTTGTGGTACAATAAACTCCAGTTGCATAACTAACTATCTTGTGTTGCAATTTAGGTAATACTCTGAGTTGTTTTATATCCAAGCGTGTGTGTGTGTGTTCACACTCCTCAGCTGTAAGGGGGAGGGATGCTGTTTGTGCCTCATTAGATTCTCTTACCCCAGCCAAATCTTCCCTAAACTCAACCCCAGATCCTGTCTTCGATCACCTTTTTTTTTTTTTTTTTTTCTGCACAGTCAAGGCCCTGCTCAATGTCAAACCTCTCCTCCACCCTCCACCCCTCTACCTGGCCACTCTGCTCCCACCCCTAGGTCTTCAATGTTTCCTCCACTTCCTTCTTTCCTCCAAACCGCAGAACTCCCAACTATCCCTACAGATCATTGGCATACAGTCTCTCATACGTTCTCTCAGGAACTTCATGTTAAAAGCCTTTGCCTCAGAGAACAGTCTTCCCCTTTGCAGGGTAGATAATGGAATATTGGCACCATGTACTGGCAAGTCTGATCCACCTCAAATACAATCCAAAATGAAGTTGGTTAGCCAGGCCACCTCAACCTTCATTAAGGGATCTGTCTCTGGTCTTCAGCATGTGACCAGGTTGATGACATTCATACTCACAAAAGAGTCTGGCCAGGCTCCATTGCTGTGCCTGCTGTGGAGCCTAGCTTGTCACATCAGGCCATAGACCTAAGAAATGATGGGGAAGGACCTGCTAGAATTGTATGATTATCTGTTTATTAAGGGAGATGAAAATGGCTATTATCAAACCCATTAATTATAACAAGTTGTAGGAGATAATGAAGAGTTTCCAAGAACCCTCTTCTCTTTCCACTAGACTAGCTGAAACCACGTGCAGATGTGCTACATTTTATAAACCTAGCCTTTCCCAGATATTAGACACAAATGCTTCCAAGCACAGCCTTCCTTTTCATTTTGTTAGATCTGTCCTTCAAAGTCTTTAAGAACCAGGAGGAGACGTTGAGAGTGAGAAAAGCCAAACGGAAGGAGGAAAGAGATAAACCAGAAGCTCAGCAAGTGGTTGCAGCGATTGCCTGTCCCGTGTCCTGGGGAAATCTGAGGAGAGCTCCACATCTTACAACCACACTGTTCGGTCTAAGGGAATAAACCTAGTTGTGGGTCAAAGGATTCGTTCTTGTTATGGGTGCGGTCAGCTAGGATACTTCAACCCTGAGTGTCCAAAGCTACTGAGCTATAAGCCTTCCCCAACACTAATTTCAGTTTGCAAAGAGGGACTCCATGGAAAGCAGGAATCTCTCTCTCTCTCTCTCTCTCTCTCTCTCTCTCTCTCTCTCTCTCTCGGGATAAGGTCAACCTCTATCATAGTCAGTCCTGAACAGAAACAAATGCCCCTGGCTTTGTTCCTGGACTGTGAAGAGCCTCAGTGAATAAAAATTTTCTCCTTCCTTTGAGATCTAATGGGACTCTACACAGGCCTTAGTATCCCTCAATAGTGCAGATGGCACTTGAGTAATACTAACTGTGGAAGGACCAATTTTACATTCCTTATCAAGGTGGAAACTACTTTTTTTGGAGCTTGACCACATTTTCTCTTTAACCTTCTTGTACCCAGCCCTTTGCAGTCAGTCTTTTGTACACCTCTCTTAGCCTGTAAGGTACATGAGCATCTTTTCATGTGTTCACTTTGAGAATGAATCCTACATAGTTGTTCCATTGCATTCCTAGGTAGGGCCATCCTAAGACTACAGAGGCTCTTATGGCATTCCTAACTATGTTGTGATAGTGTAAAATTGGCTGGAGCCCCCAAAGATCCTTCCTATACTCTCTACTATGGATCCTTACATCACACAATGAAATCTGGGATACCTCCATTCCTGAATTACTAACAGCCTCTTCTTTCACAATTGCTCTTAAGGACCCTAACAATTTTCCATGAAGGTTCCAGAATCCTTTAAAATTTGAAGTATGGTTAAAGGCGTATGCCCTCTCATTGATAAATTCCCTACTAGTAGCCTTCTGTGACCATGTAACAATGCAAGTCAAAATGGATGTCTATAAAATGGGATGGGGCCTGGAGGACTATAAGTAAGGTCAGGGTCCTGATCCATCTCATAGTTCCCATCTATCTCCTCTTGGGGGAGATACTTCCTGCCACCACACACATCTCCTGGTTAAAGGGTGTTTGTTTGTTTTTTGTAGTCACATTCACTCCAACACTCCTTATTTGCCTTCAAATGTCATGATTCTTGCATTTGGGTTACTGCAGTGCCTGAGATAACATCACTCTACATACTGTTTGGACAGGCCTTAGGCAAAGACGTGTCCTAAATATCCTCCAGGCAGTAGTTTTCTTCAGTGTGATTTATTAATCTGTAACCCAGTTCAAATCAAAACAGTGTCCTAACTTTTCAAAAACTTGCTTTATGTGGACATAGTGTTTCTCCATCAGAGGCAAAAGTCTCCCCATGAAATGTCCAGTTCTTGGAATGTGAACTACAGCATGAGCATAAGAGGTTGTTTTGGTTGCTGCAGAGATCCTGTTTTAACTAGCAGAGTCTCAGGCATAATAACATCTAAGGTCTTCCTTGGACAGGAGCAGAGTTTGCAGAATCCGAGTTCCCTACTTCAGCCTGTTCGTAAACCCCCAGTATGACTTGAGGAGGCTGGAAGAAAGGCCATTAGATTGGAAGCCTGGACCTCTTAAAGCAGACACTTCCGCCTCTGTTATTAGCTCTCTCTGTTCTTACTGAATGCTTTTCTCTGTGTGTTCATGAACAAAATGGAGTCATACCAATTTTAGTCCCCATTTTGGGGTCCTTCAAATCCTCAATTGCTTGTCTTTTCAAGTCACCAGCTTTGTGGCACAGGGCTGGGCCCCTTGACTTGGGGTACTGGCAGCTCCCTTGGTCAGAAGGCCTCTAAATAAACTCTGGGACAGAGTACCATGGCTTATATGTCCCAGTAGATTTGTGAGACACTCAACTTGAGGGCTTTCCACTGACTCTCACACTCTTGTCTCCCAAACTCCAGAGGTTACCATAAGACCATACCAAACTTTCAATCATATTATCTAACACCAGATCCTAATCCGGAGGCCTCTCTACAGCATTCCTGTGCAGAGATGACTTCACCTGCACTGCTAGACCAGATTTACAACATTTCCTGCTTGCTCAATCAGAGACTACCTGTCTCACAGACAGCAGTATGTTCAAAGAAGCAGGGCTTGGACTCTAGGTTTACAGTAGTATACCACACAAAGGTCACGGGATCTGGGCCCTCTCTGGATATTTCCATGTCAGTCACCCAAAACAGAACTACTTGTTCTTCATGGGATCTTCAACGGAGGCAGGAATGAGACCCAGTACTTATATAGAGTTGGCTTGTGTGTTCCTTGTGCCCACACCTGTGTATCTATTTGAAGAAAAGGGAGCTTCCTTACTACTTACAATACCCTGGTCAAACAAGCCCCAGAGATTTTGGCTCTACCAGAAACTATCTGCCATTCAACTCCGTGGTAGGGTTAGTGAAGTTAGTGTAGCGTCTAGCAGCATAGGGATTTTGGATTAGCAGAAGTTTGGCATCTCAGGTAAATGATACCAGAAGAACCAATTGGCCAGATGCATGCCATTGAAGGGCGTTGCTAAGAAGCCTTGTAGATGACATCATTGATCATGGGACCACAGGATGCACTGTTGTGGGGGTATGTCTAAAAAAGCCTGCCAGGAACCATGGCAATGAGAATGCCGAATTTCACACCGAATTCATCATGACAAGGAGGTTTAAATCTCCAGTCCACTCAGCCATTGGCCCCATTCTCCTCGTCTTCCTCTGCCAATACACGCTGAGAGACCAGCCGCAGTACATCACCGTTTTTGTGCTGACCTGCCAGGAGTCCACGCTAGGGAAGAGAGAAGAGGCAGAGCCTCCCTGGAGCTCCAGAAAGCTGGACCGGAGACGCATATCCCTTGTAGCCCTAGCACATTGGAACAGTGAGCAGAACTGCAAGGCGATTTGAATAAACTTTTAATCTTGTACATAATTGGGCCCTAGGACTGCAGAGGCAATTTTTGGCTGATTAAAAGACAACCCTACATCAGTGGTCGGAACACAACTCAGCCATTTGTATTAGGATTCTCTAAAGGAACAGAACTGATAGAATGAATGTGTTAAAAGTATACGAAAATATAAAATACAGAATGTATTAGGTTGGTTTACATTGTATGGTCTGGGTGATTATAACAATGGCTGCTTCACATGGGAGAGGCCAAGAATCCAGGAGTTGCCCTGTTCACAAGGTTGGATGCTTCCATGATCTCAGTCTGGTACTGAAGCCCTGGAAGATTCCTCATCCTTGGTCTGTGTTGGAAGCCCAAAGAGGCTGGTTTGAATACTGGTGATGGAACACTGCAGTGACAGAATAGACTCATTTTCCAGAAGGGGTGAAATCAAACAGTAACTTTTCTTTTTCCCTATTCTTTAGTATGGGCTGCCACCAGAATGTTCCAACCACATTTAAGAGTGGGTCCTCCTACTTCAAATAATCTGTTCAGGAAAATTCCTCACCCGGTGTGGTAGTGCATGCCTTTAGTCCCAGCACTCAGGAGGCAGGGGCAGGCGGATCTATGTGAGTTCAATGGCAGCCTGGTCTACAAAGAGAGTCCAGAACAGCCAGGGCTGATACACAGAGAAACCCTGACTCGAAAAAACAAAAACAAACAAACAAACAAAAAAATCCTTCACAGGAAGGCCCAGTGCTTGGATTTTAGTTGATTCCAGATGCAACCAAGCTGACAAGCAGGATCAGCCATCTCCCCATCACAAAAAACTGTCTTACATTCAGGGAAATAATTGAGCAGATCAATAGACGAATGGTGGCATAGCTTTCACTCCTGGTTGCTTAGTTCCCAGTCGTGTTTCTCGTGCCCACAGTCTACTGCCTACGAAACCCCAAAGGCTTTAGATCAGGCTTCACAATCACCTCAGAAGAATAGTTCTAAAGTCCTCTCAAAATAAGCTTCTATTGGGGCTGGAGAGATGGCTCAGTGATTAAGAGCATTGTCTTCTCTTCAGGGGTCCTGAGTTCAATTCCCAGCAACCACAAGGTGGCTTAAAACCATCTGTACTGGGATCTGATGTCCTCTTTTGGCATGTAGGTGTACATACAGATAGAGCACTCACATACATAAAATAAATAAACAATCAAACAAATAAATAAATCTTAAAAAGCGAGCCGGGCGGTGGTGGCGCACGCCTTTAATCCCAGCACTTGGGAGGCAGAGGCAGGCGGATCTTTGCAAGTTAGAGGCCAGCCTGGTCTACAAAGTGAGTCCAGGACAACCAGAGCTGTTAAACAGAGAAACCCTGTCTCGAAAAACCAAAAAAAAAAAAAAAAAAAAAAAAAAAAGAAAATAAGCTTCTACTTCCTAAGTATTCTCAATGGAAGATCCTTAACAATTTTCATAAACCACACAGTTTTGGGCCAGGTTCTCCAATTCTAATGGAACCTTTCTTTGCAGGCACAAGAATTCTTCAGACCCTGTAGCCCTTGGCTGAACAATCCAAGCCCTTTATGTTGGCTTCAGGTCCTGGTATGTCTGTCCTCCATATGATCTGTCTTACCTGGCTTTCCATCGAGCTTTCCTTTTGACATTGAAACTTTCATTTGTAACATCATTTCAGGTGTTTTTTTGGGGGGTTTTCTTGAGCATTTCCATCTCTACTGACTGTACCTTTAAACTGGGGGTGAAAAGAAACTCTTCCTTAAGTTGTTTTTTTCATGGGTCTTGTCACAGTGATGAGAAACGTAACAAACATACTCACTTCACTCCCACTGGGACCCAATAGTTCTGGCAAACGCTCCCAAGAATTGCACTTGTAAGGCATTGCATTGCTCTCAGGGTGACTCCTCACCTTAGCTCTGTGGAAGTCCATCACAATGTGCGCTTCCTCTGATGCAGAGGTTCACCAACTGACTCAGAAGGATATATCAGAGGGACAGATGATCAAGGCCATCACTGGCTGCAAAGCGGAAGTCAGAAGTCACCTTTTTCACTGGACTAGAGTAAAAGACCCAAATAGAAGCCCTCACAGTTACATGCATATAATTTGAGAGCCATTTTTCTTAAATTTGTTCTTTGACAATTTATATAAGTAAATAATGCTTCCAGTTACTCTCTTTCAACTCTCTTTAATCTCCCTCCCACTCCTGTAAACAGCTGATTTGCTTTTTTTTTTTTTAAAAGATATTAAAAACATACATTGGAGAAAAGACAACCTCTTTAACAAATGGTGCTGGGAAGACTGGACATTTACATTTAGAAGAAGGAGCTAAATCTATATTTCTTGCCACATATAGAAATCAGCTCCAAATGAACCAGAGTACTGAAACTTTTAGAGAAAACATCAGGGAATGAAAGTCAAGGTACAGGCAGGCACTTTCTGGATAATGCTCCAGAGAAAAGACCCACAACTGACAGAGGGACATCATGAAATTACAAAACCTCTGTCCAGCAAAGGAAATTGTTGAGTTCAGTGGAGAGGCAGCCTACAAAATGGGAGAGACTTTTCGCCAGCCAATGACAGACGATTTGAGTTCACATGTGCTGGCTTGTTTTTATCCCAGTTACTGTATCAGGCCTGAAACACATGCTCCTCTGCCTCCAGAAGGTCTGGAATAGGTCCATCCGGGCAGAAAAGGGTGGAACACTGGCCAGGAGATCCATACCCTCAAGATGTCCGGTTGGATCAGAAAGGTAGGAGAAACGTTTTTCTCCTTTACCCGCAAGTGGTTACAACTCTTTTAGCTAAGCAAGCAGGAGAGTTAGGGCAATCCTAACCCTGAGACAGGAGCTTGTGCCCCAAGCAAGCCTGGCTAGGCAGGTGGTGGTGCTGGAGGTGTAAGATGGTGCTCCTGGTCCTCAGAAGTGAGCCCCAGCTTCCAGTGATAGGAGACCTAGATAGGTGTCAGCAATAGCAAGGCAGGAGCCTGTGCCCCAGGTAAGCCTAAGTAGTCAGGTGGGTCCCGTCTGAAAAGTTATTCTTGACAGTTTGATTGGCATTTGTTGTTATACGTTTCTGCCTCAAGGTGGTAAAAAGCCTCTTCAGGGGCTGGAGAGATGGCTCAGCAGTTAAGATCACTGGTTGTTCTTCTAAAGGACCCGGGTTCAAATCCCAGCACCCACATGGCAGTTCACAGCTATCTGCAATTGCTGGGCATGATGGTGCATGCCTTTAATCCCAGCACTAGGGAGGCAGAGGCAGGTGGATCTCTGTGAGTTCAAGGCTAGTCTGGTCTTAAAAGTGAGTCCAAGACAGTCAAGGATAAACAGAGAAATCCTGTCTAAAAAAAAACAACATCAACAACAAAAAAGCCCTCTTCAATTTTATGATATAGCAGATTGCCTGCTTATGAGTTCATCTGAAAGGCTAGGCATGTTGGTTGTCCTAGAACTCGCTCTGTAGACCAGGCTGGCTTCGAATTCAGAAATCTGCCTTCCAAGTGGTGGGATTAAAGGCATGTACCACCACATCAGCTTTCAAGTACATTTTAATTTTAATTTTTAAAAATTTATTTATTTTGGTTTTTCAAGACAGGGTTTCTCTGTGTAACAAGTCCTGGCTGTCCTGGACTCACTTCGTAGACCAGGCTGGCCTCGAATTCACAGAGACTCACCTGCTTTTGCCTCCTGTGTGCTGGGATTAAAGGCATGCACCCAAACCATTTTTAAATATCTGTCTATCTATCTATCTATCTATCTATCTATCTATCTATCTATCTATCT
>CAJQZJ010004763.1:8424121-8484416 GCA_907164525.1 Lophiomys imhausi
TCTTTCTTTCTTTCTTTCTTTCTTTCTTTCTTTCTTTCTTTCTTTCTTTCTTTCTTTCTTTCTTTCTTTCCTTCCTTCCTTCCTTCCTTCCTTCCTTTCTTTCTACATAGCCTTGCTATCTATGTAGACCAGACTGGCCTCAAACTTAATGACGTTCTTTCCTGAGCTTCCTGCCTGTGCTGAGATTTCAGGCTTTGTGGGTGCTGAGAGTCTGAACTAACTCTCTCTCTCTCTCTCTCTCTCTCTCTCTCTCTCTCTCTCTCTGTGTGTGTGTGTCTGTCTCTCTCTCTCTCTGGCTTGTACAGCAAACTACCCACTGAGATCCCCCTAGCTCCAGACACATCATTTTGATTAGTACACAGAGGCTTTCAGAAGATAGAATGACCAAAATAAAATTAAAAAAAATCCTACAGAAATGTCTAGAGGACATGGATTAAAAAAAAAAAATGACTCCAATTCCATAATGACTTTGGTCTTGTAAATAGTAAGCTATCTTTATAGGTTGATCTCTTGACAAACACTTCAGTGACTGTGGAGAGTTTGGAATGGTACTGATCTGATAGACTAGTTATATTTTCTTTTTGGCTATCTTTAGCCCCCTAAGCAGCCACTCCTTGTCCATCTCTGTATCAGACCTAACATGCCAGTAAACAGATAAAAACCATTGGAATATATTATGTTAACAAAACCTCATTGTCCAACAATGAAAGACTCAAGAATGCTATCAGATAGCAACTGAAGACTATAGTTGAGATTTCTCTACCTTGGTATAGTTGTCCTTTAATCTTTCTACCATTGTATTTTCAAATTGCCTTGTGTATAACTTTCTCTGTTCTGTATTTTAAAAGCTCCATGAAGCTGCCTCCATGTTGGAATAATGCATTTGGGGAGACCTGAGTATACAGTCCCTGCCAGGGTCACTCAGTTTGCCTCCAGAATAAATTATTCTTTATTCTCTTTGAAGAGAGAGCTGTGTTTTTTGCAGCAACAATCTCTTGATTTTTTTTTCACTTGAATCAAGTCAACAGCAATTTCCTTTTAAAATTAGATCTTCAAATCAACCAGAAATACCTGCATTAAATAAATGTCACTCTTTGTTTAGGCCACCACTCTGACCTATTGCAAAGCAAGCATATCTTTTAGACAGGGTTCTTCTGAGGAATAGACCCAATAGACTGTGTGTGTATGTGCACGCGTGCATGCATGCATATGTAGACATCTGTATGCTGGAGAGGCAGAGAACCTAGAAACTGTTCAGTCCAAGAAGCTGGAAACTTCAGATTGTAATTGCAGTTTGGTGCCGAAAGCCTCAATGTTCCCTGAAGAGTTGCTGGCATTGGGCCCATGTTGGGAAGCTGAAGAGTTGGGGTCTAATGTCAGTCTGTGGAAGATCAAAGCAGCAATGACAGGTATACTCCTCGGAAAGAAAGGAAGGCAGCAGGCACACAGTTCAACTCCTTCCTTTTTAGTATGCGGATTACCTGTTGAAAGGTGCTGACCACCCTTGATTATGCTGTACAGCAGGATGGGGACAGAGTGGTCTCAACCAATGTCGAGCTCTTTCTTGGCAGTATCATAGCAGTAAAAGGACTTCACATCTCTGTTCTTTGACCTCAAGGGCCATGAGGGCTCCAGAGCTCTCTAGGAACAAATGTGTCAGAGGTCCAATAACACATGAGGGGACTGCACCTCTATGGACAAGGTTGAGGATTAATCTTGAGAGGTGGGTGTGTGAATGCTCTGTGCATAATTCCCCTTTTAATAAGGCAATCATAAATCTGTTTTCATGGTCTCTGCCACTCCCCATCATCACTGGCAATCTGCCCAAAATACTCCAGTGAAGTAACCAGTGTACTTCTGTGAACCTAGTCCTGTGAACCAGCTGGGCAGAAGCACGTCCCACCTCAAGGCCCTGGGTAGCACCTGGGGATTATACCCTGAATGGCTTGGCTCCACCTGCTTGTTCATGATCTGGAGAAATAGCTGGGCAGACATCCCTGAGTGTCTTGGCTCTATGAGGCACTTGTTAAGTATTTGTGTGGTTGTCCCATTCTCCTAAGCTCCAAGAGTTTCTAATGCTTCCTCTCAGAAGTTTAGTATACTGAGTCCTTGAGTAACAGATGGGCAGGCCAACCTGAGAAAGTCAACATTTGAAGCCAGCACCAACCAAATCACCCTTATAGCCCTTGGCCACAGAATGTCATCTCATCTGTGTCCAGTGGGTGTGATCCGGCTCCTCTATGGCACTCAGATACTGACAGAAACCATACTTTATTACCAAGCAAGAAATCCACCTGGAGACAGTGGGCTGGTCTCACCCCTTCCCAACCTGCTGAATCTGGACAGAGGTCCTACTCCCACAGTTGGACTAATTGCAACCAGAGCTATCTGCAAATCTGCTTCATGCAAGAGGCCGGGCCACATCTGGTGTTGTAATCCCACAGCACTGCGGGCTGTGTCACTGGGCCATTTGTGGACATCACTGCCATTGATCACAGCTGAGGAATCTCATGCATACACGCTGAGGTGTCTGCCTGGTACCACAGGCTAAGGCATTAAACAAGGGCATGTCATCAGGTCAGTTTTCATCTTCGAAAATCACCTATCAGTGGAGGTCAGAGGTAGCGGCATCAGTGTGGGGGACATATGAAGCATACATCCTGTGAAGAAACAAGGTGACACATTTTTACAGTTGCACATTACTCTCTGGCAAGGTATCTCAAAAGAAAGTAAAGGGATGAGTCATGTGAAAGAAGAGTTCCAAAGTGAGTCCAGGACAGCCAGGGGTACACAGAGAAACCCCGTCTGGAAAAAACAACAACAACAACAACAAAGAAGCCCAAAAACAAAAACAAAAGAAAGAATAGTTCAATATATATATATATATTTTATTTTGTTTTGTTTTGTTTTGTTTTTATAGATAAGGTTTATCTGCCTAACAGAGCCCTGGGTGTCCTGGGCTTGCTTTGTAGACCAGGCTGGCCTTGAACTCACAGAGATCTGCCTACTTCTGCCTCCCAAGTACTGGGATTAAAGGCATGTGCCACCATGTTCAACTTAAAATTTTTGATATATATTTGGTGGCTTATAGTTCAATGAAATTATACAATTTGTATATGGACTACAGTTGTGAAATTTAATAAAGTAATGTATAGAAACAAACAAATCTCAAGAGATTAAAAAAAAAGTCCACAAATGGGATGAAAGAATGAGCACAGTTAAAAGCCTCACCATTAGACTATAGCAGGCAGAAGAGAGGCTTTTTCTCTCTAGAGCAGTAGATGAGTGTGGCTCAGACCCCAGCTGAGAACTTTGTTGGTAGAGTGGATGGTGGTTAACATTGAGACTCTCCACTGATCTAAGCACAGAGGACAAGGGCTAGTATAGCACTTACCCACAAATGTGACAACCATGTCAACTCCAACCCCTACCCTACCCCAAGGATCAGAGACCATCTCAGAAGAGGGGCAGCCTGTAAGAGTCAGAGGCTGGGGAGGAGTGCAGCGAAACAGTGACTTCTGGCAGGACTGAGTAATCATGAACTCATAGTAGTTGTGGTTGCCCAGGCTAGACCAGCACAAGATCAAGTCAGTCAACATTCTAGCATGAGGGAGACAGGCTCACAAGCCCTCACCTCAGTTGAGAAGCCAAAGATAGTTAATGGCTCCTGGGGTAAGGAGAATCAGTTTTCTCTTTCTTTCTTTTTCTTTCTTTCTTTCTTTCTTTCTTTCTTTCTTTCTTTCTTTCTTTCTTTCTTTCTTTCTTTCTTTCCTTCTTTCCTTCCTTCCTTCCTTCCTTCCTTCCTCCCTTCTTTCTTTCTTTCTATCTCTCTCTCTGTGTGTCTCTCTCTCTCCCCCTCCCACCTCCCTCCCTCCCTTCCTTCCTTTTTCTTGTGTTTTTTTTTTTTTGAAACAGGATTTCTCTTTGTAGCTGTGGCTTTCCTGAACTCATGCTATAAACCACGCTGGTCTCAAACTCATGGAAATCCGCCTACCTCTGCCTCCCTAGTGCTGGGATTAAAGGTGTGTGCCACCACTACCAGGCTAGTCAATTTTCTTTAAGAGCATGACCCTTGATAAGTCAATCATACTCCAGTGGTTAGCCCCACACCTATTGTTGTGGGGGCTAGTGTATCTCTGTGAGTTCGAGGCCAGCCTGATCTACAAAGTGAGTCCAGGACAGCCAGGCATACACAGAGAAACCCTGTCTCCAAAAACCAAAAACCAAAACAAACAAACAAACAAACAAAAATGACTTTTAAATTCTACTCTGTGGTCCTTGGCTTGTAAAACGTTGCCTGCAAACCACTAGGGAATGATTCCCTCTGGTGCAGAGTGGCAGGACAACCTTCACCAGTCCCTTTGACTACCTGTTCCAGGTTAAATCACTATTCTTTTTTACAATAAATAATGCATGAGATTGTGATCAGAGAACATTCACATGAGCTAGGATAATCTTTCCACCGCAAGGCCTTGAACTCAGTTACCTCTGTGAGGACATGTTTTCCCCATATAAATTAATATTTGTAGGTTATCTATCTATCTATCTATCTATCTATCTATCTATCTAGTATTTATCCAGTAATTTTATTTAATGTTTGTAGAAATTTCAGATTCTACATGATTCAAGTCACAGTGTACTTCTTGGCTTTTTTTTTTTTCCCATTAGTGAGTGTGAATAAGTTTAGGAAAGGCTTAGTGTGGTGCTGAGTTTTTGACTCAGCTTGACATAGGGACATCTGGGGAGAAGAAACTATCAACTGAGAAAATGCTTCTATGAGATGGGCCTGCAGGCAGGTCTTTATGGCATTTTTTAGATTCACAATTGATCTGGGAGGGTCCTGTTCCCTGTAGGAGGTGCCACCCTTGGGTGGGTGGCCCTAGGTTGCATCAACAGGCAAGAATGAGCCATGGAGAACAACTGGATAAGCAGCATCCCTCCACGGTCTCTTCATTAGTTCCTGCTTCCAGATTCCTGCCTTGAGTTCTTCTCTTGACCTCAGTTGATGGACTGTGTTCTGTAAGGAAATAAACCTTCCTTCCCAACTCATGTTGTTGATCAGAGCAACAGGAAACAAACTAGAGCACACAGATACTGAAATCTCTATATTTAGGTTCAAATGAGCATTTCACCTGCCAGATTCTCCTTTTCCTTCCCTGTAATATCAAACAGCTGGAAATGTGGCAATACCTTAGCCATAGCTCACGAGTGAATGGAAACTATGCCTAATCATTCATCAATATTCACAGTTGCCAGGTAACACAAGTTGCACCTCTCATGCTTTTAATGGAGGTGCTAAAAATAACTTCCCAAATGACACCACTTTCCATGATGTTTTTCTGGCACTGAGTAATTTTAGGAGGTACAAATATAGTCTACTATGTTTGTAGAAGATGTGCCCTAATGCATGGCTTTGGGAAGAATAGCCGGTGGTGCTCTTGCAGGCTCCCTGTGGACTCTGTGCCTTTATATAAAAGTGAGGATAGGAAGTGAGGAGTGAGACTGAGCACTGTCCTGGGCATCTTGAATCTGGTCACAAAGTAGGCCCTGTGTATTAGATGTAGCCCTGATGTGTTTGGAAGGAGGAAGTTGATGTCCCTTTGGGTCTTTTCCTGCAGGGTTTTCTGCATCTGCTTTCTATAGTCTGCTTTGCTTTCTGGATGCTAAAACACAGATGGGGCAGTCATGAGCTTCACCATCCGTATCCTGGACCCCAGCTACAGTGCTAAGATCCGATCCAGTCCTTCCTCAGAAAGAGCTCTGTCAGCAGATATGTTCCATAATCCAGGAACCAACACTGCTAAACGTGTGGTCCAGAGCTTCAGCCATACCCAAACTTGTGCTAACCCCTGATTTCCTGTTTTCAGTTTCCTTCTGCTTGAAGCACACAAGTGATTCTGATGATAGTTAAACTGAATACTGACACAGAATAAGGAAATGTGGAGGTGGGCAGAGCTCAAAGCCCCACTTCAGTAAGCTGTTCTCTCAGGGCTTAACTTTTAGGAAATTTATTTTAAACCATCTTTCTCATTTTTATCAGATTAAAAAGCTTAAATTTAAATGTAGATGTAAGAATGTGATTCGTGCTCAAAACGTAAACCAAGGCACAGCAGAACTCTAGATAATTTCTTTGAGCAGCAACAATTAATGGATCAGGGAACCCTAGAAATGACTTCCAGGGGGAGGCATTGGAAGAACAGATAGCTTGGGCTGGGCATTGAAAAACCTAGTTGTATTAGTTTGTTGGCTAATTCTGATGGACTGGGCTTGAGTTCCTTTTTGTTTTTTGGAGACAGGGTTTTGTTCTGTAGCTACAGCGAGCCTCAATCTTGTCATTCTTCTACCTCCATCTCAAGAGTTACTGGGATTATAAGACTACTCTCTCTCCATCTCTCTAATTAAATTTTATGTGTACAGGTGTTTTGCCTGAATGTATGTTTGTGCACCATGTAGTTGCATGCTTGGTGTCCTTGGAAACTAGAAAAGGGTGTCAGATCCTCTATCACTGGAGTTGCAGATGGTTGTGCGTCACCCTGTGGACAGTTGGAATGTAGTTTAAGCAGTATGGTTCAACACACTTAATTTGAGTCTAAGTAGTCTGAGAAATAGTATTTGACATATCAATTTTGGTCTTAATTATATGAATTTACTGGTAATAACCTTACAGTTTCCTGATTGTTCTAAGATCCAGCTAATTTGCTATGTATTAAAAATATTTCACAGCAAGTTGGTCATGGTGGCACACACCTTTAATCCTAGTCCTTGGGAGGCAGAGGTAGGTGGATCTCTGTGAGTTTGAAGCCAGCCTGTTTTACATACTGAACTCCAGGCCAGTTAGGACTACAAATTAAGATCCTGTCCACAGTAAAGTTTCAAATGTGGCCTTGATTGGGCTTGGCTTTGGACCAAACAATTTGGGAGTGTATAGGAAGCTTCCTATATCCCAGATGTCATGATGAAAGTTACCCAAAGTATCACCATTAGTAATTAATTTCCTTATGATAAACTGCCCATCCTGTGTTACACTGGGATATAGAACCAGGTGGATTGGGTGGATAACCTTAGTCGGATTTATGTCTAGATGCTAGTAAGTGATCAGTTTAGGTGAGACAGGACTTAGAACTGGTAACTAATATGGAATTGTATCTTATTGAACCTACAACTGAATGCAGAACCATTATCTTGGTAACCATCAGTGCAGAGCAGGCAGGAGATAATCTTGAGCATCAGTATGACTTAAAACTAAAGTTTAAACCCAGACTGCTGGGTTTTTAAGCGCTTGCTAGATGTAATGTGGAAGACAGTCATTCTAGAATTATGTCAGAAAGTTTTTTATTTTGTTTTGTTGTTTTTTGAGACAGAGTTTCTCTGTGTAACAAGCCCTGGCTATCCTGGATTCACTCTGTAGCGCAGGCTAGCCTTGAACTCACAGAGGTCCACCTGCATCTGCCTCCTGAGTGCTGGGATTAAAGGCATGCACCACCACACCTGGCATGTCAGACAGTTTAAGCCAACCAATGAAAAATTTCCCAACGTTCTTTCCCATGTGCATGCAAGCTTGGCATTTGATACTCTTCAGTTCTAAACTAAGCATTCAGTTCTTTTAGATATAGCAACTTAGTAGCATCTACAGATAGAAGTAAAAAGATATGGCAGTGGCTACTGAGTTCCAGCAAAGTGGTACTCTCTTGTCCTTTCTCTTTACTTCCATGATAGAGGATGAAAATACAAGACCAGGTAGATTTCTGGCCTGCCCAGGTGCTGCATTGAAGGAACCCTCTGGACATTTGCTCTTCTATAGGGCATTCTGGAAATACAAGACCCATGCTGTGTCTGAGCAGAAACAAGTCTTTGGTTAGAACCATTTTGATGTAGATGTCGCAGTAGAAAACAAAATGAAACAGAACAAAACTGTAGACCTCAATGATTCTTTTTGAGTGCTGGAGCAAACCTGGATCTACTTTCTTCTGCTGCTTGTTTCTGTTGTTTCATGAGAAAACAAGGAAGTCATAAATACTGAAGCAAACATCTTAGGTTCTTGAACTGTAGGTTCCCGCTTAAGCCAAAGAATACAACATTACTGTGCTCAGTTTAGAATACGTGCTGATGGGATTCTACATATGACAGCAGTGGAGTGAAGGACGAGAGTAGTTAATGCTTCTGTGTGGAGATAAGGCTTCTACATTTTATGTTAAGTGGTGCAATAGTTGCTCCAGGTACAGTGTGAGAAATTAAGGACAGGTGATAAGGGTGACACATGCAATCTTTATCAGACCCACTGAGAATTAACCTAGAGATAGTTTAAAAAGTTCATAGATGGAACAACAGAATTTGGGTTTCTTTTGTTTGTTTGTTTGGTTGGTTGGTTTTGGTCTTTTGAGATGGGATTTCTCTGTGCCTTGACTGTCCCAGAACTTACTTTGCAGATCAGACTGGCCTGGAACTCACAGAGATCACCTGCCTCTGCCTCCAGAGTGGTGGGATTAAAGGTGTGTGCCACCACACTTGACTTGGAACTTGAAAACATTCAAATAGAATTCCAAAAGAAGACATGAAACATGAAATAGAAAACAAACAGAAACAGTATGACTATGTATCTAAACCTATCCACCTTGGTAAAATCATGTTAAGAGAGGAAACACTTGATTAAAAGCAGAAACCCAGCATGGTGCTACACACCTGTAATGCCAGCACTGAAGAGGCAGAAGCAGGAAGATTCCTATAAATTAGAGCCTTCCCTGGTCTACATAATGGATTTGAGGTCAGACAGCTGAAGAGTAACATACCATCTCAAAACTAAAAGGAGAAAAGAAAGTGTGGTGGTTTGAATGAGAATGGCCCCATGAACTTGTGAATCTGAATACTTGGCCCATAGGCACTTTTAGGAGGTGTGGCCTTATTGGAGGAAATGTGTCATTCTAGGATCTAGGAGTGGGCTTGGAGGTCTCTTATGTGCTCAAGCTATTTCCAGGGAGACACATGCAATCTCCTTCTGTTGCCTGTGGATCAAGATGTAGAAATCTCAGCTCCTTCTCCAGCGCCATGTCTGCCTGCACACTACCATGCTTCCCACCATGATGACAATGGAGTGAACCTCTGAACTGTAAGCCAGCCCCAGTTAAATGTCTTCTTTTGTAAAAGTTGTTGAGGTCATGGTGTCTCTTTACAGCAATAGAAACTGTAACTAAGACAGAAAGCAAGCAGGAATTAGCAGAATGAATTAAAAAGCAAACTACATTGAAAGCTGGTTTCTTGAAGGGATGGAGTCTGTTGGTTGGATGGAAGGGTGGATAGACGGATGGATGGACATATGGATGAGAGGAAACACAGACAGAATATAACTGAAATTGAGTTAATATGGAAACTTCAAAGCTGTGAGCTCCCAGACAATGGCTGTTTCATATTTATAAAGGAAATCTTTATCTCTTCCATAGTAGATAACTTTTCTACCTTGTGCCATAAACATCTTTCCTGGCCATTATTATCTTAAATTTCATTAGACTGATTTTAGATTTCATTAGTTATCTCAAGACAAACTTAAAAGCTGGGATTCAAGCCAGGTGTGATGGCACAGACCTATAATCCCAGCATTCAGGAGGCAGAGGTATGTGGATTGCTGAATGCTCAAGGCCCGGCTGGTATACACAGAGTTCCAGGCCAGCTAGGGGTACATAGTGAGCTCCTGTCTCAAGATGAAACAAAACAAAATTAAAACCACTACTTATAGAGATCAACAGAAACTTGAAAGCAATGGAAAAATAAACTACCTCTTGTTTGGAGCTTACATAGATAATTTTTTAGTATAAATCTGTTTGGTTTGTTAAGATATATATTATCAAAGTACAAAACATTGTATGTATTGCTTTGAAGGATTTCTGTGCATGGAGAACTGAAACCATTTAAAATATATGCTATTCTGTGTTTTTGTCCCCAAATGTTAGCAAAGCATTTACTCAACAAAATTCAGCAAAGGTTCATTTCTGCTTGCATAGCTTTTTTTTTTTTTTTTTCCATTGAGGGTAAATGCTCACTGGTGTAACTTTCTATATGATTGAAAATGGTGATCCTTAGCCATTCACTTGGTTTATGGATAGTTTTGATTCTGGCAGAATTACAGCCAGAAACTGTATACTCTAAAAACTTTGTTTTTATAATAATACCAGGGAGGCAGAAATAAATAGCTTTTAGCTCACAGCTGCTCATGTGGATTTCTTTTGTAGTAGTGATGACATTATGTGGCTAAGCTTTTCATAGATTAACCATTCTGTGCTAAATTATCAGCACCACCCTAATTTTATTTGCTTCTGTTGCTATTATTTGAGACAGGGTCTGCATGTAGTCCAGATTGTGTGTTTAAACTTACAAACTTTCTGCCTTAGCCTTCCAAGTTCTGGGACTATTGGTGTTTGACACTATTACAATTACTTTTAATGTCACCTTCCATCAATTAGAATCACCTAAAGAGGGAGCTGCTCTTTATTGGCAGGATCCCAATTGCCTTGACTGATGTGAGGAGACCCATCCCAATTGCCCCAATTGTGGGCAGTGCCTTCTGAGATCAGCCTGGATAGCAGGAGCACAGAGAACTGTTAACAAGCCCATTTATCCTGTTGTTGCTGCTGATTCATTCCTTCTCTGGTATCAAAAGCAGCTCCTCCACGCTTTTGTCATGGAACAGGGATCAGCAACCCTCCAGGAACCTTCTGGGCTTCCAGTGCCAGATTGGGAATGCTGAGCCTTGTGGACTGGTTGTCAACCCCCCAGCTCCCTACTGAGTGGCAGCACCATGAAACTACTCCAACTGCCCAGGGGCCTATTGTTCAGTTTCTTAGAGAACCCTGACAAATACAGACACCATACACCAAAATTATTAACTGGAAACCACTCACGTTTGCAGTTCTTTGATCTCTCTCTCTCTTTCTATTTTCTTCAGGAGCTTTTTCCTGTGTTTTGTAAATTAAAAATATTCTCTCTTTTTGCTTTTGCTTCCCCCCCCTTTTTAAAAATCAATCTTCCTTTTTTTTTTTTTTTTAAATTGTATGGGTGTTGCCTACATGTACATGCCTGGTGCCCATAAAAGTCAGAAGAGGATTTTGGATCTCCTGAAACTGGAGTTACAGACAGTGGTAAGCCTCTAGGTGGATGCTGAGACCCATAACCTCTAGGTGGATGCTAGACTTGAAGCTGGGTCCTCTGCAAGAATCATAAATGTTCTTAACTTCTGAGCCATCTCTCCAGCCTCATGATTATTTTCTTTATGGTCATTTTGTCCTTTTACTACGGGTAACATTCATAGTCCACAGTGTCAGCTCAGCCTCCATTAGAAAGATGCCTGATTCTCCTGCCATTGAATATGTGTTGGGGACTTTGGCCTTTTCTAATGAATATAAGCTGAGGGATGGGTGTCATGTGGTTTTGGAGACTAGCCCTTCAAGTCATGTGTGTGTGTTCTGCTTCTCAGAGGAGAGTAAGCTGTCATGCTTGAGGATGCTGGAGTGGCCTCTGGTGAGACCTGGAGGCATCCTGCTCACCAGCACATGGGTTACCCTGCTGTAAGCCTGTGAACTAGGCGTTCTGGAAGCAATCCTTCTACCCTTAATCACAATTTGGGTGACTGTGTTCCCTGCTAGTATCCTACTGTAATATCCAAGTGACATATTCTGAACCAGCCACACCTAGCCAGGGCTCTTCTACATTCTCAGCTGAGCACAGTGACATCTACCTGTCACCCGAGCACTCTAGAGGCTAAGTTAGGAGAATCTCAAGTTCCCAGGCATCCTGGGGTACATACTAAATTTGAGACCAACCTGGGATTCATAATAAGATCTTACCCCAGAAAACAGAAAAAGAAAAAAAAAAGACTCTCATCCACAGATTTTATAAGACAATAAATATTTGACATTTTACACCCCTGGTTCTGGGGAGCCCTCATTGAACAGCAACAGGACTACAATGGCACAAGGTGATGTTACAGGTATCTATGGTTGCAAAAATGATATATAAAATCAAACTGCGAAGTCTCAGCATCATAGTTTTTGTAGTTCTTGTGAGTCTGCAGGGGTTCAGCTAATCTGGGCTACCTTCCAATAAGGAGCTAGGATCCTACGTGGATTGTCTTCAGTCTCTTCCTCTCCTGTTCAGCAGTGTCTCCCAGATGTGTTTTACCTGTGTGGCAGAAAGAAAGCCCAATCCCTCGGTGACTTTCATATCTTGGGATATGCCTAACCACTAAGGCTCCGTCGGCAGAATCAAGGCCCTGGTCTTAATGTAAGGTAAGAGAAGAGTAGAAACTGTTAGCCATTTATCACATGGGAGGTGGAGAGGGAACGAAATCTATTTGAAAGTTGGGAATGGTTTGTGAGCTCCTCTGGTCAGATGGCAGGGCAAAGTCTGACTTGCTGATAACACTGGGCACTGTCGCCTTTTCCACAGAGGGTACTGGAGGTCACAAAACTGCAAAACAAGTTTTTTTATTGCTTAGATGAGGATGAAAACCAGAAGAGACACAAAGCCTCCAAACACAGGCCAATCCTGATGCAATAGAAATTAAAATGGTCATGAAGATCCTGGGCTCATCATGGTGGGAGGCCCAGGACCCGTGGAGTGGGAGGCCCCATGAGCTACTCACTTGTAAAAGGCACCAAAGGCAGGTGTAGATTTTGACTTGTATTTGACTGTTCAGGAACTTTTGTTTTTAATCAACAAGATTGGCATTTCATGTTTGGAAATCTTTTTTGTAAATGTTAAACTCTGCCGGTGAGATTGCTCAGTGGACAAAGGCACCTGCCACCATGAATTTGATTCCTGGGACCCACATGTGGGAAAGGAAAGAACTGACTCCTGAAAGCTGTTCCTTTAGTTTGGAATTACACAAAATAAATAAATGTTAAAAAAAAAAAAACCTTTTCTTAAAAAACCTCTCACCAGCTTAAAAAACCACATAAACCTCTATTCAACCAACGAAAATATTTGTTACTTGGGAACAATGTAGCATTATTCCACCATATCTACACATGGAGATATGGACTAAATCAGGCCTAAGGATTTGCAATATGGGTGGAGACAAGTTTACAAGCCCAGAAATTCAAGGTGACGTACTTAAGTTAACTTTCACCTCATTGAACTGGAGTTGAGCAAACTCTTGTAGGTCAGTGGTCAGTGGCAGATCAACATCCTACTAGTGGTTTAAACAAAAGATGTGATGTAACTTTAATAAAAAGTAAGAGAAAGAGAGGACACACACACAGAGGGGGGCTGGGAAAAGGGAAGACAGAGAAAGAGAGGAGAGAGAGAGAGAGAGAGAGAGAGAGAGAGAGAGAGAGAGAAGAGAGAGAGAAAGACAGAGGGAGAGATAAAAGAGATGAGACTGGAAGGGAGACAGAAAGAGAGCTAGTTACTCTGGCTTTAGTCCTGAACTTGCTCATTTTATTTTCTCAGTGTTCTTTCTACCTAATTTCTCTCATCTGTAAACTGGAAAAGGGGATTATATCTACTGTTAGTAAGTGTGTGTGTGCATGTGTCTGTATGTGTGTGTGTGTATGTGTGTCTGTGTATGTGTATGTGTGTCTGTGTGTCTGTGTGTGTGTGTGTATGTATGTGTACACAGGATATACCTGGATGGTGAGTTTCACAGACGTGAGTATACATCTGTCCTTTGCTTTCTCCTGGAAACTTGGGAGGTCAGTTCTCGAAGATCTGGAACAGACAGTTTCTACACTGTTTCTAGATTTAGGAGTTTACACTATGCTCTTTTCTCATTACCTGCTAACAGTAAAAGACAGTAATTCACTTGAGGCAGAGGGTAGGGGTGGGGAGGAAGATGGGGGTGGGTATCTCCTTTTATTACCCTCAAATCTTACTGAAAACCTTGATCTCTTTACACCCATTAAAACATATCCTTGTCGGGCATGGTGATGCACGCCTTTAATCCCAGCACTCAGTAGGCAGGGGCTGGTCTATTTCTGTGAGTTCAAGGCCAGCCTGGTCTACAAAGTGAGTCCAGGACAGCCAGGGATATACAGAGAAACCCTGTCTCAAAAAACCAAAACCAAACCAATCCAAAACAAAACAAAACAAAAGCAAAAACATATTCTCTCTGTATTTAACTGAGGTAAGCGTATTTGAAGAAGGGACAAGTTTTGCAGAATGAGTCATTTCCATGATGTCTTGTTTCTTCTAAAGATTTCATACATGAAGCTGAAGGGATGTCTCACTGGATAAGAATGTTTGCTGTGTAAGAAAGACAACAGTTCAAATCCCCAGCATTCGTATAGAGACTGGGCGTGGCTGTACATGCCCGTGAACTCAGTATTGTGGAGCAGAGACAGATTCTAGGAGCTTGTTGCTGAGTTTTAGGTTCAGTGAGAAACACACTATAAAAAAATAAGGTGGAGAGAGATTGAGGAAGATGTCTGGTGTCATCCTCTGGCCTTGGCATGTAGGATCTTGGATGAAGGCACCTGCATATATATGTGCACATGAGACACACACACAAAATAAAGATTTCACATGCAAAAAATCCCAATAATCTGTAAAGGATACTGCATGCAAAAGTTAAAATTGTATTATGGTGTGAGATTCTGCAACTTCTTACCCACCCCCTTTTCTTGAGATTCCCAATGTTCTAGACTGTGATGGTATTATTTTATACTTTAAAGGACAACACTTAAATGAGAAGATGAGCCGGGGTGTAATATCAATATGAGCACCAGAAACATTAAGTATGCTATTTAGAAGGTATTTATTTATTTATTACTTTGAGACAATCTCTTGCAGTCCTGGCTGGCCTGGTACTTACTATATAGTCCAAATTGTCCTTGAACTTATGTGCAATTCTCATGCCTCAGTCTCCTAAATGCTGGCATTTATAGGTGCACGCCATCCTTCCTGGCTCCATTATTCTGTTTTTAAGCTTTATGTTCTAAAGTGTATGTCTATGTCTGCTATTGACTTGGGACTGAACAGGCCCCTCCTAGCTGAGTACTTGAGTTGAAACAAGTGGCCTTTGTCATGGGGAGAGCTGGAGGTTACCTTGTGAAGATTAAAAGAGGTCACTATTTTGCAAACGCTTGACGAAAGAGATCTAGAATTGCAAATTGTGATAAATCAGTCACTATGCTGGGTTAATTTCCATGCTTAAAGGTCATTTGTTCTATGTATGTTACTTGAGGGCTAAAGATTTGTTTTGTTTTGTTTTTATTGGTTTTTCGAGACAGGGTTTCTTTGTGTAACAGGACCCTGACTGTCCTGGACTCACTTTATAGATCAGGCTGGCCTCAAACTCACAGAGATCCACCTGCTTTTGCCTCCCAAGTGTTGTGATTAAAGTCGTGCATCACCATGCCCAGCCAACGACTAAAGATTTGACATTCCTTTGGGTAAATACAGAGGGTTGAGTGTTATTAGGTGATGTGAAATGACGAGTGTTGCCTACACGGTGTCCTTCAGATAGTTAGCTGTGAGAGTTTCCATCCCATATCTGTGGTACACACTTGGAGGGAATGCTTTTGCTGGCGCTGGAGGTAACATGTGGATCAAGACATGCTGTTGTTATAGCTCAAGATGCACTATCATTGTAATTTTAAGCATGTTCTGAAGTTTAAAAGGAAACAAACACAAAGTCTCTCTACTGTCCACTCAGCAAGTTTGAAGGCATTGGCCTTAGAAAGGCTTCTCAGTGGTGAGATCCAAGCCTTCTGTGCTCTTTCCCTGTACTGGGGACTCACTGTGATGATTTTGGGTAGGTGACTGGATCGCTCCATGTTCTTCATTAAAGAAGGCAAGACCTGTGCTATAGGCAAAGACTTCCTTCAGAGGAGGAAGGAGGAAGTAAATTTGTTGGACCCTGTGGGTCCCCCGAGATCCTGATGCCCTGAGACCACCAGAGACCGAGGTTCATTGCAAAATGCAAGAGGATTTTTATTAAGCCTACACACCTGGGTTCAGCTGCCTTCGGGAAGGAGTGAACGCCAAACCACAGTTTACAGGCAGCTTTTCAGCACAAAAACCGCAAACAGGAGGGCACATAGGAAGAACAATACAATTGTTTATGTAAACTTAACCTCTAGCTTTCTAGGCAATAACCGAAATTAGGTGGGGATGGGGGAAAAAAGGAGGACATTCCAGTCAGCTATGTACACTCAACCTTTAGCTCGCTAGGGTGGGACCATTGTCTTTGGTTAGATAGTTCCGGGGACTGAGTTCTGTGGAATGTTCCCAGGGGTCGTGAGGTCAGGTTCTCATGAACAGAAAAGAAGGCCTTCCTGGGAAGGGGTAGTGATATTTGCCACAGCCTCACAACTTCATGGGAGGAGGAAGTTACTTCATGGGATGGGGGGCTCCTAGGAGTCAGGCTGCCTTGGAATTCCCAGGTCTGTCATTCTGTCCTAGAAGTGTAGTTTAGGTAATTTATATTCTCTCTTCTTTCCTCCCTGCTTGTTCCTCCTTCCTTCCTTTCTTTTCCTTTTTCTTTCTTTTTTTTTTTTATAAAAAAGAGTCTCATTTTATAGTCCAGGTTTGATCTTTAATTAATAATCCATCTAATTCAAACTTTGGCTTTTTATTTTTCTTCGAGACAGGGTTTGTCTTTTGTATCTCTGGCTATCCTGGACTCACTTTGTAGACCCGGCTGGCCTCGAACTCAAAGAGATTAGCCTGCCTCTGCCTCCCAAATGCTGGAATTAAAGGCGTGCCACCATGCCTGGCTCTAATTCAAACTTTTATGACTGAGGTTATAGTTGTATACCACCACACCTGATTTTTAAAAACAAACAAACAAACAAAAGTCTATGTGTATGCATATATACCCTTATCCATTTTTTAATTTATCAATCGTATACACATACACAGAAAAAGTATTTTAACAATTTTACTAAGGGAAATAAAAACAAAACTCATTTAGAATTTTTTGTCTTAACAACATAGATCTTTGATCTTGATGAGTTCAAGGCTAGTCTGGTCTACAAGGTGAGTCTAGGACAACTAGGGTTACACAGAGAAACCCTGTCTAAAAACAAACAAACAAACAAACAAACAAACAAAAAACCCAAAACAAACCAATATAGATCTTTGCCAGGTGTTATGACACATGCCTTTAATCCCATTACTTGGGAGGCACAGGAAAGTAGATCTCTGTAAATTCAAGGCCAACCTGGTTCAAGGCCAGCCTGGTCTATATAGTAAGTTGCAGGCCAACCAAGACTATATAAAGAGACCCAGTTTCTCTCTCTCTCTCTATCTCTCTCTCTCTCTCTCTCTCTTTCACACACACACACACACACACACACACTTATAATATATATGTATAAATTATACATGTATATATGTATATAATATACATATATTATATATCTGGCTTTAGCAGCACATATATAAAAATTAGAATGATACTACAGAGAAAATTAACATAGTCTTTGCACAAGTATGACACCCAAATTCATGAAACATTCCATAACTTTATATATAAAAATGAATAATACATTCATTCAATTTTAAAAAATATAATAAAATAAAATACAATAATATAAAAAACAAAAACTATCACATAAAAGTTGTGCAGACAAGCCAACAGAAGAAAAAGACCCCAAAAGAAGGCATAAGAATCAGAGACCCACTCATTTGCACACTCAGGAATCCCATAAAAACACTAAGCTGCCTAGGCGTAGTGGTGCATCCCTTTAATCCCAGCCCTTGGGATGCAGAGGCAGGTGTGTCTGAGTTCAAGGCTACCCTGGTCTACAAAGTGAGTCCATGACAGCCAGGGCTACACAGAGAAACCCTGTCTCAGGAAAAAAAAAAACAAAAACAAAAAGAAAACCCTCCAAAACATAAGCTGGAAGCCATAATGTATATACAGAAGACCTGGGGCAGACTGCCTCAGTCTCTGAGAGTTCATATGAGTTTTACTCATGTTGATTTAGAAGCCTTTTTTCCTTTCCTTTTCTTTTTTTCCTTCCTTCCTTCCTTCCTTCCTTCCTTCCTTCCTTCCTTCCTTCCTTCCTTCCTTCCTTCCTTCCTTCCTTTATGGTTTTTCAAGACAGGATTTGTCTGCATAGCCTTGGCTGTCCTGGAACTCCCTCTGTAGACCAGGTTGGCCTTGAATTTACAGCAATCTGCCCGCCTCTGCTTCCTTGAGTGCTGGGATTAAAGGTGTGCGCCACCATCTGGCTAGGCCTTGTTTTCTTGATGTCCTTCAGCGCCCCTGTCTTTTACATTCTCTCAGTCTCCTTTCTTGTGGGGCTCCCTGAGCTTTGAGGGGAGGGATTTGATGAAGACATCCCATTTAGGGCTGAGTGTTCCAAGATCTCTCAGTCTGCTTAGTGTCTAGCTGTGAGTCTCCATATTTGCTCCCATCTGTTGCAGGAGGAAGCTTCTCTGATGATGGCTGAGTGAGGCACTGATTACGTGTATAGCAGAATATCATTAGGAGTCATTTTATCACTACATTTTTTTTTCTGTTTTAGAGCACTACTATTTGGTTTTACCATAGGTCCCTGGGATATCTAATCTCAGGTTCTTGGACATCCAGTGTCTGGTATGAGTTCCAACTCACGGAGTGGGCCTTAATTCAAATCAGTTATTGGTAGGTTACTTCCACAAGCTTTGTGCCACCATTGCACTAGCATATCTTGCAGGTAGTATACCATCGTAGATAACGGATTTGTGGCTGGCTTGAGGTTTATATTTCTCCTTTGATAACATGCAGGGTATGTTCTTGTTACAAATACATTGGCACACAGGTGTGAAGTCTCTATATAGGCACTGGTTTGACATTTCCCTTTTTAATAAGTTGTGTAGAATGAAAACCAAGCCGCTAGGGTAAAGGTTAACAACTGAACTGTTACTTACCCCTGCTCTAAGAGGAAAAATCAGTTTTATCTAGTAGAATGACACTGGGTAGGACAGGCCTTATATTCAGGAGTAGTGCACCTACATATAATTGGACTCCACAGCTGTGTGTATGTGTGTGTGTGTGTGTAGTAGAATTTTTTATTTCTTTAAAATTTCAGTTGTGGCTGTGTGTGATGGCACATGCCTTTAATCCCAGCACTCGGGAGGCAGAGGCAGGAGGATCACTGTGAGTTGGAGGCCAGCTTGCTCTACAAAGAGAGTCCAGGACAACCAGGACTGTTATACAGAGAAACCCTGTCTCAAAAAAACCTAAAAAAAAAAAAAAAAGAAAGAAAATCATTTGAAGACTTCCTATTCTCCGGTGAACCTAACTATTCCTAACTCTCAATTATCTTTCTTGCAGGGCTTGAAATGTGGATGAGACTTTCACAGTTTCTCTGTCATATTATCTTCCCCTGTCACGACTGTTAACATTGTTTTATCTCACATGATCTTTCTTGTATGCATTTACAGAGAAAACATTGTCAGGAATTATAGTGTAAGATAGGATTTTATAACTAATCATCAAAGGATATTACAAAATGGCAAACTTATGAGTACTGTGTGGACATTGTATTTTTTTTAGTTGTGTATTTTTAACATTATTTTATTTTACTTGAGATTTTCAGCACAATGTAATGTTAACTGCATTCCTAGGTTTGGTCCTGACATGCAGCAGGTTTAAATGTCAAAGTGTCTCAACTCTCACTCTTTTTTGTTTTTGTTTTTGTTTTCTGAAACAGGTTTCTCTGTAACAGCCCTGTAAGAAATCTGTAGGAAAATCTGTTTCACTTTGTAGACCAGAATAGCGTTGAATTTACAGAAATCCTCCTGCTGGTGCCTCCTGAGTGCTGGGATAAAGGCGTGTGCCACCACCCACAGCTCTGAGGTCTCACTCTTTTTTTTTTTTAAATTATAAAATTTTAATCTTATGAAAATTACTTATTATAAATGGTTAAAGATAATTAAGACATACAAGCTAATGGTTGGTAAACTTATAAATGATCAAATTCTTAAAAGTACTCACAACTATGCTTGCAGTCATACTAAGTACAAATACGATTCATTTACAGAGACAAACTTGGAGGGACGGGCCTATTTACATCTCCCACTACGCAGTCTTCTGTATATGTTATCTAAGTATTTTTTAAATAATTTATTTTTTATTTCTTCAAGTTACATTGAGGTCTCATTCTTTTTTTTGTCAACAAACAGTTTTATTTATTTATTTATTCCTTTATTTTTTATTTCTTCAAGTCACATCTCAATCGCAGTCCCCTCCCTATTCCCCTTCCAGTCCCACCCTCCCACCCTCAACCCCCCATCCTCTTCCCTTTTTTTTTCTTTTAAGTTTAAGGTATATCTTATTTCCCCCTACAGTTTCCCCTTTCAGTCCAACAAATGGCTCTTTCTCTTATAATAATAAATACAATACAGTACAACAGAGGTAATTAGGCCACAGTTATGAGGGTTATATGGCTTAGCGTACATTCCCAATGTCCAGTCCATATGTATTTGGTACCTGACTTTAACATTCCACTATCTAACCATCTCCATGAGTTTAAAGTTCTATATCTGACTCAACATTCATACTAACTTGCAACACAATTTTAAAAGTATCTTCTTAGATCTATAACACTCTCTTGACTCCTAAACAACTCGAAATTTAATTATGAGACTCTAGCTATCTGTTCTTCAACCACCTCTGAGACCTGAGAGGGATAAATATATCTGATTTTATAGGAAGTACAAGGCCTGCAGCTTCCCAAACTAAGAAATGACATACCAGTGGCTGTCTGGACAGTTCCCATTTTCTCTCCATACATTACAGCATCGATCTTCAGTCATTTGGCCCCATTTCTCTGACAGACATTGATTGTAGAGCAGGGGTTATGAAGGACTTACCTACCCTGTCTTGGCAGAGCTAGGCTGTCGACTTACCTGCTTCCAGGTTTTGTCCTTTTTGGACAGCATTCTGTCTACAGTTGGAGCAAGGGGCTTTTCCTACCAAGAGATAGGCTTGCGACTAATTCAATCATCTCCCACTGGAGATTCTTCAATGCTCATCTTCTACTTGGAGGAGAATAGGGGGTGCTGTCAGGAGTTGATATGTCTTGATATAAAAAAAAATCTAAAGTTACGAAAACATCTTTGAATGCCATATTCTGCATATCTCTTGAGGTTTTTGAAGAGGCCCTATCTATCTCTTATATTAGGGTAAGCAGATGTTGCTTGCCTCGTAGCAGGTTTATTTCTGATTAGCTTAGAAAATAACTCTAATAGGCTGTCATAGTACCTAACAGAATGACCGGCTTGCATAACCATTAGTTTGCATTTCTTAATTATCCTAAACAGTTTATGACAATTAGTAGTAAAAGGCAGAAACATCACATTTCATTTTTTCGCTTTACCTCCTAACCCTTCCATCCCATTTCTCTAGGGTGGGGTGTCCTTATATAACAGTCCCTCATCTCAGTTGAGAGGTCGTATGATGGCCAAGAGCCTCCTCATTCATTGGGGGTCTACGAAGCAGTACCATCAGTGAAAAGTGTCTCGTTGCCCGTGAGAGAGAGCTACTAAACAGAGAAACCGATAAGCAAACAATAGATGAAAAAGGCTAAAAAATAGAAAAAAATTATAAAAAATATATAAAAAATAAATAAAGAATAAAAATTAAAAATAAGAATTCTATGTCCAAGTTCCCTTTGGTGTGTTAGTTGTAGTACTGATACCTTCTACCATATAGATAAAATCCTACTATAAGTGAATAGATGCCATATGTGTCCTTCTGAGTCTGGGTTAGTTCACTCAGGATGAGCTTTTAGTTCCATCCATTTGGCTGCAAATTGCATAATTTCATTGTTCCTGATAGCTGAATAATATTCCATTGTGTAGATGTACCACAGTTTTTTAACCCATTCTTCAGTTGAGGGACATCTGGGTTGTTTCCAGTTTCTAGCTATTACAAATAAGGCTGCTATAAACATAGATGAGGAAACTTCCTTATGATTCTGTGAAGAGGCATTTGGGTGTATACCCAGAAGTGGTATGGCTGGGTCCTGAGGCAGAGCTATTCCAAGTTTTCTAAGATATCGCCAGACTGACCACCATAGTGGTTGCACAAGCCTGCATTCCCACCAGCAATGGAGTAGGGTACCCCTTTCTCCACACCCTCTCCAGCATGTGCTGTCATTTGAGTTTTTGATCTTAGCCATTCTGACAGGTGTGAGATGGAATCTCAGAGTCATCTTGAGTTGCATTTCTCTGATGATTAAGGATGTTGAGCATTTCTTCAAGTGTCTCTCAGCCATTAGGGATTCCTCCTTTGTGAATTCTCTATTTAGCTCTGTCCCCCATTTTTTGATTGGATTATTTGGTTTCTTGGCATTTAATTTCTTGAGTTCTTTGTAGATTTTGGATATTAGCCCTCTGTCAGATGTGGGGTTGGTGAAGATTTTCTCCCAGTCTGTAGGCTGCTGTTTTGTTCGAATGACAGTGTCTTTTGCCTTACAGAAGCTTTTCAGTTTCATGAGGTCCCATTTATTGATTGTTGATCTCAAGTCCTGAGCTGTTGGTGATCTGTTCAGGAAGTTGTCACCTGTGCCAATGAGTTCGAGGGTTTCTCTCACTTTTTCTTCTAGCAGATTTAGTGTGACTGGCTTTATGTTAAGGTCTTTGATCCACTTGGACTTAAGTTTTGTACAAGGTGATAAGTATGGGGCTTATTTCATTCTTTTACAAGTGGACATCCAGTTGGACCAGCACCATTTGTTGAAGATGCTGTCCTTCTTCCATTGTGCCGTTTTGGCATCTTTGTCAAAAATTAGGTGGTCATAAGTGTGTGGGTCTATTTCTGGATCTTCAATTCGATTCCATTGATCTACTGGTCTGTTTCTATACCAATACCATGCTGTTTTTACAACTATTGCTCTGTAGTACAGCTTTAAATCTGGGATGGTGATACCTCCAGATGTTTTTTTATATTGTACAGGATTGATTTAGCTATTCTGGGCTTTTTGTTGCTCCATATGAAATTGAGGCTAGCTCTTTCCACGTCTGTAAAAATTGTGTTGGTATTTTGATAGGAATTGCATTGAATCTATATATTGCTTTTGGTAGGATGGCCATTTTTATTATGTTGATCCTACCTATCCATGAGCATGGGAGATCTTTCCATCTTCTAATGGCCTCTTCCATTTCTTTCTTTAAGGGCTTGAAGTTCTTGTTGTACAGGTCCTTTACTTGCTTGGTTAGAGTTACCCCCAGGTATTTTATGTTGTTTGTGGCTATTGTGAAGGGGGTTGTTTCCCTTATTTCTTTCTCAGCCCATTTGTTTGTTGTATAAAGAAGGGCTTCTGATTTTTTTGAATTAATTTTGTATCCAGCCACTTTGCCAAAGGTGTTGATCAGCTGTAAGAGTTTTCTGGTGGAGTTTTTGGGGTCGCTTATGTATACTAACATATCATCTTCAAATAGGGATAATTTGACTTCTTCGTTTCCAATGTTTATCCCCTTGATCTACTTTAATTGTCTCATTGCTCTAGCAAGAACTTCAAGTAGTATTTTGAAGAGTTATGGTGAAATGGACATCCTTGTCTTGTCCCTGAGTTTAGAGGAAATGCTTCAAGTTTCTCTGCGTTTATTTTGATGTTGGCCACTGGCCTGCTGTATATTGCCTTTATTATTTCTAGGTACGGTCCTTGTATGCCCATTCTCTCCAGAACTTTTAGCATGAAGGGATGTTGGATTTTGTCAAATGCTTTTTCTGCATCTAGAGAGATTATCATGTGGTTTTTCCTTTCATCTTGTTTATATGGTGAATGACGTTGATAGACTTTCATATGTTGAACAATCCCTGCATTCCTGGGATGAAGCCTACTTGATCATGGTGTATGATACTTTGGATGTGTTCTTGAATTCGGTTTGCTAGTATTTTATTAAGTATTTTTGCATCTATGTTCATGAGGGAGATTGGTCTGAAGTTCTCTTTCTTTGTTGGGTCTTTGTGTGGTTTAGGAATCAGGGCGATTGTGGCCTCATAGAATGAGTTTGGCAATGTTCTTTCAGATTCTATTTTGTGAAAGACTTTGAAAAGTATTGGTGTTAGCTCCTCATTGAAGGTCCGGTAGAATTCCGTGCTAAAGCCATCTGGCCCTGGGCTTTTTTTGGTTGGGAGATTTTTAATGACTGTTTCTATTTCCTTAGGGGTTATAGGGCTGTTTAATCTGTTTATCTGATATTGATTTAGCTTCTGTAGATGGAATCTATGAAGGATATTTTCCATTTCACTTAAGTTTCCAATTTGGTGGAGTATAGATTTTTAAAGTAAGATCCAAATATTCTCTGGATTTCCTCAATTTCTGTTGTTATTTCTCCCTTTTCATTTCTGATTTTGTTGATTTGTGTTTTCTCCCTCTGTCTTTTAGTTAATTTGGCTAAGGGTCTGTCTATTTTGTTGATTTTCTCGGAGAACCAACTCTTGGTTTCATTGATTGTTTGTATAGTTCTTTTTGTTTCTAAGTTGTTGATTTCAGCCCTATGTTTGATGATCTGCCTTCTGCTCCTCCTGGGAGTGTTTGCTTCTTTTTTTCCAATTCACCCAGTTTAGCTGTGAATTCGCTAATATGAGCTGTCACAATTTTCTTTTTGAAGGAACTTAGTGCTATGAACTTTCCTCGTAGCACAGCTTTCATTGTGTCCCATAGGTTTGGGTATGTTGTGTCTTCATTTTCATTGGATTTTAAGAAGTCTTTGATTTCCTTCTTTATTTCTTCCCTGACCCAGTGGTCCTCTAGTAAAGAGTTGTTCAATTTACATGTGAGTGTAGACTTTCTGTTGATTCTTTTGCTATTGAAATCCAGCTTTATTCCATGGTGGTCTGATAAGATACAAGGGGTTATTTCAATTTTCTTGTATCTGTTGAGGCTATCTTTGTGTCCATCTATATGGTTGATTTTGGAGAAGGTTCTGTGAGGTGCTGAGAAGAAGGTGTATTCTTTTGTGTTTGGGTGAAACGTTCTGTAGAGATCTGTTAGGTCCATTTGGTTCATGATCTCTGTTAGACTCATTATTTCTCTGTTTGGCTTCTGTCTTGATGATCTGTCCATAGTTATGAGTAGGGTGTTGAAGTCTCCCACTATTAAAGTGTTTGGATCCATGTGCGATTTAAGTTTTAGAAGCATTTCTTTTATAAATGTAGGTGCCTTTTTATTTGGGGCATAGATGTTGAACATTGAGATGTCCTCTTGGTGGATATTTCCTTTAATGAGTATGTAATGCCCTTCTCTGTCTTTTTTTTATTAACTTCAATTGGAAGTCTATTGTGTTTGATATTAGGGTGGCTACTCCAGCTTGTTTCCTGGATCCATTTGTTTGGAAAACCTTTTCTCAGCCCTTTACTCTGAGATAGTGTTTATCTTCAATAGTGAGGTGTGTTTCTTGTATACAGCAAAAAGATGGGTCTTGTTTATGGATCCAGTCTGTAAGTCTGTGTCTTTTTATTGGCGAGTTGAGTCCATTGATGTTGATGGATATTAGTGACCAGGGGTTGTTATGTCCCATTATTTTGGTATAGCTGGTTGTCTTGTATTTCTTTTTGTTTAGTTGCTGTGGAGGTTTCTATTTCCTCTGTTTTCTTGGGTGTAGTTATCTTCTCTGTGTTGGAATTTTCCTTCTAGGATCTTCTGTAGAGCTGGGTTTGTGAGGAGATATTGTTTGAATTTGATTTTGTCATGGAATATCTTGTTTTCTCCTTCTATGTTGATAGAGTGTTTTGCTGGGTATAGTAGTCTGGCTGGGCACCTATGTTCTCTCAGGGCTTGTAGGACATCTGTCCAGGCCCTTCTAGCTTTTAAAGTTTCTGAGGAGAAGTCAGGTGTGATTCTGATGGGTCTGCCATTGTATGTGACTTGGCCTTTTTCTCTTACAGCTTTTAATATCCTTTCTTTGTTCTGTACATTTGGAGTTTCTATTATTATGTGGCAAGAGGAGTTTCTTTTCTGATCTAATCTGTTTTGTTTTCTGTAAGCCTCTTGGATTTTTACTGGCATCTCTTTCTTTAGGTTTGGGAAGTTTTCTTCTATGATTTTGTTGAAGATATTTCCTGGACCATGGAGTCGGGAGTCTTCTCTTTCCTCTATGCCTATAATTCTTAGATCTGTCTTTTCATTGAGTCCTTGATTTCTTGGATGTTGTGGATGAGAGATTTTTTAGCTTTCTCATTTTCTTTGGATGTTGTACTGATTTCTTCCATCCAATCTTCCATGCCTGAGATCCTGTCTTCCATCTCTTGCATCCTATTTTTTGATACTCACATCCGTAGTTCCTGTTCTCTTCTCTTGATTCTCCATTTCCTCTTTTAACTCTGACTGTGTTTTCTTTATTGTTTCCATTTCTATTTTCATGTCTTGAATGGTATTGTTCGTTTTGTACATTTCCTTCTCCAGTTTGCTTGTTTTTGCCTGGAGATCTTTCATTGCTTTATCCTTTTCCTGTTCAAGCTGGGTCACCTTGGCTTGGAGCTCTTTAATGGTGTTATTTGTTGTTTTGACTTGTAAAATTGTGGCTTCTTTTAATTACTTCATAGTTTTAAGTTCTTCTTGAAGGGACTCTATCACTTTCCATAATGTAGAATTGTCATTGTTTTCATGTGTTTCAGTTGTGGTGAGGTGGTTCGGGCTGGACGGAATAGCATTGCTTTCTTTTGTTGGAGACATTTCGCTCTGTTTTTTTTCTTGGTCTGGGGCCTCTGGCCATGTGGAACATTTTTTGCTGTCTTCTGGACTTGGTTCCACAGGGGTCGCTTTGGTGTAGGATTCGAGTTGCCTTACTCTACCCTTATAAGGTGAGTCATTCAGCCCCGCCTCCCAGGTAGAGACCTAACTAATCCAGGTGGCGTAGCTGTGTACAAGTAAGCTCTGGTTCCCCACCAGAAGGGCCCGTACTAATACAAAAGTCCGATATAGGACAGTTTCATATATCTCGCAGTTTGCCCAGGGTTGGTTCCTCTAGCAGGTAAATCTGCAGTTCAGCTCCAATAGCCTTGCGTCTCCCATGGCTTGGAAACTGGCCAGTGATGTCACAAACTGCAATCTGCAGTCTGAAAGCACTTTGCAGCCGAGCTGTGCTCACTTCCAAGGGTTGCAATCTTTCGCCAGATAATTGGATCCTCTGTGTGAGACCTGGGAGTGCCCAGCAGGGTGGGGATTATCTCTGCTTGGGTTCTGAATCTGCTGGCTGGGTATTAGGTTGGAACTTACCCGGGTCTCTCCTGTTGGGGGATGGGTGATCCCGATTCCTTGGTCCAGAGGCTTCCTAGCGTGTCTGAGATTGGGAAGGGGCGTCCTGCCCAGGGATCTTCCGTGGTCCCTGTGTAGCTGGGTGAGATTTAGAAGGGGTCGTGCACTTTGTATAGTGTCCTGCAACACTTGCCGCCTTGTGACTGTTGACCCCGAAATCAAAATACGTCCGCGCAGGCCGCTGCCATCTTGGATCCCCCTCTGAGGTCTCATTCTTAGGTGAAGTGTCATAAGGAGCAGAGGGAGCAGAGAACCAACAGGACTAAAATTTCATCTGCACTGGATTTACTTTGTTTTATTTCCCTTTATTGAAAACGTAGTTTTGGAGCTGGGTGTGGTCGCACACACCTTTAATCCCAGTGCTCAGGAGGCAGAGGCAGGTGTATTTCTGTGGATTCAAGGCCAACCTGGTCTGTGGAGTGAGTTCCAGGACAGCTGGGACTACACAGAGAAACCTCATCTTGAAAAAGAAACAAAACAACAAACAAACAAACAAAACCCCCAAAACAACAAACCAAACAGCAACAACAATAATAACTACAAAAAAACATCTAGTTTTGGGTGCTGGAGAGATGGTTCAGTGGTTAAGAGCACTGACTGCTCCTCCAGAGGACCTGGGTGGGTTCAATTCCCAGCACCCACATGGGAGCTCATAACTGCAACTCCAGTTCCAGGGAATCCAACAGCCACATACATACAGGCAAAACACCAATGCACATAGAATAAGTAAGTAGTTTTGTTTTGTTTTTTAAAACATAGTTTTAGCATGGAGGGTGGAACCAAGGGCAAGTGTTCTGCTCTCTGGCTACATCTCTAATGGTCAGGTTTGAGACAGGGACTTATTTTGTAGCTTTGAACTCCCAACCCTACTGTGTGAGCCACTTGAGTACTACGATTTCGTGTGCAAACCCCACAGCCAGCTGACCTCCCCTCTCCCAGCAGCACAGGCTTCTGGGGCAACTGTGCTTAATTTGTTTATATCGGTGCTTGTGGGCCGGCAGTGCGTGTGGCTGTGCTTTTGAGGAGAGAACAGATCAATGTGGTACTCAAGTCATCTGTTGACAATGGTGTCTAGGAGTGACCACTATCTCACCTAAGCAACAGGTGCATGCATGCAACTGCCCCACGCACGCAACGGTCCCATGCAAATTCATTCTTATCTGCCTCAGACATCCTTCACTTCACTTTCTTCACTGGCTGCTGCTGTGCCTTTAGGAGGTGTTCAGGGGAAATCTTTCCACATTCTTACCATTCTGGGACTCAGTAAAGCCTTTGCTGCTGAGTCCAGTGTCTTCTGCTCAGGTAACCACATAGCGGTCTTTCCTCAGAGGCCTCACTTTGATTCACCTGATGAGGCTTCCAAATCTCTCTCTCTTAAAGACCACTGAGCTGCCTAGGGGGTTGTGAGTCCTTCTAGATCACAATGGTTTCCCTTTCAGGATATGTTATATTCTTCTTGGTTTCTGTGGCTCTGGATTTTTCTCAGGACTCTCTCTTAGGTTTGGAAGTAGGCTGGAATGGGTTGAGACATTCCAGTGTTCCCCAGCAGTGCCTCCAGTACATTATATCTGTCATGGTTCTGTTGGGTCTCCAAGTGGCCTACCCTTTTAAAATCTTAAATCCAGGAATGAGCTCATCTAAAATTTTCTATCTCCTGATGAATTCTTCCTAGTCAGGGAGCAGAGAACACTATCAACTCAGTTGTTTGAGTAGTGGTGGTACTTGTGTCAGGAGAAAACAGACCAAGCCTCTGAGAAAAGGCTGGTTCTTTCACTATGTTTCCTGGCTATTTATAAAAATGGCTCATTGAGCCAGGTGTGGTGGCCCACGCCTTTAATCCCAGCACTCAGGTTGTCCAGGTGACCAAGTTGTTGGAGTAGGAAATCCTGGAAAATAGGGCACTGTCTCAGTATTTGAAAAGATCCGAGTTTTTGTTCTCGTTTTGTTAGGCTTAACTGATACCCCAAAGGAACCATTTCTTCAATTTGACGTAATGTAGGACCATTCCTAATGTAACAGTGCAATTTGGTGCATTCCCTGTGATAACTCTATGCAGCAGGTTACTGCACTGCAGTTGTGAAATTGTGTCAGAGATGATTACCCCAGGCTGTTAGCTCTCTGGATTTGTCAGGTGTATGATCAGGTGTCTAGTTGTCAGCCGAGGGATTTAAAGGCACAGGGCAATGATGTTTCAGGTGTAGTTCTTTTGGGAGTTGAATATTGGGGTTGAGGGTGTTGAGGCTGTTTCTTTTGACTTCATCCTGGGCTTTCCACTCTGTTTTTGAGCTGATTTTAATGATCTTGGGGTATCAGGGAGGAAGAGACAAGTCAGCCTCAATACCACTATCTTCCTGTTTTTGGTTGATTCGATGTTCGGTCTTCTGAATATATCACTTTCAGAAACCTGGAGAGTTATGTACGGAAAGGCTGAAAGTATTTCTGATTTGAAAAAAAGGAGCGTTGTTCTTTTTTTTTTTTTTTTGAGACAGGGTTTCTCTGTGTATCCTTGGCTGTCCTGACTCACTTTGTAGACCAGGTTGACCTTGAACTCACAGAGATCCGCTTGCCTCTGCCTCCCGAGTGCAGGGATTAAAGGCGTGTGCCACCACACCCGGCAATTACAGACAGCAGTAAAGTGCCATGTGGGTGCTGGGATTTGAACCAGGGTCCTTTGGAAGAACAGGCAGTGCTCTTAACTGCTGAGCCATCTCTCCAGCCTGTTACCTTTTTTCTTGAGGTCTGGTTTAGTTGCAGGGCTGTGTTCAGATCTTAAGTGATCAGTTTGGTGACTTTTCACATGTGCAACCCACACATGTAGACCCGGCTTTGATCAAAGCAGACACAATTTCACAGCCCTGGACAGTTGTCCTGTGGCCCTGCTCAGCCCTGCATGCACACCTTCAAGTCACTACCACAGACAGCTCACATCTTTGTGGTGCATGGACTCTGATATCTGTAGACTCTTTCTCTTCTGTCAGCTGGTCTCACTCATGCTTTGACCAGAGGAGAAAGGAAGCAGCCTCTGTGCACTGTTCAATAAATGACTATTTTTGTGTTCTGTCTTTTAGAGCCTTTTTTTGGGGGGGAGGGGGCTTAGTCTCATTATGTAGACCAACATGACCCAGAAGTTGCCATCTTCTTGGCCTCCTGGGTTCTGGGATTGTGGGAATGTGCCATCAAACTCCTGCTGGGAGATAGTTGTCTTGCATGAGCCTGTGACTGGTGCTCTGCTTCTGTTGGAGTTCTTTCTAAGGCTGGGGAGACTAGGTAAGAACTCGTTCAACAGAAAAGACTCAAATGCTTAGGAGAAAAAAGGTCAAAGTATAATTTGACCTGTTTCTGTTCTAGGTCTTCAGCTGCCTTTGGATGAAGCAACTGATTTCTCCAATGAGCTCTGCATTTATGAACAAAATGGAGGTTATTACTAATTCTATGGGCAATATCCTTTCGATCAGTACTAGTGTCACTGCTGTAGCCTGTGGCTAGCCATAAGGATGTGGGCTCATGCTGCAATCAGTGCTCTGGCCTGAAGAACACTGTTGGAGCTGTGTAGATATTGGGATATAAAGATGAGAAGTCCTTGCCTTGTGTTATGGAGATTTCTTTAAGGTTTTCTAAACTTACCCAATGCAGAAGTTTTAACATGTCCCTCGCAAATTCATGTGTGAGAAATTTGGTCACCTGGACAATGATGCTAAGGAGCAAGCATCCTTTCAGGGTGATCAAAATGTTAATGTTGTTTTGATTATGACCAGAGTGGTGGCTTTCTTACAGAGCAAGCTTTGTCAGGTTCATTCTGCCTTCCACCTTGTCAGGACTCAGCCAGAAGCTCTTTCCAAATACTGAGGATGTGCCAGCACCATGCTCTTGGCTCCCCCAGCCTCCAGAACCATGACCTAATAAACCTTTACAAATACCCAGTCTTAGACATTGAGTAAAAGCAATAGAGAACAGACTAAGCCTCCGAGAAAAGGCTGGTTCTTTCACTATGTTTCCTGGCTATTTATAAAAATGGCTCATTGAGCCAAGTGTGGTGGCGCACGCCTTTAATCCCAGCACTCTGGAGGCAGAGGCAGGCTGATCTCTGCAAGTTCAAGGCCAGCCTGTTCTACAAAATGAGTCCAGGACAGCCAGGGCTCCACAGAGAAACCCTGTCTCGAAAAACAAAATAAAACACGATTCATTGAGACACAGGGTTGAAGCAATTTAGATAGATACTGAGGTTATGGTTTACAAATAACATGGTTTTGGCAGGCATTGATGCAAGTTGTTGAAAACGAGTCTTAATGTAGCAGTGGAGCACATTGGCCTTTGCAGATAAAATGTTGGTGGTTATGTGAAGGCAGACAGAAATATGAGGGGACAGATGTAGACTGTGGGGTGCTAACTTGGCCAGCTTTCCCATCAGAGAGATTTCATGTACACATTTTGCTTAGGACTCACTTGATGGCACAGACCATATTGAATATTTGCATGCAGTCTCTGGAACATTTCTGGGGTTCTGTCTCACTGAACTCATTTTTTCACTGCTATACCCTTCCTTCCTTCCTTCCTTCCTTCCTCCCTCCCTCCTTTCCTTTCTTCTTCTATTCCTCCCTTCCTATCTGTCTATCTTTCTGTCTTGTCTTTTCCTTTCTTTTTCAGACAGGGTTTCACTATGGCCTGAGAGTACAGACACACACCATGACCTGTAGTGGTTTTCTTTGCAGCCTCTTATAATATGTTACATTCTCACACAGCACTTTAGTGTTTATACACTTTTCTACGTTTTTACATTTTAAAAGCCAGACTGGCTCAGTGATCATGTCTTTGTCATCAAAAATTGCTAAGTAGGGGCAGGAGAGATGGCTCAGCAGTTAAGAGCACTGCCTGTTCTTCCAAAGGACCTGGGTTCAAATCCCAGCAACCATGTGGCAGTTCACAGCTGTCTGTAATGGCCAGGTGTGGTGGCACACACCTTTAATCCCAGCACTCAGGAGACAGAGGCAGGTGGATCTCTGCAAGTTCAAGGCCAGCCTGTTCTACAAAATGAGTCCAGGACAGCCAGGGCTACACAGAGAAACCCTGCCTCAAAAAAAAAAAAAAAATTCTAGCTGAATGTTAGATCCTTGCCTTGATAAAGCACCATGACCAAGACAACTTAAAGAGAGAAGAGTTTATTTGGGCTTATGGTTCCACAGGGATGAGAACTCATAGTGGTGGGGAGGCGTGGCAGCAAGTGGCACACATGGTGGCAGGAACAGGAAAGCCCAGAGCGCACATCATCAAACAGGAGCTCACAGCAAAGAGTAAACTTGAAGTAGGCAAGCCTTTTTATTCTCAAAGCAGAGCCCCCCCCACACACACACACACCGTGACATATGTCCTTCGGCACATAATTCCTAAACCTTCACAAGTAAGTCCACCTTAATTATCCCAGTCTGGGAATTCCCTCAGAGACAGGCCCAGTGGTTTGTCTCCCAGGTGATTTCTGAAAAATATATTTTATTTTTATTAATGCGCATGAACTTGTGTCTCTCTGTGTGTATTTACACATGTGTGACCTTGGGTACCCATAAAAATCAGAAAAAGGCATTGGATCCCTTGGAGCTGGAGTTTCAGATGGTTGTAAGTCACCTGGTCTATATGTCCTCTGAAAGAACAAGTGTTCTTAACTACGGAGCCATCTCTCTTGCTCCTCTTTAGTCCTCTCACATTGATAGTCAAAATTTAGGGCCAAGTCCATAACTCTCATTTTTACCTCTTTGGCTTTGTAAACTCTTTAGATAGAATGAACACCGTGTAGCAAGAAAACCTTAGCACTCTAGGCTCTAATGTGGGGACAGTTACAGCTTGCTTTATTTTAGGTTGAGGGCGGCCCTCTGCTTCTGACATTTTGTAGAAACTTCCCTTGGACTCTAGGGTTAGCTTTGCATCTTTTACGAGTGGGTCAGTCAGGTAGAATTGAGAGATTAGACAAAGGATAAACCCAGAAAAGACAGAGTCTATTATTAAAGGTGTTAGGTAAAGGAGTCACAGCATGCATGCCACCCTGGGGCCATGAGGAAAAGACACCAGGACATCAGCAACTGACTGCAAAACAGTACGCTGTGTTACGTTGGTATCATGAGTTGGCCATATTTCTTGATTGTATGCGAGGCCCTTTAGAGTGACTGCCCTGTGCCCTCTAGGTTTATGTGAGGACATCTGGTGATGTCTCAACTATGATGAAATTGCCTGACAGCACACTTCTCAGAACTATCCTCCACCATTAGGAGATGTAGATGTTTGACTGAACAAGGCATGCTCAGTGGAAGGCTGAGCCAGGCCTGTTGGACAGCTTCTAAGTCAGTCCTTGAACCCCAGGCACTGTTTGTCTATGCATCCTGACTTTCAGTCAGTGTGTCTGTGGTTGAGGTTGCTCCTTACTGGGATGGTGGAAAACCACAGATCTCACCAGATGGGATTAGGTCATTTTACTATTTAGTAGAGCACTTTTCTGACCATGCATAGTATTTTTATCATGCAGAGATTTCTTGGTTCACAAGGCTTCAACCACATACCGTTTTGTAAAGCGTGCACCCCAAGTAGGTCTGTAATAATAAACATAATCTCAATCTGAGTAGTAGTTATTTATTTTTTGGGAAGCAGAATCTCATCTACATGTCTTAAAACATATGTGTAGCTAACTATTACCTTGAGCTGCTGAGCCTCTTGCCTCCCTACCTCCCAAGTGCTGGGAGTTTATGTGGTGCTGGAGTTGAGCCCAGGCTTTATGCACCCTAGGCAATCATTGTACCAACTGAGCTGTATCTAGCCTCGGGGTGATGATTATGAAGAAATCACATCACACTGTGCCAGGAACTGCACTAGAAATATCTCTTGGTCAGAATCAGTCTCCTCATGGGACTATGCAGGTGGGGAATCCAGGCAGATCAGGTCTGGTGAGGATAACCATTTTAGTTAGATTTAAGGATGGAAGAAGGCTTTATCTTGGCTCACAGTTTCAGAGCTGTGGGTCTATACTGATGGATATGGAGGGACACACATCAGCCAAGAAAAAGAGATACATGATACCTGTGCTTCCCTACTTTCCCCATTTCCCCCTTTCACCCTATCTGAGCCCCTAGCTCACGTGATGATGAAATGCACATTCAGGATAGGTCTCCCCCAGATGTCCTCAAAGGCAAACCCAGAATACATTTCTCTAATCTTGTGTCTCTTATTCCAATCAAGACAGACAAGACCAACAATCTGTTGTACTGTGAGAGATGAATAACTAGAGTCTCCTACAGAAGCACATGACAAGAGCTCCAAACTCATGGTTGGCACTGAAGACTTCCAAAGGAAAGGAGGGATGCCAGAGGTGAGCCTGCAGGGTGAGTAGGCGTAAGGCAGGGAAGGAGGGGAAGGAGGGGAAGGAGGGGAAGGAGGGGAAGGAGGGATCCACTTGTCTGTTTCAGTGGCTCACATTGATCAGGGTTTGGGGAACTGAGAAGAGGCAAACCAAGGGCTAAGGCTAAAGAGGTGAGAGTGGAGGCCAGAGAAGAGCAGGAGGCCAGCCAATAAGGACTTTACCTTCTGGAGTTCTGTTAGGGATTTAAAACCTTGTCCTGGATGCTGGAGAGATGGCTCAGTGGTTAAGAGCACTGACTGCTCTTCCAGAGGGCCCAGGTTCAAATCCCAGCACCCATATGGCAGTTAACAGCTGTCTATAATTCCTGTTCCAAACAATCTGACAGACATACATGTAGTCAAAACATCAATATATATATATATATATAATTATTTTTAAAAATAAAATAAAATAAAACCTTGTCCTGCCAGGACTGCATAGCTGCTAAAGGTTTTCAGGAAATGGGTTGGTATGGCCTAAGGAACCGTGGAGGGGATCCGCCTATCATGTCAAGCAGGATCCAATGGTGGAATTAAAATATGTCTATGTAGCTTACAGCCAGGAGGTCATTGCTGGCCTTGCTGAGGTAGTTTTCAGAGGACAGAGTGGTCAGCAGCCTCAGGGAGTGACATGAGCTGGAAACAGGAAAACAGTTGCAATTACGGTTTATCAGACAATAGCTGTCTTTTGTGACCAAGAATTTGCATCTATTCCATTTTTTGACTACAGCATTGTGATTTAAACTAATTGCACACTAAAGGGAAAATGAGTTTTCCTTCCACCCCCCCTTAAACTAACCTTTTACAGACAAACTTACTTTGAGTTACTTTGGGGTACCAGGTTGCTGCTTACTTGAAAAAGTTAGTACTACTATGGGACAAGACCTATAGTAAAAGCGGGTTGAACTTACTGTAGTACAATTCTGTTAATATTCTATTAATTGTAAAGTACATTACAAGATTTTGTATCAAGCTCACAGATTTCAGTTTGCAAGAAACCACCTCCACCAAAAAACCAAAACCAAACCAAACCAAAACAAAAACCAGGCTTTCAAATCAACAATCTTCAACCAAATTTCCAATCCAAAAGATTGTCATTAAACATTATAAACTGTAATTTGAACCCCAAATCTTGCACATTTCAGGTCTACAATGAACCTTTAAATTGGCAAGACAAGCTGGGTGGGGTGGTACATGCCTTTAATCCCAGCACTCAGGAGGCTGAGGCAGGAGGATCTCTGTGAATTTGAGGCCAGCCTGGTCTACAAATTAAGTCCAGGACAGCCAGGGCTACACAGAGAAACCCTATCTCAAAACACAACAAAAACAAAAGAAAGAAAGAAAGAAAGAAAGAAAGAAAGAAAGAAAGAAAGAAAGAAAGAGAACATTGGTGTTATGAAATCTCAATTTTCCAAAGTATGTGACAAACAGCTGTATATTCATATATATCAGTCACACAAGGACTGCTGCTTGAAACAAAGGTCAATATTCTTGAGATCTATCAGGTTCTATCTCAATAGTCAGTGCCTGCCCAGGAGAAGATAAGTGGAAATTTACTGTATCTTAGCTATGGAAATTGCAAATCTTACTTCCTTTTTTCCAGCTTTGTTTCTTTTAATCACTAAAACATTATGCTACCTGGACAACATTTAGTTGCATTGCCAGCCTACATGAGACTATGGTTCAGTGCAAATTTATTCTTTTCTTCCCCCAGGGTCTTCCTAACGCAGGCTGACTTTACACTTTGTATTCTTTGACCCTGCGTTCTGAGTAGGGTCACAGATTCAGTTTTTTATAAGGAGCCATGTAGGTTAGAAAGCCAAGGTTTTGTAACACCAATGTCCTGCCAGATTAAAGTTCACTGTAGACCTGAGTGAACTCTGATTACTGTGCAAGATTTGGGGTTCATGCTATTAATGAGAATCTTTTGGATTGGAGGTTTGCCTGCAGATTGCTGGTTTGAAAGCCTGTGGATTTTTTTGTTTGTTTTGAGACAGGGTTTCTCTGTGTAACCCTGGCTGTCCTGGACTCGCTTTGTAGACCAGGCTGGCCTCGAACTCACAGAGATCCACCTGCCTGTGCCTCCCAAGTGCTGGGATTAAAGGTTTGTGCCACCACACCAGGCTAAACCTGTGGATTTTTTTTTTTTATTGTTCTTGGTATTTCTTCTCTTCTCTTCTCTTCTCTTCTCTTCTCTTCTCTTCTCTTCTCTTCTCTTCTCTTCTCTCTCTCTCTCTCCCTCCCTCTCTCCTTTCCTTCCTTCCTTTCTTTCTTCCTTCTTTTTTTAGACAGAGTTTTTATGTGTAGCCCTGGCTATCCAGGAACCTGCTTTATAGACCAGGCTGGCCTCAAACTTACAGAGATGCACCTGCTTCTGTCTTCCAAATGCTTGGTTTGACATTCTTGGTATTTCAAGCTTCATTCGATCCACTTCAGTCTATTATGAATTGCATATTAATATGTGCCAAGGTTTCAAGAGACAACTCCATTTAAACAGTTCCCCCATCTTACAAAATGTACTGCTGCCATTTGGTTAGGATGTGTTTGTCCTGAAGGCTCTTGTGTTGAACTTTTACTCTCCAGACAGTGGCTCTGTTAAGAGGTGAGAGGATCCTGAAGTCTCTGACACAATCAATGGTGTAAGCTCTTGGTGGATTCATAAACATGTTATTACTGAGAGGTGGAATTGAGTTGGAGAAAAGTGGGTCACTGAGGGCATACCCAGGAAAAAACATTCTATATTTTTGAGCCTCTCCTTCTTTTTTTCCTGTCTCCTGTGTACCATAACACAAGCTCCTTTACCCCACCATAGACTCACCACCATGAAGTTTTGTCTTGCCTCAGGCCCATAGCAATGGAGCCAGTGAGCCATGGATAACTGTCTGAGTCCATGGCATGAAACCAGTCTTTCCTTAGTTTAAGTTGTTTTGTTCAGGTCACTGCAATGGGAATATAAAATGTACAGCAAGCTTATGAAGTCTGAACTAATTCCTGATTTTTCTGTACTACTCCTATAAATGAAGTTGCTTCCCATTGGAGGCTGTGTAAGAAAGCTGTGAATTTAATATGAACTATGGATAAGTCAGAGTGCAGAATGTTCCTCCCACAAGGTGGCCTTCTAGAAAGGATTGTATACACCATGGTAAGTGAATACACTAGAAAGCAAGGGCATGAAGGGTATTCCCTGGCATTTCCACATTATCTCTGTAGAAAGGACAACGGCCTGAGAGGAATATCCTTAACTCTTTTCATATGCCCCTGAATTTGTATTTGCCTAAGGTAATCACAAATGTCACCTCATGTTCTTTTTTTATTTAATAATAAAAGTGACAACTGCATCATTTGTACTAATCTTGAGCTTAAACACCTGGAGTTCCCTGGGACCCTACGAAGGTTTTTGGAATATGCTTTGATCCACAAAAACATGGCCTCACCGGCCACAGGGTGGGTGACAATGCCCCATGCACTTTTTCTCTTGTACACCTATATTTATTTCCTTTTATTCAACTTTGTGAGACACTAGGAGGGAGTGTGGTGTCCTCTGCCAACAGTGATCATGTTTCTTTTCTGATCCCTGTAGCTTCCCCGTCTTTGTAGGCAGTCGAGGACGCCCTGAGTGAATGTATACTATTGACGCCGGCACAGCCATGACAAGAACAAAGCCTCAGACTCATGGAAAATTGGCAAAGCCTTTCCCCATACGAGTCAGACACAAAGATGGCAAAGCCTTCTTCCTCTGGTCCAAGTATGAGATGAGCAGTATGTACAACAACTAGCAACTGCAGCTTCCTCCTGCTGGGTGTTTACAGCCTGAGTCTGCTCACCAACAGAGACCTCCCGAGTGGCCAGTCTGTATGGCCAGTCCCTGTGATGTACGTAATAAGCTGAGGTTCTGAGTGAAGATGGCGATGAGTGCTTCTCCATCACAATGCTCACACCCCACCTGAGCCCAGCTCATCTGTAACTTGTGTCTGTCCTTTCATCAGTCTTTCCCTCCCCCAGTCAGGTTTCCAGGACTCACAATGCACTTCTTGAGATGTACTGAATCCGAAGCCCTTCTGTACAGCCATTCCTGTGTCTGGCTGCAAATGGCATGTGGGCCATGAAGGGGATTTTGTTTTCAACTCTTCAACCTTTCTACTCTTATCTTGTCCCCATTCTTCTCAGGTCTTAGACAGATAAGCTACATCTCTGGGGTCTTCAGACACCTTCAGAGCAAAGCTGGACAACTTCCAGGACCGGTACTCCTCAGGGTGGCGTATTGTGAGGCCCAGTCTTGCTGGTCCTGCTTTCTGCATTATCTATATAAATACAGTGTAACGGAAAGAAATTGGTGCTAAATTTTGTCTCTAAGGGAATGATTAAACTATAACTTGATGTGTTGAAGGACTAGAGATGGGTATACTGCAATACAAGTATAGTTTTGGTCAATGAAACCGGGGAAGGAGGAGTGAGGGAATGGGAAGAGAGAAGGGACAGTCAGAATAAGTCTCCGAGACAGCAAACAAGGCCGGTTACCAGTTGCAGGTCAGAGTCTGAGTGGGAAAGGCCACCCCAGTGACCGAATGCTGAGAAGCTGTTGTTTAGAGAGCTTAAGTTCTCTTGAAATGGGGAATGTTAGCTGAGAATGAAAAAGGAGGAGAAGCAACAGATACAGAGTAGGTCTGAAATAGTCACTAAAGTGAGCCTTTACTGGAAGTGCCAATGTGTGTTTCACCAGTGTGTTTTGGGGCTCTGATACAGGACTCCAAGTACGTGTGGTTTCACTAGTGGAAGCCATGGCTCCTTTTCTCCCCTGTCATTGTACATTCACTGCCTGTATGTAGTTCTTGATGGAGTGATGCTATGCATTCTAAATGTTAACTTGCTCCCAGAAGCCTGCTTGCTGTACACCAAGTGAGGCTATGCTATCTTTCTTGTTAACCATTGTCTCTGATTGGTTAAGTAAATGCTGAGGCCTGAGATTGGGCAAAGACAGAGGTAGGCGGGACTAAGGTGCTGCAGGCTTCTGAAGCAGAGAGGTTGAAGAGAAGACACCTTCAGAAGAAGCCTTCAGTAGAAGAGTAGAAGAAGCCTCAAGAAGAAGAAGGAAGAAGAAGCCTCCAGAAGAAGAAGGAGAGAAGAAGCCAAGAGCAGAAAGGAAGACATACACCATGGGTTAGAGAAAAGAATGTCATTCCATGTAGCCTGGAACATTGGCATAGCATGGGGAATAACAGCCCAGGGGATGTATGTATATATAGGGTCATATTTGGGGGATAGAAGAGCTTAGATGGGCTAAGATTGCACAACCCAGGTCAAGGCTTTCTAAAATCCATCAGGTCTCTGTGTGCTCATTTATAATCGTGGGTTAAGGATTAATGCCACCAACCCAGTAACAATAATCTACATACTGTTAAACAATTTAATTAGCCATTTACTACAAGCTCTTGTATAAATGACATACTGAAGATGCACAAGGCATCTTTACAATGAGTAATCATTATTTCAGCAGCTGATGGTAGTAGGTATTGTTTGGAAGCAGGTGTCCAGGTATGGCAGGTTGGGAATAGCAGGTCAAAATCCAGTTTTGAGGCCAGCAGTTTCCAATCCAGGAGTTTCATAGCATATGGTGTGATAGGCGTCATCCATGATTAAAGAGTGAGAAGGCATTGAAAACAATAAAAAGAAAATTATTAGGGATCACGCTAGAATACATTGAATGTCACAAGATACCCTGGGGTGGTTTATTAACACATCTGTGTTTTTGAAAAGATCAGATAATATTTGGCTTGATTTCCTCAAATTGGATCAAAGGACAGACTATTAACTGAACTCTATCTCTGCTACAAATGAACATTTTGAATTTTCTTTTAGCTTAGTTAATCTCCACACAGATTTAAAAGAAACAAAAAGAGAAATGCATTCCTACACATAGATAATATATCAAATGTGAAAAGTAGTTAGCTGATAGGGCAGTGGTTGTTGTTGATGTTACTGACTTTTTGTTGTATATTTTTAAAAGACTGTTAATAGGCAGGAAATCTAAACTGTTATTTTAAAATATGAGCAAGATGTGTAATACCTGCCAGCATAGCAAAGTTCCAAAGAACCGACAAGATCGAATGCCACGAGGTCCTGAAGCATCAGAGGATCCCACAGATCACCAAAGGAAATCCAAAGCTATTTAGACACTTTGGAAGGTTTAGATAAAGAAGGTGTTTATAGCAGCATTAGTCATAATTACCATGATCTACATGGTAATTATGTTCTACAGTAGGTGAGTGAACAAATAAGTTGTGGATATCCAACTGGGGCCTATTACTCACCACTGAAAAGGAATATTTTTCAAGCCACAAAAAACATGGCAAAAAATTTAGATACTTATTACTAAGTAAAGGAAACCGATACAAAAAATCTGCATCCTGAGTGAGCTAACCCAGACTCAGAAGGATGTACATGGCATCTATTCACTTATAGTTGGATTTTAGCCATATAGTACAGGATAACTATACTACAACCAATGCACCAAAGGGAACAGGAACATAGACTTTGTTACCTGTCAATGAGACACTTTGCCCTAGCGGTGCTGCCTTGTAGGCCCCCAGTGTATGAGGAGGCTCTTGCCCTCATATGACTGCTGAACTGGGGTGGGGGACTGTTATGTAGGGACACTCCACTCTGGAGGAGTGGGATGGGAGGGATGGGGGTATAGGGTGGGAGGGCAGGACTGGGAGGGGTTGAAAGAGTGTAGTGTGATGGAGATGTAACCTGAAGTAATAAATAAACATAAAAAAGAAGAAAAATCTGCATACTAAATAAACATAAAAAAGAAGAAAAAATCTGCATACTATATGATTCCTACTATATGACATTCTGAAAAAGTCAAAACTATGGAGACAGTTAAAAAGAATATGATTGATAACCAAGGACCAAGAAGAAATAAGATAAATAGAGCACATAGGTTTTTCAGAGAAATTAAACTATTCTGTGCAACATCAAAATGATAGATACATGCTATTTAACCTTTCTCGAAGCTCATGGAACACACAATGCTAAGAGTGCTGCCTAATGTGAATCAATGTTGAGTGATTAGAAAAATAGCATTCAGGTCATTGTACACATATCTACCCATCTATATAGACAAGTATGGGTATGACCTTATCTTTTCTGTTTTTCTTAATACCATTCCATTTAGAGATACAATGAATAAAAGAAATAATGCCCACCTTGGGCTTTTACTGTCACCTTTGGTCAGCATGTTGATGAATCTTGTTCATCAGTATGTTGATGGACCTTATTCAGAATTTTCACAGAGGTGATGACTGTCACTCAGGAAAGACACAGAGATGTTCAGACAGCTTATGGAATGAGCACAGACCGTGTGCTGAGGTAGCAGGTGCATGATGGGAGGTTACAATTTTTGGTTGGTCACTGTAGAAGTAGGTGGAAGAAGATGCTGGAGTATTCTACTTCCATATAGGCTGTTTCTTTTGAACACTTCAGGTCTTCTGGGTTCAATTTCTGCCTTCCCAGACCCCAATATTTATGCTGTTACCCACCACTGTGTTCTGTAGCACAACCACGTTGTGAGAAATATGGCTCGCATCTTTCCACAATATCAGAATAAAGGAAAATCCTCCAAAATCAGCACAAGGTTCCAGGAAATCTGCTGCCCATGGAAATCCCATAAAGCAGCTAACACTTACCATGTGCCCTGAACCTGAAGATTGCAAAAACAGGCAGTTTGACTTATCTCCCAACCTGTTTGAAAAACAGTTTATCTGGGTCTGCCAAAGCCATGCTTTCTCCTCTCCATACTCTGAAATGTAAATGCTGCTCTTAGACTCTGTACAGCATATCTGCTGCACCCTCAGATGCTGTGCACAGGGCCTCACAGGGGAGGGGAGCCCTGCCTCTCAGAACAATAAAAGCCTGCTTTCACTGTAGAGGTTGATCTGAGTTCTCATTCATTCATTTTTCTCTGCCCATTTATTTCTTGCGTTTTCTCACAGAGAAGTTACTGCATATCAATAAATCACCAGGTGCAGTGTTTTCAATGGCAGCACATTTTCAGATAGTCCCACTTTCCTTGGTAATGTGGGGGAGATGAACACAGGTTTTCTTTACATCAATTTAATTACTGATAATAACACTCATGCACACAATAAATATATCAGCATATGTACTTATTTGGATTAAAGAATAAATACAAAGAGATAAAAGGGCTGTCTTTGTTACCTCTCTATTGTTATGAAGAGACACCATGACCAAGGCAACTTATAAAATTGGGGATTACAGTTTCAGGGCATTAGACTCCATGAGCATAATGTTGGGGAGCATGCCAGCAGTCAAGTAGGCATGGTGCTGGATCAGTACCTGAGACTTTATATTCCAAGACACAATCATGAGGCAGAGAAAGCTACCTGGGTTTTTAAAACCCCAAAGCTTACCTCTAGTGACCCACCTCTCCCAACAAGGCCACATCTTCCCAAAAAATTATTCAAACTGGTGACCAAGCATTCAAATACATGAGCCTACAGGATCCATCCTCATTCAAACCACCACAGAGGCTGCTGCAGAGTTTCAAGAGATTTCAGAAGAGTAAATGGAGTCTCAGTGGACAATGACCTAAAGCAGCTGTAGGAAGGAGGCTGCCACTGTACAACTGGGTTCTTGTGGGCCACAGGTCTGAGATGAAGATATAATGATGAGTCCAGCTGTAGTGGCCCAAGGGTAGCACTGAGTCCAGATGAAGGAACAGGAGATGGATGGAGGTCTAGACGGCTGACTAGGAAGATGGATAAATGGCCATTGAATACGCTGTGTCAATAGTGGGGGATGAACTCAATAGTGGGGGATGAACTGAGCTGATCCCCAGGGACAGTTTGGAGTTCTCTGCCTGATGGTTCTTGGTGTACTGACCAGGTGTCATATGATTGATTGATGGGGGCTGTCACCGTCCCTGTTCTGGGTGTCAATATCATTTTGGGATCCAGGTTAGGGAGTTTCATACTTTCCTTGGCCTGGTGGGCCCAGAAAGTTCCTGGGCCTGGTTACCCTGTCATGGTTTTAATATGCTCAAGTGTCCCTACAGTCTTAATTCACCTCATTAAATTCACAAATTAACAGCTTTCTACTCCCAGGAAGAAGTCATTTATCAATCAGTGCTGCATGGTGCTCATGTTTCCACCCGGGTACAGCCATCTTAGTCTTCAGAATGCTCTAGATCTGTCTGTAAACCACTGTCCTAGAGAATGTGGACGAAATTAGAGCAGGGCACTGCCTGATTACACAGGTCTTATTTGTTAGACTAAATATGTAGTGCATTAGTGAGCATTCACTGGAGAGGTAGACCAGTTGGAGATCTGTCTTGGAGATCTCTCTCTCTCCCTCTCTTTCTTGTGTGTGTGTGTATACACACAAAGAGATATGCTATTGATGCACTTTTCTGGGGCCAGTAAAAATGATAAATATCTGTTCTGCCCATATAGGTGCAAAGGGCAGAACAAAGCACAATTTCATCAGAGTCCAATTTGGGAAACAAATGAATTTATTGGGCTTGCATACAGAGCACAGGTGAGGGCTACCTAGAGGACCGTGGATGATCTCAAGACAGCTGCATCACTGCAAAGACCCAGCCAGCCATTACGGATGATGACCTTGTGGAAGCTGCATCATGGGGTCCTCCCTTTGGCTGATCTCCAGCTTCTTGTACACACTAATGAAGTCAAAACTTTTAACAGCAAATATATTTATTAATAACTATAGGCACTTATAACAAATATAAATACTTATTACCTAGCAACTAGCCCTAAGAATAACTATAAACACCTATTATCTAACAACTAATCCTAACCTTTTAGAAGGACACAGTCTCTGGGGCAGGTCCTCAGTTGTCAGGAACACCTCAGGAGTAGATCCTTTAGGGTAAATTGACTATTGCATTGCTATGGCAGTTTCACTTTAAATGAGGCTTGAGGCTTTCTTCTCTCTGGAGCCTCAACTGTCCAGAGACCAACTTGGTCAGGTTGTATTAGACACTCATCCAATCTGCCGCAGTCATTGGGTCTGGTTGCTGTTCTATTTGGACGACTCTTCGAACTAGTTGAGCCCCTCGGGGCAAAAACTGTGCCACAGGGTTTAACCCTTAGCTTTTTGCTGCCTTATTGAGGCCTTCTCTGCTCCCCAGCTTCTTTTTGCCTCAGGGAGAGCTGATCATATTTTTACTGCTCTATTTGAGACCAGCTTTTATTCCACATGCATTTTCTCCATCAGATAATTCAAGCCTCCTTGCATCTCTAGTGTGGGAACTCTCAGACCCACCCACTTCATCTTTAAATAGGATCTCTCCTGGTTTCAGCTGGCTTCAGCCTAATCTTGGCTCTGCCCATTCATCCACTACTAGCAGCTGAAAATAATGCCAAGCCATAAACCTTTCTTTTTTTTTTTAGTCCATATGTGCCATGCCAGGTACCCACAGGTGCCAGGCTGATCTTCATGACCCCTTTTAAGAGACTGTATCAGATGCCCCTAGATATTCACTAAATATAATTTATATTAATATAATTCCCCTTACACACTAGCACATCCCAAGACCATTTAAAGCTGGGAGGTAGTGCAGTAAAGAGTCTTAGATGAGAGTCATATGACCCTCTCCTACTCTCTTCTACTAGGGAATGTCATTAGCCCCAGCATCCTACCATAGACCTGGTTACCACTTGGAATTATTAGTAGCCATGGCTACTGGTACAAGATAATCTCTGCTCCAACATGGCATCATGTTATTCCCAGAAGAAAATATGACACAAAAAATATGAAACAGTTGTAAAGAAATAGCTCCAGCAAATATGGAGGCTCTCAAATTCCAGCATCTGCAGTCAATACACTGAAGACTCTCAAAAGAACCAATAATATGGTTCTAAAATAAAAGCTACAGGCTAGGGAACCAGGAGAAAACATAATTTCAGTTTAAATTGGAGGTGGAAAAGGATTACTATAGCAGGATAGCCTTTTTGTACTCTTGTCTTCAAATGATTGGGGGAGGCCCACCTATGTTTGAGGAGATGTGCTGTATTTGATAAGTTGGTTCAGATGTCAATCTCATTGAGAAAAACCCTCAGACACATTAAGAATGTGTCACCAGCTAGGCGTGATGACGCATGGCTTTAGTCCCAGCACTCAGGAGGCAGAGGAAAGTGGATCTCCGAGAGTTCAAGGTCAGCCTGGTCTACAAAATGAATCCAGGACAGCCAGCGATACTCAGAGAAAGCTTGTCTCAAAAAAAGAAAAAGAAAAGAAAAAAAGAATCAGTCCTTCTCAAAGCACAGCAGCTATGGTTTGGATATCCATGTGTTGGAGATGTGGTCCCCAAATGATGGCACTATTGGGAAGTAGAAGAGCTTTTAGGAAGTGGTGCTTACACAGGGAAGTTGGAATGTTTAGGAATGTTAACACCCCAGCCTGTAGCTTTTATTTTAGAACCATATTACTGGTTCTTTTGAGAGTCTTCGGTGTATTGACTGCAGATGCTGGAATTTGAGAGCCTCCATATTCGCTGGAGCTATTTCTTTACAACTGTTTCATATTTCTTGTGTCATATTTTCTTCTGGGAATAACATGATGCCATCTTGGAGTGGAGATTATCTTGTACCAGTAGCCATGGCTACTAGTGATCAGAATCCAAGACTTACTTGCTTTTCTGTTATGGTCCGAATGCAAAAATATCATCCATGGGTTAGTGTGTTTTAAGCAGTTGGTCCCATGTTGATGTCCCCAAAGGAGAACCTTCCAGAGTCAGAGCCTGACTGAAAGATATAGGGCTATATAGGAGGTAGGGCTTGGTTCATGTGGATGGACTCTCCTTCCTGGCCCTTGGAGATGTGAGGAATCCTATCCATATGCTTGCTCTCTTTGCTATGAACACCATTAACTTCCCCCTGACAAGGGACCATACCCTCTGAGGTGGTTGAAGAATAGATAGCTAGAGTCTCATAGTTAAATTTTGAGTTGTTTAGGAATCAAGAGGGTGTTCTGGATCTAAGAAGATGTTTTAAAAATTGTGATGCAAGTTAGTATGAAAGCTGAATTAGATATAGAACTTTAAACTCACGGAGATGGTTAGATAGTAGAATGTTAAAGTCAGGTGCCAAATACATATGGACTGGACATTGGGAATGTATGCTAAGCCATATAACTCTCATAATTGTGGCCTATTTATTTCTGTTGTTTTGTATTGTATTTATTGTTATAAGAGAACGAACCATTTGTTGGACTGAAAGGGGGAGCTGTTGGGGAAAAAAGATATACCTTAAACTTAAAAAAAGGAGAAGAAGAGGATGAGGGGGTTGAGGGGGAAGAGGGTGGTAGGGCGGGACTGGAGGGGGGAGTAGGGAGGGGATTGTGATTGAGATGTAACTTGAAGAAATAAAAAATAAATTATAAAAAAGAAATCTTTCCTGTCTTTAAGTTTCTTCTTTTTTATTGTTTGAGAATTTCCTATATGCATATGCTGTTGAAAGAAACAGCTCTCATATCAAAGGAATAAAAGACATGGTTTATTCTGGAGCCAATATACCAGTTCCCCCCAAATATAATGTTCCAATGTAAAAATATCTTCATGGAGTTTTTGTAGTAACATAACAAAGAAAGTTATAATAAAAAAACATTGGTTGTTCCCCCCCGGCAATGGGCAAAGAGACACCTTATTGGTTTTGTTTTTATATCAGTCAGGGGCAGAGCAGATGACAGTCCTTTGTCCTAGCTTGATGCTTGGCTTGGTGGCCAAAGCTGTCTTATGCCTAGGGCTCATAAAAATTAAATTGAATCAAATCAAATCCAGGAAACACAGGAGGAGGAAGAGAGACAGAGACCTGAAGATCACCATGCTACCCAAAGACCTACCCTCTAGCTCAAGGCACAGCCAGGCTATAGACACCCATTGGCTGCCATGCCACTTAGCACTGATGGAGGATGTCACTCAGGGGCCCACCAGTCACATGGCCAGCCTGCAGTAGGAACCACCACAATGTTCGAGTATGTGGTGGTCAGATGGGAGAGAAAGATAAGTGGATCAATTGAGAATTATGAAGAGAGGTGGAACTAGAGACTTGGGGGGACAGATTAGCTTGTTGTAAGTAGCTAGCCATGCCACCTGGGGCCATGGTGAAGTCACAGCCGGAGCTGCCCCTGAGGGCCATGTCTGAGTCTGTGGCTATGCAGCAGCAAGAGTTTGTGTTGATATCTGTGGGTCATATTACCACTAGAGAACATGAGGATGTCCCTGGTCGGGGCAGCTGCCAGGGACCATGTGGATGTCCAGGGGCTTTGAATAATTGGCCCTGCCCTCCACTGGATGTGGCTTTCTGCAGAGTTGGCCCCATCTCTCACCAGCAGCAGAACTTGGGAGAGCTGTCCCTGCACCTCACCAGCTGTAGCACTCAGGAAAGTGGGCCATGCACCTCACCTGGGCAGCACAGTGCAGCTTCCCCTCAATGGTGAAGGCTCCGGTGAGCTAGCCACTAGGGTGTGAGAGCTGGAGAGCTGTCCCTGCTCCTCACAGGCTGTAGCACTTGGGACCATGGTCTGTTCCTTGACTGGACAGCACAGTAGAGCTGGCTTTGGAGGCCTGGGTGAGGATAAGCCAGCTCTGAGGGCATGAGAGTAGGAGAGCTGACTCTGCCTCCTGCCAATTGTGGCATTGGGTGGCCTAGCTGGAGCAGTGCCCAAGAGCTCACCTTGGTGGTGCTGGGGGTAGCTGGTGAGCTGACTAGCTCAGCTACCACCTAGTCCCAGATCCAGGGCTCTGAGTTGGCCCACTCCAAAATCTGTATCATCTTCAAACAGTTGGGACTCGTGGAAGGGCCAGTCCTGCTGTCTCAAAGCTGTGGGATCTCCATAACACAGAGCAATGACAGGATAACCAGAAGGAGTCCAGGTGAGAATCCAATATTGATGCTGTCACAGAAGCCAGAGATCTTGAACCAGACTAGTGACTCAGCCTGTGTAGATAGCTTCTTATGCCAGCTTGTGCCAACTCTACACACTGTCTGAGAATGAGTCTTGCCTCCTGGTATTATCAGTATCATCATGTTCTTTCTTGTCATATATTTGGTCACAGTGATGAGAGAAGTAACAAACATGCTCATGAGGAGGATATTAGAAGCCAGCCTCTCATCCCCAATTTTCTGTTCCAGTTCCCAGATCTCCCTTGATGAACACCCTAGGTCTTCTTTACACTCTGGTACTCTACTTCACTAAAGCATCAGAAGGACAAGTTGAGTTAGCGTGGACTGAAACCTCTAACCACAGGCCTGAAATACGTCTTCACTATAAGAATTTCTCCAATGTTCTGTCTTAGAGTCAAGTCCCAACAAATGACCCGACTTTGTCCTGCCCCTTCTGAGATGCAACGAAAACCCCATGCAGGAGAAGCACTCCCTAACTATGGTCAGCATAAACTGAGACTTGTCTCACCAAGAAACTTTGTTAGGCCAGGCTTAGGACCGCACGCCTTTAATCCCAGCCCTCATGAGGTAGAGGCAGGTGGATCTCTGAGTTCAAGGCCAGCCTGATCTACAGAGTGACTTCCAGGACAGCCAGGGCTACACATAGAAACCCTGTCTCAAAAAACCAGAGCGAGAGAGAGAGAGAGAGAGAGAGAGAGAGAGAGAGAGAGAGAGAGAGAATATGAGAGAATGAGAGAGAAGAAGAAAAGAAACTTTGTTAGTGATATTTTAGGTTCTGCCATGCAGCATCAGGAATATTCTCTGAACTTCATGTTGCAACCTGACCTTCAGCCCTGGTACTTCCTGATCCCCTTTGCTGATTCTGTGTTCTTCATACCACTTTATACTTTGCTGGTCAGTGTCAGTGTGCTTATCATGGTGTTTGTCTTGAACAGGACTTACCCATCAGAAAGGCAGATAGTCAGGTGTCTTTTTCAAATGCACGGTTTATTGCTCACACAACAGGGAGAGGAAAACAACTCATAGCAAAGGAAACCAACAACCTAATGATTTAGCTCTAAGTGATTCCGAGGAGGCAAGGCTCGTTCTCAGTGGGTAGAATTGGCATAAGCTGGTTGCAAGGTCAGTTGCCAGGGCACAGGAAGCCACTGCGCTCATGTCCCCTGGTGGGGAAAGTGAGTGGATTCTGGCTCTGCAGTGGATGTCCCCTGAGAGCCACGCTCCTTCAGAGTGACAAAGGCCACTCTTTCACTTGTGCTTAGTCCTGTCAGCCATGAGGCCTGACACTCAACAGTCACCAAGGTCAGAGCCTGGCCACAGGCAGGAGATCCTGGTGGGAGACTTGATTACTGGAAGGGTCCCTTGTTGCTAGGATACATGGCTCATTGGTGTTGAGCTCTGGTGGAGACCAGCATCCACCAAGCTCCCAGGAATTCATTTTTTTTTTCTAGTCCTTCAGAGTCTTATCTCATTCTTGCAGACCTTTTGGTCCCTGCTTCTGATTGATGTGAGCCATCAGCTCCTAGGGTTTTGCTGGTCATGCTCAGGGGCTTGCTTCTGATATCAATGTGTTGAGCAGGACTGCCTCCATCTTTGTTTTCTTTGGTTTGTGTTCTAGGAATTCATTACAATATCTTCAAAACAATTTCAGTATCTTAATGGTAGAGACATTTTTGTCTCAAGGCCTAGAATTATAGACTATCAGCCATTATTGTTGAACAAATGAACTATTATCTAATTACTGCTAACATAAAAACTTAAACCCACTGGGTGGTGGTGGCAAATGCCTTTAATGCCATCACTTGGGGGTGGGTAGAGGCAGGAGGGTCTCTAAGTTTTAGGCTAGTTTAGTCTACAGAGCAAGATCTAGAACAGCCAAGGCTACACAACATAACTCTGTCTTGAAAAACAAAAAACAAAACCAGCCAACCAACCAACTAAACAACAAACAAACAAAAAGAAGTCAGAGGAGTAAAACCAAGAGATAATGAAAAGGAAATCACAACGCTTACGGGAGCTTTGGGATGACACTAGAAGAACAGCATCCAGTCTATTGGTGCCCCAAAAGTACTCAACACTGCCAAATCAGGAGAAAGGTTATCCCCACTTACCAGCAAGAGGGAGGATGAGGAGCTGCCTCAGTGTGACCCAGTAAAGAAGAATTAAGATAAGAAAAAACAAGACTATTGTGAACAGAGAAATAGAGGAAGGACAGACGGAATTCTTACAGGCAGTGCTAGATAGCTGAAGAGAATATATATAGGAAAAAAAGACACATCACAAAGAAGTGAGCCAAGCTGAACACAACTCAAGCAGCGTGGGTTCCCCTGATGGCAGGAGAAGCAGAAGCCCCATCCAAATGATAAGCCGGGAAGCCCCTGTAAAAAGACAAGGACACTTCTACCCTCAGGTCAAGGCCTGCTCCTCATTGGTGAGGAACAGTCCTTGTCAGCTGAAAATAGTTTAGTGTGTGAGAATGGTGATTCCTGAGTCAGCAGATGGATCAGCCTCTTACAACAGGGACTGAGAATTCTGATGGTCCCGTAGGTCATGTGATCTTTACAGTGGCATCACTACAGAAGAAGAAAAACAGTGACAGCACTGGTGAGGACACAGTGTGATTAATTCTTAAAAGAAAAACCCTTCAGATTCACATTGAAGGTATCTCAAATACCATACTACATGACCTGAAAGTGTATTGTAGAGCCGTAGTAACAAAACAGCATGGTATTAGCCCCAAATCATGGAATGGAGATAAACCCACACAATCACAGCCACCTAATCATTGGCAAAGGTGTAAAAATATACACTGGGGTGGGGAACATCCTGTTCAACAGTTGGTGCTCAGAAAATTAGATTTGAATATGTAGAAGAATATAAACTACATCCTTATTTATCACTCTACACAAAAATCAACTCAAAACAGATCAAAAGCCTTAATAGAAAATCTAAAACTCTAAAGTTACTGGAGGAAAAGGTAGGAAAAATACTTCTAGATAAAGGTACTGGGAGGCGCTTCCTGAAAAGGACTCTAATATCACAGGAAATAACCCCAAGATTTAACAAACAGTATTTCATAAAAGCAAAAGACTTCTGTACAACAATGGGAAAAAAATCACCAATGTGAAGAGGTAGCCCACAGAATGGGACAAAGTCTTTGCCAGCTTTTTATCTCCCAGGAGATTAATATGGAGAATCTCTAAAGTATTAGATCAAATGCCAAAAATAGCCATTCAACTAAAAGGTGGTTTAATGAGCAGAATGGCAAGTCTTCAAAAAAACGCAAATGGCTCATAAACATTTGGAAACATGTTCAATATCTCTAGTTATCAGAAAAATGCAAATTAAAGTTGTAATGAGGTTCTATCTCACCTCAGGCAGAATGACCATCATCCAGAAAAAAAAAATGATAACAAATGCTGACAAGGATGTGGAGAAAGAGAAACACTTAGAACTAAGCTGGTAGAAACCAGAATGAAAATTCCTCAAAAAGAACCCAAGAATAGAGACTATAGGATTCATCTATAACACTCCAAGGTATGTACTGGAAGGATTCTAAGTCAGCACGCAGCAGAGATACTTGCATACACATATTAGTTGGCAAATGATCACAATAGAGATGACTAGAGGCTCCTTATTAATGTGGTGCATATGCACAATGGATTTTTATTTAACTATAAAGAAGAATGAAATTATAATATTTGTAAGAAAATGAATGGACTGATACTCATTATGTTAAGTGACACAAGTCACACTCAGTAAGGGAAACAATGTGTGTTTCATAGGTTGAGGCCACCATGGGTTACAAAGGAAGAACCCAATTCAATAAACAAAACACCAGGAAACATAAAAACCTGTAAAAAGGGGAAGAAATATTGAAAAGACAAGGATAGTTTAAAAGATCTTGTTGTCATCAAAATATGTTTTTATAATGATCTTGGTAACTATAAAGCAAAAATCCCTAATATAACTAAATATTATAAACAAGGAATCAAACTACACAGCTCAAGAAAGATAATATAACTATAGGGAGAAAGAAGGGAATCACAACAAAATTGGTAAATCAGTAACAAAGTAACAGTAGAAAGCTTTGTAGTAGTTTACTTTATATATAAATGGATCAAATTATTCAATGAAAAGGTTTAGAATGACTAAATGGATAAAATTCAAACCTCTACTATACAATGTTTATTCACTTCCACTGGGTTTGGTGGCACATGCCTTTAAATCTCATAACTCAGGAGGTAGAGGCAGGAGGATCTCTATGAGTTCAAGGCCAGCTTAATCTACATAGCCAGTTCCAGGCCAGCCAGGTCTTCTAAGACCCATGTAAGTAGAATCAAGATGACAGTGGGGACATCCATATTTACCTCATATAAAACAGATTTTAAATCAAACTTAATAAAAAGAAATTAGAAATTCCATTATATAATAATAAAAAGAGCCCAGCACTTGGGAGGCAGAGACAGGCTGATCTCTGTGAGTTCAAGGCCAGTCTGGCCTACAGAGTGAGTTCTAGGAGAGTCAGAGTTGTTACACCGAGAAACCCTGTCTTGAAAACTTAAATGTGTGCCCTATATCAGGGTACCTACATATATGAAATAAATATTAACAAATCTAATGGAAGAAATTATTCTAATAAAGAAATAGTAGAGGGCTTAAAATTCCACTTTCAGAAATGGACAGATCATTCAGAATGGAAGCTAAAAAAATAAACAGCAGAATTAACTTCACCCTAGACCACATAGACCTAATAGTTAACTACAGGTCATTTCATCTAGCAGCTTCAGGATAGCTATTCTCCTGAATAGCACATGGACTACTTCCTATCAGAAAATAGGCAGGCCACAAAAATGTTTTGACTTTTTTTTAAGTTAAACTGTATTGAATATCTTTTCTGATCATAATACAATGAAAATAGAAATCAATAGAAACTACATAAGCAGATGGGAGTTAAACAATGAGAATCAGTGAATGGAAGTTTTTTTTTTTCCCTAAAAGATAAACAGGATTGAGGCGGGTAAAACAGATTAGAAATCAGAGATGAAAAATGAGGCCTATAAACACAAAGGATCTTCAGAGAACTTCTGACAGCCACATAACAAATTTGATAACCTAAAGGAAATGAGCAAATTTTTGGACAAATACACCTTATTAATATTGAAGTAGGAAGAAACAGAAAACTTGAGCAGACAGTGGGTAAGAATAATGAATCCAAAATACAAATCTTCTGAGATTCCCAAATCTTAATGTTTCCAAGCTAGTTAACATCTTTACATCTTTCTTTGCTTAAAATGAAGAACATTGCTGGGCAGTGGGTGGTCATGCACTCCTTTAATCCCAGCACTTGGGAGGCAGAAGCAGGCAGATCTTTGTGAGTTTGAGGCCAGCCTGGTCTACAAAGTGAGTCCAGGACAGCCAGGGTTACACAGAGAAACCCTGTCTCAAAAAAACAAACAAACAAAAAAAAAATTACATTAAGTCAAAGTAACTCCCTATATATGTTTTCAAACATCAAATAGTATGTACAAGGTTAGAACGACAGCAGCACTAACAATGGTGCTTATAGTGAATGACAATGTTCAACTTTGTGGAGCATTTTCTGTACAACTCTTCAGGACTCTTTGAGCTCTTTGCTTTCCACACTCAACTCTGCATCCTTGGGAGGTGGGGTGGACAGATCACCTCCTTTAGCTGTACCTCCTTTGAATTCTCCTTAGTGCTGCTTCCATATTCCTAAAGGTGTTTAGATTGCTATTTCATTTATCAGTTTTACCTCTTATTTCGAGGTAGGTGGTTCTTTTTAAAGATGCGTTCCAGTTCTATTTGGATAGCAGTGTACGCTAAATGAATATGGATCAAGAGGATTGTATTTGTAAATAAGAAATACACAATAGATTGTGATAACTATAAGGGGATGCATACAAAATACACCTGGAGCAATCCGCAAGAGAGATGATAAAAACAGCTTATCAAAACCACATTGGGAAATACAACTAAACTGCAATCACCTCTTCCTTATTCTCACAAGGAAATGAAGACTTGTGTGGTGCTATCCTCCAAATGATGGATTATGCAGGGCCTGGAGTTAATTAACTGTAGAAGTGATGTGTGCCATGTTACATGAAGGACACAGGTCAAGATTTGTAAAGTTACAAACAATCCATTTTTGTTTGTTTCTGTTTTTGTGTTTTTGAGACAAGATTTCATATAGTCCAGGTTGGCCTTGGACTAAAGGAATTTTCTATATACTTGAAACTGGCCGTGAACTTCTAATCCTCCTGCCTCTACCTCCCAATTGCTGATCTACAAAGTGAGTCCAGGACAGCCAGAGATATACAGAGAAACCTTGTCTCAAAAAAAAAAAAAAAACAAAAACCACACATACACACACACACACACACACACACACACACACACACACAAAACAAAAACCAAAAAAAGCAAAACAAAGACAAAAAAACCAAAATAGACGTATTTCTATTATAGACGTATAATAGAAATAAATTATTTTAAAATTTTAAAGGTATAGTTAAATTAAGTCTGTCTTACACAGTAGGAAATGATTTTATTTCTCCTCAGTGAAAGCACAAGCCCTGAAACAGAGGAGCAAAATCCTTTATGTGTTTCTCTTCAAGTTGCTGACAGTTGAGGAACAATCTTAATTTCATCCACTTGAAACAGGCTTACTGGTTTGTGTATGGCACATTTTGAACAATAGTGCTGACAGTTGGAAACAGACTGTGTCAACACCAGACTGAATTATATCAGTAACTTATTTTCTCTACTTGACTGCTTTGCTGAGCCAAGGCAGATGTGCAAAAGATAAGCTGGGCCCAGCATCAACATTGAAACCAGTTCAATCAGAACCTTGGCAATACTCCTGTGGTCACCCCATCCTGGGCTCCAAGTCTGCATGTGAGGGAGGCATGCACATGGAATGCCTCTGGAAAAAGGGAGAGGCCACCCAGAGCGTGGCGCAAGAGCCTGTGTGCCCTTTACTCCCTCTGGGCTGACAGAGTCATTTGGAGGGTTCACCATTCTCATGAGAAAACTGGTGGTGTCAGAATCAGGAAATGATGCTGTGCTCTCTTCAGTGTATGCCAGTGTGGTATGCTGTCTATATACTTCTAGAAGACTTTAGATTCATTTTCCTTCCCTCCCTCCCTCCCTCCCTCCCTCCCTCCTCCCTCTTTGTGTATCTGCGTTTACACAGGTGTGCATATACGTGCAATGCATGAACAGGCCAAAGGCACTGTTCAACTTGATTTTTTTTGAGACAGCAACTCTCACTGGCCTGAAAGTTGCCAAGTAGGTAAGTTAATTGGCCAGTGAGTCCCAGTGATCTGCCTAACTGCCTCCCCAGAACTGAAATTACAAGTGTGTGCCGCCCACCTTTTTGAAAGTGGATTCTGGGTTTCTAACTGTTGTCTTTGTGCTTACAAGGCAAACATTTTAACAACTGGGCTTCCCTAGCCTTAGTTCATAATCTTAAAAACAGAAAAACAATTAGAGTCTAGCTTCTGTTAAGAACATTCTGGTATTCTAGTAAATCACACTGTAGTGGCTTAAGACTCTTGATTTTAGGAATATACAATCAAATTCTACCAATTTAATGTACAGGAGAGTATGCCATAAGGAGTTTTCCAGTAGTAATAACTGCTTTTGGAATAATTTTGTGAGTTAAAATACTTATGAGTAGTTTGCTATTACTCTTTCTTGCTCTATTTTCAAGTGCATTTTCAAGGGTGACCTTGAACTCTTCATCCTTCTCCTCTATTTCCCAAGTGCTAAAGACGAATCTTTTAAATTATCCAATATATATTTATTAATAACTATATGCACTTAAAGCAAATATAAACAATTACCTAACTACTAGCCCTAAGAATGAGTATGACCCCTGTTACCTAACAACTAAACCTATTGACAACTATAACAACTATTATCTAACACAGTCTCTGGGGCAGGTCCTTAGTCGTCAGGAACACCTCAGGAGTAGAGCCTTTAAGGCACTTAGTCAACAGATTTTCTTCAGGAATATCTCAGACATAGGCCCATTAGGGTAAATTGGCTATGGTAGCTTCAGTTTAAATGAGGCTTGGGCTTTCTTCTCTCTGGAAGGCCTCAGCTGTCTGTAAGCCAACTTATTCAGTTTGTATTAGCCACTCAGCCACTCTGCCACTGTTTGAACTGGTCAAACCCCTCTATGCAAAAGCTGTGCCACAGGGTTTAGTCCTTGGCCTTTTGCTGCTTTGCTGGGGCTTTCTCTGCTCACCAGCTTCTTTCTGCCTCAGGGAGAGCTGGCTGTAGTTTTTCAGCTCTTAATGAGATCAGCTTTTCAGTTCACCAGCATTTTCTCCATCAGATGATACAAGCTGCCTTTCATCTCGTCTCGAGGGTGGGAACTTTCTAGCATGGGAACTCTCGGGCTCCACCTGCTTCTTCCTTAAATAGGGTCTCACCTGGTTTCAGCCTAAGCTGGACTCTGCCCACTTGTAAGGTTATTAGTAACTGAAAACAATGCCAGGCCATAAACCTTGTTTTCACTTCATAGGCTGCTTATGGCAAGTGCCGACAGCCAAGTTGATCTTCATGCCCTGTATTAAGAGACTGTATCAAAGCCTCTAGATATTCACTAAATCTAATTTATGTTAATCTAACTCTCCTTACAAAGTGCTGTGAGTATGAGAGCATACCTCCACTCCTGGATCCAAGCTATTATTTTTTAAATTCAGACTCTGACAGAGTTAAAAATCTGGCAAAGGAGAGTATAGTGTGGATTTACACTGACCAACAGGGTAGCTATTAGCCACATGTGATTAGTAAGCACTGAAAAATGGATAATTTGAGATGCTTCTGAATTAATTTTATAAAGTAAAGGGTTTCATTAATTTTTAAATGACTGCTTGATGAATTTGGTAACAGTTTGGATATACTGAGTTAAATGCTATGTAATTATGCACACAAATTCATTTCAACTCATTCTTTTAACACTAGCTTTAGACGATCTCATGGCTCATGTTATATTTCTGTGGCACTGAACAGCTATGCAATTATCTACACTATGACAAGAAGATGATTTCCAAATAAGAGCATCAACAACCGCAGTAGGTATAGGAGTCTTAAGATCCTGCAAGTTAAGGTGGAAGGGTGGGACTGGAGGGGGGAGTAGGGAGGGGATTGTGATTGAGATGTAACTTGAAGAAATAAAAAATAAATTATTAAAAAAAGATCCTGCAAGTTAAAAAATATTGGAGTGAGGAAAATGTGCTCATGAAAGAAGTGTTTCCTCTTGTGCTATAGTACTTGGTCTACTATTCTCCACCTGCCAAGCTCCTGAACAGTGTGTGAAAAGACAAAAGAGAGAGAAAACACAGATTGCTTTTAAAGTCATACTTTACAATAAGCAACAAAAAATGTAGAAAAGTTAATTGGTGTTGTCACTCTGAGCAGCACAGTACCATCTATCCTCCCTATTTCAAAGCCTTCTCTACTTAATTCTGAGATTTCATTCCTAGGAGAATAATTAGCAGACTAGCATTCTGAAGGTGTACAAGTAATTGCATGAATAATTTATTCAGCAGAACAGGAGAAATATATAGACACACATTTACATTATGTGTGCTTAAGTTAGGTGAGCCCTTCTGCAGGCGATAATTGTTAGCAACTTCCTCAGCGCACTCATTAGTTTGGTTTTGATGAAATTGACCAACATATGACATTTTTGCAGTGTTAGAAAAGGTTATAATTTGCAGCAGTGAAAGAAATGATGATTTATTTGTTTGCTTGTTTACTTGTTTTTATTCTACTTTTAAACAAATTGCCCTCTTTACTGCAAATGAATTCTTTTCTCATACAATATATCCTGATTACAGTTTCTCCTTCCTCTACTCCTTCCAGCTTCTTTCCACCTCCCTTTCCCTCTGGATCAACTCCCTTTCTGTCTTTCATTAGAAAAGAACAGACTTCTAAGAGATAACAACCAAACATGACAAAACAAAATATAATAAAATAAAACAAAAACCATCATATTGAGCCTGGACAAGGCAATCCAACAGAAGGAAAAAGCCCCAAGAGCAGGCACAAGAATCAGTAACCCCAGCCGGGCAGTGGTGGCGCACGCCTTTAATCCCAGCACTTGGGAGGCAGAGGCAGGCGGATCTTTGCGAGTTCGAGGCCAGCCTGGTCTACAAAGTGAGTCCAGGACAGCCAGGGCTACACAGAGAAACCCTGTCTCGAAACGAAAAACCAAAAAAAAAAAAAAGAAAAAAGAATCAGTAACCCACTCATTCACACACTCAGGAGTCCCATAAAAATACTAAGCTGAAAGCTGTAACAAATATGCAGAGGACATGGTGCAAACCCATGTAGGTAGGCCCTGTGCTTGCTGCTGAATTCAGTCTTTGTGAGCTCATATGTGCCTTTCTTAGTTTACTCAGAGGGCCTTGTTTCCTTGGTGTCCTCCACCCCCTCTGGCTCTTCACTCTTTCTACTTTCTCTTCTGTGGGGTTCCCTGAACAATGAAGGGAGGGATTTGATGGAGAAGTCCTGTTTAGAACTGTGTTTTTCCAAGGACTCTCTCTCTCTGCATAATGTCTGGCTGTGGGTCTCTGCATCTGTTCCCATCTGCTGGAGGGGCAAGCTTCCCTGATGATGACAGAATAAGGCATTGATCTATATGTATAGCAGGGAATCATTAGGAGTCATTTTATTGATACCTTTTCTTCTTTCTTTCTTTCCCTTCCTTCCTTCCTTCTTTCCTTCCTTCCTTCCTTCCTTCCTTCCTTTCTTTCTTTCATTCTTTCTTTCTTTCTTTCTTTTTTAGATCAATAGTGTTTGGTTTTACCCTAGGCCTCTGGACTATCTACTCTCTGTTTCTTGGTCACACAAGCAGTGTTGGGTATGAGATCTATCTCGCAGAGTGGGCCTTAAGTTAAATCAGACATTGGTTGGCTACTCCCACAAATTCTGTGCCACCAGGGGCTGGATGGCTCAGAGGTTAAGAGCACTGGCTGCTTCCAAAGGACTCAGGATCAAAGGATCCCAGCATTCATATGGCAGTTCACAGCTGTCTGTAATTGCTGGGCATAGTGGTGCACACCTTTAATCCCAGCACTCAGGATGCAGAAACAGGTGGATCTCTTGAGTTCAAAGGCTAGCCTGGTCTACAAAGTGAGTACAGGACAGCCAGAGATACTCAGAGAAATACTGTCTCAGAAAAAGAAAAAAACAAAACAAAATTCTGTACTACCATTGCTCTAGCATAATCTCACAGGCAGGACAGATTGTAGATCAAAGGTTTTGTGGCTGGATTGGTGTTTATGTTTCTCTTTTGGTAGCCTGCAGAGTACCTTCCTCATCAAAGACACTATAATGTAGGGGTAAAGGCTCCAAGGTAGGCACCAGACAGACTTCTCCATGTTCACTGAGTTGTGTGGGTGTTGACAACGGGGCCCCACAACCATTGTCTTGGCAAAAGTCTGGGTTGTTGGAGATTTTAACTTAAAATTATGTTGGATAATTCTTTGCTTATGTATTAATTATGAACTCCATGTTGTAAAATTATTAAACCGGTCACTCCTAAATCCCCTATGTTTAACCTTGTCATTGGTTTATTTCATTAGGAACAATGTAGTAGCATGACATTTTCTCACATTAGATTTTTCAATGAGTGTCCTCCCACTTCCTTCATGTCAAGAACTACTGGAAGCAGTAAGGTTCAGCATAGCCAAAGACGGGCTGGTATACCACCCCAGTCCATAAAGTGTATACCACCCCAGTCCATAAAGT
>CAJQZJ010004763.1:8484426-8500657 GCA_907164525.1 Lophiomys imhausi
ATACCACCCCAGTCCATAAAGTGTATACCACCCCAGTCCATAAAGTGCTTGCCTTGCGGGCACCAGGGCCCAGGGTCCAGCCCAAGAACCCACATAAAGAATGGTTGTGGTGGCACATGCTTGAAATCACTGTGCAGGAAGAACAGCAACAGGTGGGTCCCCATGGATCACGGGGCTGCTAGCCTGGCTTACTCAGTAGTCTCTGGGGTATAAACACAAAAATTTATTTAAAACAATTATATTTATCAATACGTAACAAACACCTACAAAATACTTATATCCTATAACCTAATACCTATATAAACACTTCATACCTAAGAGCACTTAACCAATCCTATTTTAGCTTTTTTGAAAGGATATTAGAATTCACTAACACAGATCCGTGCGGGCACCTTGGTTTGTGGTCAGTCTTCTATCTGCAGGCGTCCCTCATAGTAACTAGCAGTCTAGCTGTGGCAGTCATAGCAGGAGTCCTCTCTTCAGCTTGGCTTAGCTTCCTCCGGGCCTAGCTTTGAAGGTCTGTGAGGTCAGTTTGTTTCAACCTCCAGCTCGTGGCTGGCTTGTGAGGCCAGCCTGCTTCAAGGCTAAACTTGAGGTGGACTTCTTCCTTCAATTGAGTCTCCCTTTCACATTCTCCTCAGCCCACGTGCCTCCCAAGGCCTCTGAACTCTGCCCACCTCATCCACCCTTCTGGCACTCTCAGGCCCCTGGACAGATGTCTTCAGTATCCAGTTTTCAAGAACTTTCTCTCAGCAGGTTCTATGCCATGCCTTTTCTGTCAGCCTTCTTAGGTTGGCTTGCAGCAAAAGTCTCTTTCTCGGACTCTGCCTCTCAATTTCTCAACAATCCTCAGTTTACTTGACAAGGTTTCTGACCATTTATTTGCCTCAGGATATTGAGGCCTAAAGGCTGGTGAATGGCATATCCTTGCTTCACTTCTGTAGCGAGTGCTTCTGTCTTCTCCATACATGGGGGCAAGAGAGGGATAGAGATACATGTGGAGCTCTCTAGCTTATATAGGGCATTGTCTTGAGATCCTTGGCAGTCTCCATGGCCCACAAGATCTCTCCAGATATGTAGCAGTCCCCATGGCTTCTTGTGGCAATTGATGTCATCCATGGCTTCTTAACCACTCCCCTTCAACAAGGCACCATCCCTGTTTCTCACAGAGCTCTATCTTCAACTAGGCTCCGTCCATCTCGGCCCCAAGTGCTCTAGTGTCCAAGCAGTGTAAATCTCCTCCTTTATGTGCTTCCCGGTACCAGACTGATCTGCCTGCCTCTCTTAAGAGTTCAGAAGTACTCTCATAATTCACTAAATAAGGCTAATTCCCATTACACTTGTCTTGGGCCTTGTCTCAAAAACCAAGGTGGATGGTTCCAGAAAAATGACACCAGAATTTGTTCTCTGGCACTTCTTGTGTACATGCATACCCTTCTGTTCACACAATTACCCACACAAATGAATACATACACACATAGACAAACAGCCAAAGATGTGTTCCATGATGCCATATTGTTGTTAGTCTAGTTGAAGAGCCTGAAGGAAGGTGGAAGGTGGATCAGACAGAGGAGAGATGTGGCTCAGGAACTTGTCATGGGAATGTGTAAGGAGATAAGTAAATACATGAGAAAGAAGAGGATCATTTTTTTTTTTTTAAGAAAACAAAATAGCCAAGGTAAAGGGACATGAAAGAATTTGATGGGTGATACTGGTAGGGCATGTGTATGTGTTTGTATGCATGGGCATGTGTGTATGTGTGTGTGTGTGTGTGCATGTGAAAATAAACTAGAGTAGACTAGAACAGACTAATTGAACAGACTAGGGAGATGCACTAGAGTCTGTGTGCTGATGAGAATGGTAGCTTTAGTATTTCTGTCTCAAAACAATGAAATATGGAGCTATAGTAGTTTAATTTTTGAAAAGAGAAAGCTTCATTAAAAATTCTCTTTCATGAATGAAAACTAAAGGTGTGGGAACTTAGATATAAGGTAATGCACTCCTCACTTTGAACAAATGTTCAAATTGAATGAAGATTTTGAAGATTTCTGACTCCTGTATTTGTGAATGAATAATCTAATTTCTTTCTGTAATATCACAAACTAAGCTGATTATAAGACAGAAGAGAATTCATTGTGCATAAGAAGGAAATTAACTTTTGTGTGGGAACAGAATTCCTACTAAGCAGAAAAGAGATAGTTATGAAAGAGAAGGCTTCGTTTGAATGGCTTGCTTGGGATCAGTTATGGTGCACATGAATGTAATCCCAGTATTTTCAAGGTAGTGGCAGGGCTATACTGAGGTCAAACTGAGCTACAGAGTGAGTTCCAGGTCAATGTGAGTTACATGGTGAGAATCTATCAACAAATGAATAAATGAATACATGAATAAAACATTTTTTAAAAACCTACAAGCTCTCAAATGGCATAAGTGGATACCAGTAAGTGTTGCTTATATTTATATTTACATGATTGCTAGGACAACCAATATTGGGTCAACTTGGCATGACTTTGCCATTAATTATGGGTACTTGGGACAGTCAAGCAATTTTTGAAACTTTAATTTCTCATAAGAAAAATGAAGATATTAATAGTATTTGTGGAGTTATTGGGAGGATTAAAAGAAGCAATCCTAATAAAAACTCTTAGCACACATTGGGGGACATAAGTGTGTAATAAATGACAGCTATCGCTAGGAATTGGCTTTTGAAATTATTAGTATTATTTTTTGTCTCATTGGTCATACCTGTCTCTGTAACTGGCTCTTTAGTTCCTGCCAGAGTATGAAGTGTGATTAGCAGAGGACATGGTTCATGAAGGGCTGGATTCATAGGTAATAGAAGTAACCATCTACTTCTAGTGTTTTCTTTCATAGAAAATTTAAGGGGAAACGTTTTTAAGTGGCTAGCACAGAAAGATAAAACGTAAGAACCCGACTTACACTGGGAGTCATGGCTACCGACACTGAGTTCTGAAGGCCATATACCACTGGCTGTCTTTGATCCTCACATTCTTTCTCTAGAAGGAGTTGAATTAAATATCACTCAGCTCTTCAAATTGTGTTAATGAGAATTAGGTGCAGTTGAAGCTATAATAAAAAAACATAAATGAGACAAACATTTGTTTTTTTTTGTTAGAAATGTCCAGCATGTTGCTATTAGAGATAGCACACCATGCCTGCTCTATAGACACGCTAAGTTTCAAAAGCCATTAGGATATCTCCAAGAAAGTGCTCTGTCCTTTTCATTCAGGAAGGAAGACAGAAGCTCAGAGCTGGAGCTCGATCAGGCTCCTTGAAGTGACAAAGCTAACCTGTGAAGGTACACTGGCTATCACTGGCTCGCAGGCTCTTCTTTCTTTTTTTTAATATTTATTTATTACTTCAGGTTACATCTCCAGCACAGTGACCTCTTTCCACCTCTTCCAGTCCCACTTTCCCACCCTCTACCCCCTCTCCCTTCCATCCCACTCCTCTGGAGTGGAGTGTCCCTACAGAACAGTCCCCCTCCCCAGTACAGCAGTCATATGAGGGCCAAGAGCCTCCTCATACACTGGGGACCTACAAGGCAGCACCACTAGGGCAAAGTGTCTCATTAACAGGGAAAAAAGTCTATGTTCATGTTCCCTTTGGTGCACTGGTTGTAGTATACTTATCCTGTACCATATGGCTAAAATCCAACTATAAGTGAATAGATACCATGTGCATCCTTCTGAGTCTGGGTTAGCTCACTCAGGATGAGCTTCTCTAGTTCCATCCATTTGGCTGCAAATTGCATGATTTTGTTGTTTCTGACAGCTGAGTAGTATTCCATTGTGTAGATGTACCACAGTTTTTTAATCCATTCTTCAGTTGAGGGACATCTGGGTTGTTTCCAGTTTATAGCTATAACAAATAAGGCTGCTATGAACATAGATGAGGAAACTTTCTTGTGGTTTGGAGAGGAATCATTTGGATACATACCCAGAAGTGGTATGGCTGGGTCCCAAGGCAGAGCTATTCCAAGTTTTCTCTCTCCAGAGTGACCTCCATAGTGGTTGTACAAGTTTGCACTCCCACGAGCAATGGAATAGGGTTCCCCTTTCTCCACACCCTCGCCAGCATGTGCTGTCATTTGAGCTTTTGATCTTAGCCATTCTGACAGGTGTGAGATGGAATCGTAGAGTCTTCTTGAATTGCATTTTTCTGATGATTAAGGTTGTTGAGCATTTCTTCAAGTGACTCTCAATCATTCTAGATTCCTCTTTTGTGAATTCTCAGTTTAGCTCTGTTCCCCATTTTTTGATTGGATTATTAGGTTTCTTGGCATTTAATTGCTTGAGTTCTTTGTAAATTTTGGATATTAGCCCTCTGTCAGATGTGGGGTTGGTGAAGATTTTTTCCCAATCTGTAGGCTGCCGTTTTGTTCGAATGACAGTGTGACATCAATTGCCACAAGAAGCCATGGGGACTGCTACATATCTTACAGAAGCTTTTCAGTTTCATGAGGTCCCATTTATTGATTGTTGGTTTTAGATCCTGAGCTGTTAGTGTTCTGTTCAGGAAGTTGTCACCTGTGCCAATGAGTTAGAGTGTTTTCCCCACTTTCTCTTCTAATAGATTTAGTGTGTCAGGCCTTATGTTAAGGTCTTTGCTACACTTAGACTTAAGTTTTTTTTTTTTTAGGATTTTTAATGTTGACTTTTTTTTCCTTTATTTTTTATTTCTTCAAGTTACATCTCAATCGCAGTCCCCTCCCTATTCCCCCCTCCAGTCCCCCCCCCCCCCCCCCACCCCCCCCCCATCCTCTTCCCCCCTTTTTTTTTTCTTTTAAGTTATATCTTATTTCCCCCTACAGTTTCCCCTTTCAGTCCAACAAATGGCTCTTTCTCTTATAATAATAAATACAATACAAAACAAGAGAGGTAATTAGGCCACAGTTATGAGGGTTATATGGCTTAGCGTACATTCCCAATGTCCAGTCCATATGTATTTGGTACCTGACTTTAACATTCTACTATCTAACCATCTCCATGAGTTTAAAGTTCTATATCTGACTCAACATTCATACTAACTTGCAACACAATTTTAAAAGTACCTTCTTAGATCTATAACACTCTCTTGACTCCTAAACAACTCAAAATTTAATTATGAGACTCTAGCTATCTGTTCTTCAATCACCTCAGAGACCTGAGAGGGTTAAATATATCTGATTTTATAGGAAGTACAGGGCCTGCATCTTCCCAAACTAAGAAATGACATACCAGTGGCTGCCTGGACAGTTCCCATTTTCCCTCCATACATTACAGCATCGATCCTCAGTCATTTGGCCCCATTTCTCTGACAGACATTGATTGCAGAGCAGGGGTTATGAAGGACTTGCCTAACCTGTCTTGGCAGAGCTAGGCTGTCGACTTACCTGCTTCCAGGTTTTGTCCTTTTTGGACAGCATTCTGTCTACAGTTGGAGCAAGGGGCTTTTCCTACCAAGAGATAGGCTTGTGACTAATTCAATCATCTTCCACTGGATGATTCTTCAATCCTTATCTTCTACTTGGGGTAGAATAGGGGGTGCTGTCAGGAGTTGATATGTCTTGATATAAAAAAATCTAAAGTTACGAAAACATCTTTGAATGCCATATTCTGCAGATCTCTTGAAGTTTTTGAAGAGGCCCTATCTATCTCTTCTATTAGGGTAAACAGATGTTGCTTGTCTCTTAGCAGCTTTATTTCTGATTAGCTTAAAAATAACTCTAATAGGCTGTCATAGTACCTAACAGAATGACCGGCTTGCATAACCATTAGTTTGCATTTCTTAATTATCCTAAACAGTTTATGACAATTAGTAGTAAAAGGCCAAAACATCACATTTCATTTTTTTTCTTTACCTCCTAACCTTTCCATCCCATTTCTCTGGAGTGGGGTGTCCTTATATAATAGTCCCTCATCTCAGTTGAGAGGTCGTATGAGGGCCAAGAGCCTCCTCATTCATTGGGGGTCTACGAGACAGCACCGTCAGTGAAAAGTGTCTCATTGCCTGGGAGAGAGAACTAATAAACAAACAAACCAATAAGCAGACAATAGATAAAAAGATTTAAAAAATAGAGAAAATATTTAAAAATATATAAAATAAAGAGAAAAATAAAAATAAAAAGTCTATGTCCAAGTTCCCTTTGATGTGTTAGTTGTAGTATCAATACCTTCTACCATATAGCTAAAATCCTACTATAAGTGAGTAGATGCCATGTGCATCCTTCTGAGTCTGGGTGAGCTCACTCAGGATGAGCTTCTCTAGTTCCATCCATTTGGCTGCAAATTGCATAATTTCATTGTTCCTAATAGCTGAATAATATTCCATTGTGTAGATGTACCACAGTTTTTTAACCCATTCTTCGGTTAAGGGACATCTGGGTTGTTTCCAGTTTCTAGCTATTACAAATAAGGCTGCTATAAATATAGATGAGGAAACTTTCTTACGATTCCGTGAAGAAGCATTTGGGTGTATACCCAGAAGTGGTATGGCTGGGTCCTGAGGCAGAGCTATTCCAAGTTTTCTAAGATATCGCCAGACTGACCTCCATAGTGGTTGCACAAGCCTGCACTCCCACCAGCAATGGAGTAGGGTACCCCTTTCTCCACACCGTCTCCAGCATGTGCTGTCATTTGAGCTTTTGATCTTAGCCATTCTGACAGGTGTGAGATGGAATCTCAGAGTCGTCTTGAGTTGCATTTCTCTGATGATTAAGGATGCTGAGCATTTCTTCAAGTGCCTCTCAGCCATTAGGGATTCCTCCTTTGTGAATTCTCTATTTAGCTCTGTCCCTCATTTTTTGATTGGATTATTTGGTTTCTTGGCATTTAATTGCTTGAGTTCTTTGTAGATTTTGGATATTAGCCCTCTGTCAGATGTGGGGTTGGTGAAGATTTTCTCCCCGTCTGTAGGCTGCCATTTTGTTCGAATGACAGTGTCTTTTGCCTTACAGAATCTTTTCAGTTTCATGAGGTCCCATTTATTGATTGTTGATCTCAGGTCCTGAGCTGTTGGTGTTCTCTTCAGGAAGTTGTCGCCTGTGCCAATGAGTTCAAGGGTTTCTCCCACTTTTTCTTCTAGTAGATTTAGTGTGACCGGCCTTATGTTAAGGTCTTTGATCCACTTGGACTTAAGTTTTGTACAAGGTGATAAGTATAGGTCTAATTTCATTCTTTTACAAGTGGACATCCAGTTGGACCAGCACCATTTGTTGAAGATGCTGTCCTCCTTCCATTGTGCCGTTTTGGCTTCTTTGTCAAAAATTAGGTGACCATAGTGTGTGGGTCTATTTCTGGATCTTCAATTCGATTCCATTGATGTACTGGTCTGTTTCTATACCTATACCAGGCTGTTTGTACAACTATTGCTCTGTAGTAGAGCTTGAAATCTGGGATGGTGATACCTCCAGATGTTTTTTATTGTACAGGATTGATTTAGCTATTCTGGGCTTTTTGTTGTTCCATATGAAATTGAGGCTAGCTCTTTCCAAGTCTATAAAAAATTGTGTTGGTATTTTGATAGGAATTGCATTGAATCTATTATTGCTTTTGGTAGGATGGCCATTTTTATTATGGTGATCCTACCTATCCATGAGCATGGGAGATCTTTCCATCTTCTAAAGGCCTCTTCCATTTCTTTCTTCAAGGGCTTGAAGTTCTTGTTGTACAGGTCCTTTACTTGCTTGGTTAGAGTTACCCCCAGGTATTTTATGTTGTTTGTGGCTATTGTGAAGGGGGTTGTTTCCCTTATTTCTTTCTCAGCCCATTTGTTTGTTGTATAAAGAAGGGCTTCTGATTTTTTTGAATATATTTTGTATCCAGCCACTTTGCTGAAGGTGTTTATTAGCTGTAAGAGTTCTCTGGTGGAATTTTTGGGGTCGCTTATGTATACTATCATATCATCTGCAAATAGGGATAATTTGATTTCTTCGTTTCCAATGTTTATCCCCTTGATGTTCTTTAGTTGTCTTATTGCTCTAGCAAGAACTTCAAGTACTATTTGAAGAGATATGGTGAAAGTGGACATCCTTGTCTTGTCCCTGAGTTTAGAGGAAATGCTTCAAGTTTCTCTGTGTTTATTTTGATGTTGGCCACTGGCCTGCTGTATATTGCCTTTATTATTTCTAGGTACGGCCCTTGTATGCCCGTTCTCTCCAGAACTTTTAGCATGAAGAAGGAGTGTTGGATTTTGTCAAATGCTTTTTCTGCATCTAGCGAGATTATCATGTGGTTTTTTTTTCTTTCATCTTGTTTATATGGTGAATGACGTTGATAAATTTTCATATGTTGAACCATCCCTGCATTCCTGGGATGAAGCCTACTTGATCATGGTGTATGATACTTTTGATGTGTTCTTGAATTCGGTTTGCTAGTATTTTATTAAGTAATTTTGCATCTATGTTCATGAGGGAGATTGGTCTGAAGTTCTCTTTCTTTGTTGGGTCTTTGTGTGGCTTAGGAATCAGAGTGATTGTGGCCTCGTAGAATGAGTTTGGCAATGTTCTTTCAGATTCTATTTGGTGAAAGAGTTTGAAAAGTATTGGTATTAGCTCCTCTTTGAAGGTCCGGTAGAATTCCTGCTAAAGCCATCTGGCCCTGGGCTTTTTTTGGTTGGGAGATTTTTAATGACTGTTTCTATTTCCTTAGGTGTTATAGGGCTGTTCAATCTGTTTATCTGATCTTGATTTAGCTTTGGTAGATGGAATCTATCAAGAAAATTGTCCATTTCACTTAATTTTTCAAATTTGGTGGCGTATAGATTTTTAAAGTAGGATCCAAATATTCTCTGGATTTCCTCAATGTCTGTTGTTATTTCACCCTTTTCATTTCTGATTTTGTTGATTTGTGTTTTCTCCCTCTGTGTTTTAGTTAATTTGGCTAAGGGTCTGTCTATTTTGTTGATTTTCTCGAAGAACCAACTCTTGGTTTCATTGATTCTTTGTATAGTTCTTTTTGTTTCTAAGTTGTTGATTTCAGCCCTAAGTTTGATGATCTCCTGCCTTCTGCTCCTCTTGGGAGTGTTTGCTTCTTTTTTTTCCAATTCACCCAGTTTAGCTGTTAATTCGCTAATAGGAGCTGTCACAATTTTCTTTTTGAAGGCACTTAGTGCTACGAACTTTCCTCGTAGCACAGCTTTCATTGTGTCCCATAGGTTTGGGTATGTTGTGTCTTCATTTTCGTTGGATTTTAAGAAGTCTTTGATTTCCTTCTTTATTTCTTCCCTGACCCAGTTGTCCTCTAGTAAAGAGTTGTTCAATTTCCATGTGAGTGTAGACTTTCTGTTGATTCTTTTGCTATTGAAGTCCAGCTTTATTCCATGGTGGTCTGATAAGATACAAGGGGTTATTTCAATTTTCTTGTATCTGTTGAGGCTATCTTTGTGTCCAACTATATGGTCGATTTTGGAGAAGGTTCCATGAGGTGCTGAGAAGAAGGTGTATTCTTTTGTGTTTGGGTGAAAAGTTCTGTAGATATCTGTTAGGTCCATTTGGTTCATGATCTCTGTTAGACTCATTATTTCTCTGTTTGGCTTCTGTCTTGATGATCTGTCCATAGTTGTGAGTGGGGTGTTGAAGTCTCCCACTATTAAAGTGTTTGGATCGATGTATGATTTAAGTTTTAGAAGCGTTTCTTTTATAAATGTAGGTGCCTTTCTATTTGGGTCATAGATGTTCAATATTGAGACGACCTCTTGGTGGATATTTCCTTTAATGAGTATGTAATGCCCTTCTCTGTCTTTTTTTATTAACTTCAATTGGAAGTCTATTTTGTTTGATATTAGGGTGGCTACTCCAGCTTGTTTCCTTGGTCCATTTTCTTGGAAGACCTTTTCCCAGCCCTTTACTCTGAGGTAGCGTTTATCTTCAATAGTGAGATGTGTTTCTTGTATACAGCAAAAAGATGGGTCTTGTTTACGGATCCAGTCTGTAAGTCTGTGTCTTTTTATTGGGGAGTTGAGTCCATTGATGTTGATGGATATTAGTGACCAGGGGTTGTTATTTCCCATTATTTTGGTATAGCTGGCTGTCTTGTGTTTCTCTTTTGTTTAGTTGCTGTGGAGGTTTCTATTTCCTCTGTTTTCTTGGGTGTAGTTATCTTCTCTGTGTTGGAATTTTCCTTCTAGGATCTTCTGTAGGGCTGGGTTTGTGAGGAGATATTGTTTGAATTTGATTTTATCATGGAATATCTTGTTTTCTCCTTCTATGTTGATAGAGAGTTTTGCTGGGTATAGTAGTCTGGCTGGGCACCTCTGTTCTCTTAGGGCTTGTAGGACATCTGTCCAGGCCCTTCTAGCTTTTAAAGTTTCTGAGGAGAATTCAGGTGTGATTCTGATGGGTCTGCCATTTTATGTGACTTGGCCTTTTTCTCTTACAGCTTTTAATATCCTTTCTTTGTTCCCTACATTTGGAGTTTCTATTATTATGTGGCGAGAAGAGTTCCTTTTCTGATCTAATCTGTTTGGTGTTCTGTAAGCCTCTTGGATTTTTACTGGCATCTCTTTCTTTAGGTTTGGGAAGTTTTCTTCTATGATTTTGTTGAAGATATTTCCTGGATCATGGAGTCAGGAGTCTTCTCTTTCCTCTATGCCTATAATTCTTAGGTTCCCTCTTGATTTCTTGGATGTTGTGGGTGAGAGATTTTTTTTAGCTTTCTCATTTTCTTTGGATGTTGTACTGATTTCTTCCATCGAATCTTCCATGCCTTAGATCCTGTCTTCTATCTCTTGCATCCTATTTTTGATACTCACATCCGTAGTCCCTGTTCTCTTCCCTTGATTTTCCATTTCCTCTTTTAACTCTGACTGTGTTTTCTTTATTGTTTCCATTTCTATTTTCATGTCTTGAATGGTATTGTTTGTTTTGTATGTTTCATTCTCCATTTTGCTTGTTTTTGCCTGGAAATCTTTCTTTGCTCTGTCCTTTTCCTGTTCAAGCTGAGTCACCTTGGCTTCGAGCTGTTTAATGGTGTTATTCATTGTTTTGACTTGTAAAATTGTGGCTTCTTTGAATTCCTTCATATATTTAAGTTTTTCTTGAAGGGACTCTATCACTTTCCATAATGTAGAATTGTCATCATTTTCATGTGCTTCAGTTGTGGTGAGGTGGTTTGGGCTGGATGGAATAACGTTGCTTTCTTTTGTTGGAGACATTTCACTCTGGTTTTTCTGGTTTTTTTTTTTTTTTGGTCTGGGGCCTCTGGCCATGTGGAATTTTTTTGCTGTCTTCTGGACTTGGGTCCAAAGGGGGTGCTTTGGTGTAGGATTCGAGTTGCCTTACTCTACCCCTATAAGGTGAGTCATTCAGCCCCGCATCCTAGGTGGAGACCTAACTAATCCAGGTTGTGGAGCTGTGTACTAGTAAGCTCTGGTTCCCTGCAGGAAGGGCCAGTACTAGTACAAAAGTCCAATATATGACAGTTTCATATATCTCGCAGTTTGCCCGGGGTTGGTTCCTGTAGCGGGTAAATCTGCCCTTCAGCCCCAATAGCCTTGCCGCTCCCAAGGCTTGGAAACTGGCCAGTGATTTCACAGCAGTGGGTTGCGATCTGCAGTCTGAAGGCACTTTGCAGTGAGCTCTGCTCACTTCCAAGGGTCGCAACCTTTCGCCAGATAGTTGGATCATCTGTGTGAGACCTGGGGGTGCCCAGCAGGGTGGGGATTATCTCTGTGTGGGATCTGAATCTGTCTGCTGGGATTTAGATTAGAACTTACCGGGAGTCTCTCCTGGTGGGAGATGGGGGGTCGCGATTCCCGGGTCCAGAGGCTTCCTTGCGTGTTCGAGAGTGGGAAGGAACGTCCTGCCCAGGGACCCTCAGTGGTCCCTGGGTAGCTGGGTGAGATTTAGAAGGGCTTGTGCCATTTGTACAGCATCCTGCAACACTCGCCACCTTGTGACTGTTAACCCTAAAATCAAAATACGTCCACGCAGGCCGCCGCCATCTTGGATCCCCCTAGACTTAAGTTTTATACAAGGTGGTAAGTAGGTACAAGGGTCTAATTTCATTCTTTTACATGTAGACATCCAGTTGGACCAGCACCATTTGTTGAAGATGCTGTCCTTTTTCCATTGTAGGGTTTTGGCTTCCTATTCATATCCAGCTAATCAAAATTACTCACATGGCTGGTCCTGGCCTATGAGTGGCTGGATAATATAGGTTTTATTCTGAGGAGTCATGTACCAGGAACAATAATGATGATGATTGTAAAAGGGTTATTAATATGAATATAAATGTATCAATAATTATGACAACAGTTACTCTTTAACCAGCTAGTTCCCTAAATAACCACACAGAGAGATTAAGATTCATTAAAACTGCCTGAGCATAATACTGAGCAATTATTACTCCATCCTAAACCTCCAAGCTAGTTAGGCTTCCTCCCAGACAATATCCCCATAATACTGGCATCCTTATGTCCTTTCCTCATTTTAGCTCTCTTCTCCTGATGCCTCCTGGACCTCTCCTTCTGGCTCCAACTCCCAACTTCCTCTCTTTTTCTCCACTCCTCCTAGAATCGAAAGTTCCACCCTATTCTCTTTATGGATACATATTGAAACCAGATAATGGTATAGGGAAATCAGCATTTGATAGCACAAGGGTAAACTATACACAGTGCATGATAATTTTATGCCAACAGATGATGATGACTACAGAGAAAAGCTATCAAGAGGCAATCATCTCTGTCACATAAAATGTAGGCCAAGTTACAGCATCTACTCTCAAGACACCATCATGAAGTCACTGAAGTTTGCATTGCTTTGGTTCCTGGGCATTGAGTAGTTCCTTCTGAGCAGTGGAGATGTCTCTCTTACACATGTGACTAAGAATGCTAAGTAGAGGGCTGGAGAGATCCCTCAGTACACACTTCTTTTCTTTTCTTATCTCTTCTCCCCTCCTCTTTCCTCTTCCTCCTCCTTTTTTCTTTTTCTTCATTTTCTTAGTCAAGTTCAACTTGCTCAAAGCCCAGTTTTCTACAATGGGCCTGTAATTCCAGCTACTGGGAAGGCTGCGGCAGGAGGGTCACAATTTCAAAGCCTGCCTAGACTGTGGAGTCAGGTCAGCCTCGACAATTGAGTTAGATCATCTTAAAATGGAAACTAAAAAGAGGCTAGTGATGTTGCTCAGTGATAGATCATTTACCTAAACTGTGGAGGCTTAGGTTCAGTCCCTAGCACTGAAGAAAGAAGGTTCTAAATTTAGTTCCCATACCCCCCTTTCCTGCCTGCTAAAGCTGATGTCCTACAGCCTTTCTCTCTTTTGCTAAAGGAAATTCCATTTCCTCAGCTTCTCAGCCCCAAACTTTCACATAATCCTCATATCTTTTGTTTGTTTGAGATGGGGTCTCTCTCTATAGCCCTGCTGTCCTGGAACTCACAGGCTGTCCTCAAACTCACAGAGATCCACTTGCCTCTGCTTCTCTAATGCTGGGATTAAAAGCTTAAATGTGCCACAATGTTCAGCTTCACCCTGGTTTCTTTCTCTCTCCTCCTCTCCTCTCCTCTCCTCTCCTCTCCTCTCCTCTCCTCTCCTCTCCTCTCCTCTCCTCTCTTATCCTCTCCTCTTCTCTCCTCTCTCTGTCTATCTCTTTGTTTTTTTTTGAGAGAAGGTTTCTCTGTGTAACATAACCCTGTGTGTCCTGGACTCACTTTGTAAGACCAGGCTGGCCACCAATTCACAGAGATCCTCCCACCTCTGCCTCCCGAGTGCTGAGATTACAAGTGTGTGCCACCACAGCTGGCTCTCTCTCTCTATCTCCTCTCTCTCTCTCCTGATACCCAAGTTAAGGCAGTCTGGTCACTCCCATCCCCTCCATCATGGTTGGGTGATTACTGAAGCCCAGGACTCACTCTGCTGCCCTAGCCTTCTTTCTCTTCCAGCAGTTGCCAGAGTAATTCTGGAACAATGACTCAAAGGGAATCAGTCAGTTAATCTTTTAAGATGCATGACAAAGTACTTGTAAGTCAAATGATAGGACACATTGGATTATTTGTAAAGACCAGAGCAAAACCAAAATCCATTGGTGCTGGGGTGAAGGGAAATGAACTAAGATAATCTCTTCTCCATTTTCATTTCTCTTTTTCATCACTCTTTTCTCCTCTGTTCTGTTTTCCACACTGTCCTTTTCTCTCTTCTGTGTGTTCTCTTTTCCATTTTTCTTTTTGCTTCTCTGTTCTTTGCTTTTTTCTTTTTATTTCTTCTCTTTTAACCCTTTCCTCTTTTTTTTCTGTTCTGTTGCTATTTTGCTTTTCTCCTTTCCTTCTTTTTACAGAGGTTAATCATTTTTCCGTCCTGGATTTAATATATTCAAGGGTGAGTGGGAAGTTGACCAGTTGTCCCTTTCTTTAGCCCAAGACATTTGACACTTGATTCATACATGTTGGTCTGGGCTTAAAGAAAAAAAAAAAATCCCCTCCCTATTCTGCCTTCTTCTTTCCTCCCACCTTCCCCCTCTCCCCCATCCTTTTGTCTTCCTTTACTTTCTCTTTCCCTCTCTTTCTCAGTCTCTCTTTGAGATAGGGTCTTACTCTATTCCAGGTTGGCCTCAAACTCACAATAATCCTCCTGCCTAGACTTCAATAAACCATAATGATATAAATATGTGAAAATGTCATGAAGAAGATCATTGTTCAGGCCTATTTGTACATGTGAACTCATAGGAACTATGATTGCATGCACAAAACCTGCACAAGATCAAGCCAGTCAAAATCCCAGCATGGTTCGGAGAGCACTTTTAAAATCCCTCCTCCATCAGAAGAGCTATTGACAACTGAGAGTTTTTATAGAATCTTATGATGTAGCTCAGTCAAGAATAATGATATTAGAGGTACAGGGCCAGTTTGACTGACAAAATGAAAACAAGCTGGCAATAGGTAAGAAAATGACATCTGAACGCCATTCTTCAGGAAGAAGCTAATTATTAAAAAGGCTGTCCTATATAGGTAGGATGGCTAGGAGAGGGAGATTGTTCCTTCATGGATTCAACCCCTGATAGGTTGCCCCTGCTCTAGTGGGTGATTCTGTAGCCATACACGTACTGGGAGCACTAAGTGGACTCAGTGGGTTAAAAAAGAAAAAGAACAAGAAAAGAGTACATGAAGTTGAAATGAAAGAGTGGTGGGTAGGATATAGAAGGCGTTGGAGAGGAGGAAGTGAGGGGTATATTTGATCAACACACATTATATATGTACATATGAAATTCTTGAACAATGATTTTTTTTCTTAAAAAGAGAAAGGCATTGTATTAGAAAAAAACCAAATAAAAAGGGTGAAAAAAATTGGTAATTATCAAAGCTGGATATATGTATGAACTATTAACGTTTCATTATCATATTTTGTGTTTAAAATGTCCATAATGCCTGCTTGTTTTCTAATGAGAGAGAAGAAGAGAAGGCGTGTATTTGGATGGGTGGGGAGGATCTGGGAGGAATTGGAGGAGGGGGAAGTATGTACAAGTATACCGTTTGAAAAAAGACCACATTGGAAAGATTGTTTTTTTCAAATGCAAGCCAGTCCTCTGCTCACACTGTTCATGTGAAAGGAAAGAGTCCTTTCTCCTCTCTGTCCATTTATCATGTGTTTTCTGAGCATCTGCTGCAAGGAGACCAGCAGAACAGCCCTTGTGGCCTGTCCTTGTAGCGTTTCTATCTTTAAGTCTTTGCTAACTCGCACGTTCTCAGGGATGTCCTCCTTCATCACTTCTTAGTTTTCAATTGAGAAGAAGTCCCCACATCCCACAGTTAACTTTAAGCATATGTGTAGGACACTCACAGTGTCGTGTAAACACCACCTCTAACAAGTTCTGAGGCATATTTCCCATTCCAAAGAAAAGCCACCATTTTCTGTAGATGTCACTCCTTTAGTGACACTTACCCCAGATTGTAGGCTCCGGGATTCCTATCCCCTTTTCTGCTATATATGTATATATTTGTCTATACATTCATTTCTATTTTATTAGTTTCCTACAGCTGCAATAGCTGGGTACCAAAAGCTAGGTGGCTTAGAATTCTGGAGGCTGGATGCATGAGATCAAGGTGGTAGTTTTTGATTGGTTCCCTTTGCAGTCTGGGAGTTTTTGATTGGTTCTCTTTGCAGTCTGGGAGGGACAATCTGCCCATACTTTTCCCCTAGCTCCTGATATTTGGCTGGTGACTTCTTTTTTGTTTTGTTTTGTTTTTTGTTTTTTTTTGGTTTTTTTTTTTGTGTGTGTGTGTGTGTGTGTGTGTGTGTGT
>CAJQZJ010004763.1:8500757-8515593 GCA_907164525.1 Lophiomys imhausi
GTGTGTGTGTGTGTGTGTGTGTGTGTGTGTGTGTGTGTTTTAGAGACAGGGTTTCTCTGTGTAGTCCTGGCTGTCCTGGAACTGGCTTTGTAGACCAGGCTGGCCTCGAACTCATAGAGATTCGCCTGCCTCTGCCTCCCGATTTAAACCTGGGATTAAAGGTGTGCGTCATTATGCCTGGCTGAATTCTTTCTTTCTTTCTTTCTTTCTTTCTTTCTTTCTTTCTTTCTTTCTTTTGCAGTGCTGGATGCACACTAGGAAGTGCTACCACTGAGCCCCAGCCCCAGCTCTGTTGGTAATTGGTGGTGTTCCTTAACTTAGTACCCCATCTTAGCCCTCGTGTGCATATGCAGTCCTCCTGGGTGGGTATGCTTCTGTCTGTGCTCCCCTAATTCACAAGCGCCACATTCTACTGGATTACAGAGTAGCCACCCTCCATTGTAATCTCACCGTCCCCTCAGTGTATCTGCAGTGAAAGTAATTACGTCGCTGTCTTAGGTACAAGGGGCTCGGATTTCAGAAAATGAATTTGTGGGAAAAGCATAGTTCATGTGTAGCTGGATATGTTACATATTTGATATGTATAGCTGGATATGTTACATATTTGATCTGTCATGCTTATTGTTCATTTCTCTTCAGTTGGATACTAGTTACTGTGAAGGCAAGGATGGTCTGTCGTCTTCATCTCGTCATGGAATGGCTGAACAGCTAACAACTGGAGCATAACCTCCTTGAGGAAATGGATTTGTCTACTGGGGATCCTCCTGAATCATCACCACCTAGAACAGAACCTCGAACACAGCAGGAACTTAGCATGTATTTGTTTGAAGGACCCTTGACATTTGGAGTCAGATGGGCCACACTCTGTGATGGGCAGTGAACGCCTAACTGCATAACTGGACCTGTTACGAAGGCAAAGCAAGATGCTTTTATTTATAAAAGTCAAGATGTGAGGACTGAAGGAAGTATGCTAGGACATATGCTCATGATGGCTAGTTATGATCTGAAGTGCTTAACAAGTGAGAAAAACTAGAACTACTACCTTAACTCTTTCCTCGAGTTTTCAGAGATAAAATCTTCTACATTTTCATACATGAACCACACTCTGGTTCTGTTTTACACTTATGTAAGTTACATATCAACCAGCCAAAAATTTTTCTTTGTTACAAAATTACTTTTTTAGAGAATAAACACAAGTAGAGTAGTTTAGTTCATTTGAAAGATATTATATATTAGAGGACAGTATTCAGTTAATCCACAAGGACACGTTCAGAAAAAGAAACGGATGAGAAGGAGAGGTGGGGGGAAAATAGATTGCCAGACGAAAAGTTTCATATGATAATGTGGGAAATATATCAAAGTCCAAAAACTATTAAAATGCTTTAGAGGCATGTCAGTGGGGTCATCTGACAGCAGGTGGCGCTACTCCATCTTGACTTAGGAGCAGCCACCTACCTTGGAACTGAATAGACGTAATCAGTTCCCTTAGCGTTGTAGTTGGGGCAGATGATACAGACTTTAGAATTCTTTCATAGTGTGCCTTTCCCTGAGTATTGTACTTCCACAGTTAACAGGGTGTGGTCATTCTCTCTAATGACTGAAGCTTAGGAAATGTAAAGAATGTGGGAGATAAAGGTAAAAATGGGTTACAGCTTATTATACGAGAGAATGCCAGCTTATTGGTTGGTACTTCACATTACTCAGAAATTTGGTGTTTACCATATATCTAGTGCACTTCGACATACTCAGTGGATGAATATCCATAAACAAAATTTACAGAAATTCCTATATTGTGTAATACTTTTATTACAGCAGGGAAAGAAAGACAATAAAAGCAAAAAATTAGGAAACTATGCAATAGAGGCTGGAGAGATGGTTCAGTAGTCAAGAGAATGTATGGTTATTATTATTATTATTATTATTATTATTATTATTATTATTAGTTCCTAGTACCTACATAGGGCAGCTCACAACTGTCTGTAACTCCTGGTGTAAGGAATACAATGTGCTCTCCTCCATGGGCAAAGCACTCAATGTGTACAAACTTATGTATATGAGTGTATGCACACACACTTTAAAATAAAAGTTAAAATCCAGGCTGTAGAGATGGCTCAGCTGTTAAGAGCACTGGCTGTTCTTCCAAAGGACCCAGGTTCAAATCCCAGCACCCACATCACAGTTCACAGCTGTTTGTAATTGCCGGGCGTGGTGGCGCATGCCTTTAATTCCAGCACTCAGGAGGCAGTGGCAGGGCGGATCTCTTCGAGTTCAAAAAGGCCAGCCTGGTCTACAAAGCGAGTCCAGGACAGCCAGGGCTATGCAGAGAAACCCTGTCCTGTAAAACAAAAACAAACAAACAAAAAAGTAAAAATCCAAGAGAGAGAGAGAGAGAGAGAGAGAGAGAGAGAATAATGTAATATATTGGAAAATGGTGATACAATGAAAAAGAAACACAAAGAATAAAGGGCCTCAAGAGTGTTTGGTGACAGGACAAGTTTGATTTTATTCACTTTTACATTGAGACGATAATTTAACAAAGTAAAGAAAGGGCACAAATGAATTGGGAAAGCGTATATGGGGAGAGAGTATCCATGTGGAGAATGTTCATTGACCTCAGTGTGGGGGGATGTCTGCCTCGTTCAGAGGGTTCACGAGGTATGGTAGTGCTTTGTTCCAGGTAAGAAGCTAGGAGAGTGGTAGATGAGCTCAGAGAGGTGTCCCGGAGCAGATCTGGAAGGCCTCTGGCACTATGGGAAACTGCGCACCGCTGTTAGATCGGGGGGTGGGAGGAGGAATAAGTCCATCTACCTTGTGTCTTTAAAAGATGGGGAGGTCTTGTGGTAAGAATAGTAGGCTTCCCAGGACCAGAGGCGAAAGGAGGGAGACTCACTAGAACTGTTACATAATTGGGTCAAAAGTTGCCAGTGGCAAGCCGAGCGTGGTGGCGCACGCCTTTAATCCCAGCACTCGGGAGGCAGAGGCAGGCAGATCTCTGTGAGTTCAAGGCCAGCCTGGTCTACAAAGTGAGTCCAGGAGAGTCAAAGATACACAGAGAAACCCTGTCTCGAAAAACCTTAAAAAAAAAAAAGTTGCCAATGGCTTAAGCCAGTACTAAATGAGAGTAACAAAAGAAGTGATAGTTTCTAGGCATTTGTTTTGATATTAGAGCTGAAATATTCTTTGCTCTGATGTGTTGGATATTAAATAATATACAAAGAATAAAAAATATAGAAAAAAGCCCCCACCAACTTCAAAAGTTTCCCCCTAAACTAACTGGAATGAGAGAAACACTATGTGAAGATTGAGTATTGAAGTTTAAATTGAGTAACCATGTTGATTTTAAAACGTCTTTTCTATTGGACTGAGACGAACACATTTTGAGAAACAAGGGTCAGAAAGGGCAGGTTAGGCTCCCTGAATTGGACATATTGGTTCTGAGATGCCTGATAGCTACCATGTTGGCAAGAAAGAGCTTCTGAGGAAGTTGGAGTAGAAAATGGAGTCTGCCTCCATCCGATCAGGAAAGATTGACATACAGGAAATGCTCTAGGAGGCTGGTGAAGCCTGGGCCAGGTGAAAAGAGCCGAAGCTTGAACTAAAAAAGAAGTGTGAGTCAGGTAAAGGACAGTGATTCATATAGTAGAACTACCAGGTCTTAGTATTTGGTTAGATCTGTAGGTGAGAGAAAGATAAAAATGCCTGGGATTAGGGGCCAGAGAGATGGTTTAGGAGTTACGGGTGCTCCTTGCTCTTACAGAGAACCTGATTTGGGTCCCAGCACCCGCATGATGATTCACAATCTAGTTACTGCAATCACTAACTCTAGTAACACAGGATCTGATACACTCTTCTGACCTCATTGGGCACCATTCACATGGTACACATACACACATACAGGCAAAACAAACATTGAGAAAAATCTAACACAAATGTAAAAATCACCAAAAACAGGGGGAGAAGGCATCTTTTCAGTGTACTGATCTCCTTATCTTTGATTATTAGTCTGATAGTTGAGTCATATTCTAGTTTTGTTTTTTTTGTTTTTGTTTTTTAGGGACCTCCATAATGGCTGTGTTTCATGTATATTTTTGAAAAAAAAAAGTTACTTGAGCCATGGATATTTTTATTATTATAACCAAGAAATTCATGTTGCTTTTTAAATTGAAGTAATATACTTCTTTTGGAAATGAATATCCCAAGGAATGCATTTTCCATCAATAAAAAAAGGGAATACCTCAGATCAACTCTGTTCAGGAGAAATGACAAGTCCCAGTCTCTACTGGCATGGAAATATTTCCCCTTCAACGCATGCATTTGCAAAAGGCCATCTGCCTTTCTAGCATGCAATGTTCCTGCAATAATTGGTAACAGCAATGTCTAGATAGAAGATCCAAAGAGGGTGGCATTCCATTGACATTTGCAGACTTCACAGAAGGGGGGAAGCTGGTGTTTTTAGCCATACTTCCAATTTATAAGATACTTTAAATTGAAAGTTTTGACCAAAGGTTGTCATATTTATTACTATTCAGCACACGTTCACAGCTATGTTGCGACAGGCACTTCTTCAGGATATACCCAGGCACAATTACACAATGATAAGGCTCATATTTTACTGACCCTGAAACACATAGTCAGCCCTGCCTCCCGGATGAGGCAGTGACATTGGAGCATTCTAATGATCCTATCAGTATTGACTCTGGCTGACAGAAGTCTTGGGATACTATGAATTGTAAGGGACACTCTGATCCTGTTGGCTAAATTGTGAGTCAAATTCATACTTTTTCCCTTTAAATCTGGGAGATAGTGTTACACCTTTGTGAGAACATTTGTGGCTTACCAATCCAAATTGTTTTCCTCCCTAGGTTTCCTCCCTAGGTTGCAAAGCATCTCAAGCGTAGGAACTGAATTTTTAGCAGAGGGACTTTATTGCAGAAGAGTGTGAACTAAATTCTATCAATGTGTCCTTCCTGCTTATATTATAAGCACTATAGCAGCTACATTAAGATTTGTCTCTTGCTATCCAAAATTAAAAGCCAGTGAGACTATAATGCAGGCAAAATGAGCTGTAGGCTGAGGATGTCACAGAAGAAAAGCAATTTACATATGATCCCCAATGTGAGGTTTTAACTTGCAATTTTAGACTATAGTGTAAACATGGTACAAATTGTACTTTTAAATTTGTATTTTGATTTTCTTCTTTAGCTGTTTAGTGATATGCAATATCTATTCTGGGTGCTGGGTAACTGTGAGATCTTGCTGGTGAGGTTGAAGTCTGGCATTACCGGGAAGATCCTGAGCTCTATGCTAAATGAAGGAGTCCCTTTTCTCAGCTGGATCCCCTTTTCCATCTGGTCTGAGGAAACTCCAGATCCTCTAAGGAGTGTCATGTGGCCCTCAGGTTAAGTTACAGGCCCAACCCTTTTCTGATTAGAAATTGGCCCAGTAAACACCTGGGGATTCCTGAAAAGTACTTCCTCAAGCTAATGAGATCTCTCGTGCCTTGGCTTTCAGCCAATGACATTTGTCTATACCTCTAACCATATGTGGAGTTCCTCCATCCCCACTGACCATGGAATAATTAGGTACTGAATTCCCTTTCTTATGATAGGACAATGCCCAGCAAATCAAACGCATTCACCTCCAAAACCCCTCCCACTGCCCAAAGGTGAAATTCAAGATAAATTCTCTCTTTCCAAAGCAAATATAGTGGCACATGCCTTTAATCTCAGCCCAGAGGCAGGTGGATCTCTGTGAGTTTGAGGCCAGTCTGATCTACAAATCAAGTCCAGGACATCCAGAGCTTTTGCACAGAGAAACCCTGTCTCGAAACCCACCCTCTCCCCGCCCCCCAAAAAAAGAAAAGAAAATATCTCTCTCTCTATTCTACACCATGACCTTCTGAGACCCAGCTGTTTATTGTGGGTTTGAGGAGGAAGGTCTCCCCCCCTCCCCCATGAAAAACTAACTGGACACTTCTGCCTAGCTAGGCTTTCCCAGGTTGCTGGTTTCTGCCTCTCCACTACTGTAGCTGTGTTTCCTATGACCAGCAGCCTGGGATCTTTTCTAAGCACCTGGAGCCTATCATAGCTGCATTGCTGGTCACTCTTGTGGCAGCCTCTGAAGCTTTCAGAGAGGCACTGAGCTTCTGCCACTTCTCCCACGCTGCCTGGTGCGGATCCTCTACAGTTGCTGGTTCTTCATGAAATAGCCACAGGATTTGCCCAGCCACCTGGCTTGGCTTGGCTGGGGAGCTCTGAGAGATCCTTGAAACTGCCCAGCCCAGCACTGGCAGCTCAGCTCAAAGAACGGAGTGGGCATATAGGGTAAGGAAGAAAGATCCAGGGGAACAGCAGTGCAGGGACCCTGGAAGTAAACTTTTGTGAGAGAAGAATGAATGCAACCAAATGCTTTTTAAATCAAGTGTCATGTAAACAACAGTGGGAGACCTTTTCTACCATCTCTCTCTTCCCTCCCCTCTCCTTCCTCCCCTTCTCTTTCCCCTTTGCATGCCCCCCTCTTCTCTATTCCTCACTCCCTTATCTACTCCCCCCTGTCTCTCTCTTCTCTTTTACACACATACGGAGAATCTTTCTATGGAGTCCAGGTAGCCTTGAATTCTCAGTCCTCCTGTTTCAGCCTCCTGAGTGCTAAGATCAAGGAGGACCATTTTTGAATTGGAAAATTACCACCATGGTGCATGCAGACAGCACACCGCCCTTGCCAGATTTTATAGACCAGCATGCTTCTCTGGTTTCATGAGTGCACCAATCACTGAACTTTTGCACTAGGACAATAAGAAGAGGCAGTTGCTTAGGTGACCAGCTGAGAGTCAGCTGACCCCTGATTTATCCTTGATTGGTGCCAATCATAAGTTCAGTTTCCAATATTTCCGGAGAGACATTAGCTCTAATTGAAATTTTTTTGTTGTTATTGAAGATTACATTGAGGATCCTGTACTATTCTGTAAGGTGTTAGTATTGTATTAAAATCAACTCTAGCTTTGTGTATGGTCTCTTAATAAATAAATAGAAGATCATTTTTTCATTAGGTATAAAGTAGGGGTTTTTTTTCTTTCCTTTTAATCTCAAAACTTTAAACATTTTTAAGACACTCTATTCATAGGGAGTTACAAATATGGTATAGTTGGTCTCATGAACCTTTTATTCATTGTCCCCTAAGTGGGAGAATGTAATCTTATGAAATCATAGCACAATATCAAAACCAAGAATTTGGGGCTGGAGAGGTGGCTCAGCGGTTAAGAGCACTTGTGGCTTTTGCTCAGGATCTGGGTTCTGTTCTGAGCAACACATGGCAATCTTCAACTCCAGGAGATTTGGCATGGTCTTCTAGCCCTTGGGGGCACCGCATACACACACAATACATATACACACAATGAACATACACACACACAATGCACATACACACACAATTCACACACACACACACAATGCACCTGCACACACAATGCACATACACACATGCAAGAAAATACTCAGGTACATAAAACGAAAATAAAAATATTTTTTTTTAAGCCCAAGAATTTCACACTGGCACTAACATGTTACTCAGTTACATACCACTTTATCTCATGTGGACTGAACTGACCACCTCTGGAGCTGGTCCATCCTTCCTGCCTTTCCCACAGCAGCCCTCGTACCTGGCTGTAGCAGATCCACCATCCATCTTTACAGCTTCGTCATTTAGAAAGTACTATATAGGGTGGAGAGATGGCTTAGCAGTAAAGAGTACTGACTGCTCTTCCAAAGGACCTGGGCTCAAATCCCAGTAACCATATGGCAGGCAGTTCACAGCAGTCTGTAATTCCCAGACGTGGTGGTGCACACCTTTAATCCCAGTACTCAGGAGGCAGAGGCATGTGGGTCTCTGTGAGTTCGAGGCCAGCCTGGTCTACAGAGTGAGTCCAGGACAGCCAGGGCTTTGTAGAGAAACCCTGTCTCGAAAAACCAAAAAGAAAAAGAGAAGTAGTATATAAATACAGCACACCACCTTTGAAGGTCATTTCTCAAATGGCATAGTCCTTTTGATCCATTCATTTGTGCTTTTTTATTGCTGGCCCATATTACACAGTAGGAATGTGCACACGTTCGTCTGTTGAAAGACATGTTGTGTGTGTGTGTTGGTGTGGCAAGTAAAGCTGTTATGGACAATTATGTCCAGGTTTTTATGTGGGCACACATTTTTATTTCTCTGAACAAATGTGGACGGGTGAGATTGCCAGCTTTGTATAGTAAGCATGCATTTAGATTTCTAAGAAACCACACAGGGATTTTTGAGAGTAGCTGTACCATTTAATGAGAAACAATCATTTTTAAAAGGGTCGACCCTACTGAAGATTTCCTTTTAAGTTGAGAAGGGCTGTAATGCCACTCTATTAGAACAAGTTACTGGCTTTTTCCTCCCTCAGGCGTTTGGCTTCCAAATCAGCCCTTTTCCTGTTTTTCCCCCTCAGTGCAACTGGACTTATTCTTAACACATGGTTTAAAAAAAATAGACCAATTACCATCAAGAGCAGCACTCTTAGTTTTATGTTCATGAGACAGAAACAAGACTGTTCTCTAAACAAACAGACAAACAAGGGAACCCCAAACAAAAAAATAACAATTAAAACACCCCCCAACGGGACCCTGGTAAAATCTGTACACATGTTCAGGCTCAACGATCTTCATGTCTTCCTATGCAGAGTTAGCTGCTCTACATCGGGGCTGGGTGAAATTATTTTGACTTTTCTGTTTGGCCAGGATTTGTTTAAATACGATCCCGAGGAGAGTCTCCATCTGGTTTGTTTTAACAAATCTCTCAGCTGGAACTCCCACCAATGTGCCCTATGACTGGGAATGGTTCTCTGCTCACCTGTTCACTTCATCAGACAGACCTCTGCACAAACGGCCCCTCTGAATTCACCCCAACAGGTCCTCTGTTCTCACTGGCTTTATTTATTTATTTGTATACAACTGCCAGATACTGAGGGTGTCTACTTGTGTCCTTAATGGTCTCACCTTGCTAGAATGCTAGCTAGCTCAGTCCAGGGCTTCTGTGGCTGATGGTTCCCACGGGCCTGAGGTGGCACGACGCACAGACACTCAGTAGACAAGTGCTGGATGAACAGTCAGCAGATTTCACAGTGCCTCCCTGAGTGGTCTCGTGGGAGTGCTTTGCAGTCCACTATCTGTCTTCCACTCAAGAACTTACAGTTCTCATCCAAAACCATGTACCTAATAAGCTTCCTTACCACCGAACTTTCAAATAGTCCTTCATTTTGTATGAAGCCTAGACTCATTTTGAACAACAAATAAAGGAGAATTTATTTTTCAGATGGCTTGTTGAGAACATGTATCTTTTTTTTCTTTTTCTCCTCCAATTTACAGGCCAGCGTCAGGAATTCACTTAATTTTGCTGACGGTGCTGTGTACTGCCATGTCAAGTAAGTTAAAATAATTGGAAGCCATTTCTTCAGACTGAGCTCCTGCCCTAGGTCTCAACAGACCAGACCATGCCTAAATGGAATCACTCATGCCAAACACCTACATACCATCTCATACCAATCACTACACCCAAACAGGAAGTTTGAAGAATATAGGTTCTTCATACTATTTCCTCCTGAAAATGGGAGACCACACTCTATTCAACAAGGAACTTGCCTCTGCTTTAATAAAAAAAGTAACCTAGGGGCCTGAAGAGATGAACCAGTGGTGAAGGGCACTGTCTGCTCTTCCAGAGGACTCTTGCTGGATTCCCAGAACCCACATGGTGATTCTCAACCATCTGTAACTCCAGTTCCAGAGGGTACAATACCCTCTTCTGGCCTCCTCCAGTACTCCACCCAGGTGGTACACATAAAATACTTGTAGGCTAACATCCATACACACAAAGTAAAATAAATGTATTTTTTAGAAGCAATCCAATAATAATAATGTGGTGCTGGCCAGATCTTTCTTTCTACTGGTCTGTTTCCTCCTTACAAAGTCCACTGACCAAATTGGAGAGATACCTCGGTTGACATACATGCTGCCAACAAGCCATCTGAAAAATAAATTCTCACTTATTTCCTCTTCAAAATGAGTCTAGGCCTCATAAAAAAATAAAAAATAGCCAGGCGTGGTGGTGCATGCCTTTACTCCCAGCACTTGGGAGGCAGAGGCAGGTGGATCTCTGTGAGTTCAAGGCCAGCCCGGTCTACAAAGTGAGTCCAGGACAGCCCTTACTGCTATGCTACACAGAGAAACTCTGTCTCGAAAAAAGAAAAAATAAAAGACTACTTGAAAGTTTTGTGGCAAGGAAGATGATTAGATACGTGATGTCATATGAAAACTTGAACAAACACGGGGACCTGAATTGGATCTGTAGCATCCACGTAGAAAGCCAGGTGCTGGGAAGATGGAGGAAAGCAGATCCCTAAGGTCTACTGGTCAGTCACCTCAGTTTAGTTGGTGAGTCCCAGGTCATAGAGAGACAGAGAGAGCCTGTCTCAAAAAGCAATGTGATGGGTCCTGAGGAACAACAGCTGACATTGTCTTCTGCTCTCCACACTCTTTACACAGATGACATGTGCAAGTGTATGCACACACGCACGCACGCACGCACACACGCACGCACACACGCACTACTGTTCCTCCATAACCACTTGGGAACTCTTCTCCTTTCTCCTGGAATAGCAGTTGCTTCTATTATTGAATCAAAACAGAAATTAGTTATAAATGTAGCTGTTTTCTCCTTGTTTCTGTTCTCATTCAGGCTCACCAGTGACGCTGGAAATGGCTCACTTCTCCCTGTATATACGCATTTGGATTTATCCTTCTCCTTGGCTTACTGAGAGCATTTCATTCTGCCAAGCTTTCCTTTTCTTAGAATTTCTACAATTGGACTTTTCCAGATTAAACGTTAGCTAAAGAGTCCTGTGTGGTGAGGGATCCTCTACCTGCCACCTCTCTTTGTAACTCTATGGCCTCTGAATTCCATTCTTCAGATGCAGATACTTTGACCATATCTCAGTGTCATTTAGAATGTTTGCCTTGCTGCTCTCCGAGGACAGAGCTCACACTTTCATTGATGTTGATGTTATTGTTCTTATTATTCTGATTTCCAGGAGAAAGAGTGAGAAGATCAAACACTGCTGCTACCATTTTCCTGCCTAAGTTACCTAACTTCCAGGGTGAGGCTTTAATCTACGTCTCATGTCCTCATCATTAATTTGGGGTTAATACCTTCTTTTTCATATGAAACGAGAGAGAGAGAGAGAGAGAGAGAGAGAGGGATTGCAGAGTTCACTGAATTTTTGTGCTCTAATTTAGAACAAAAACTAACAATCGTCATACTTGTCCCTACTTAGTTTTTGAAACGTTACTAGTTTATGAAACTACTAATATGTATCTATTTATCTATTTGTCTATCTGTCTCTATCTATCTAACTACCATCTATCTATCATTTATCTATAATGTACCACCTAGATCTGTCAACTCATCAATCTATGTTTTTCAACCAATAATTGTCATGATATAGCGTGGGGAATTTCTGCTGGTAATGTTGAAGTCTGGCATTATGGTAAAGCATCTGAGGTCAGGGCTAAAATGACAGACTCGTCTTTTTCAGCAGAAGCCCTTCCTCTGCCTGATCTGAGGAAACTTTAGATCCTCTAAAGGAGGGTCAAGAAGCCCAACCCTTCCCTGATAAGAAAGCCACCCAGGAAACACCTGGGGATTTTTGAAAGTACTTCCTCATGCTAATGAGGTCGGTCAGTGCTTTCAGCCAATGACATTTGTAGCCTCTAGCCTCTAGTCCTATCTGGAGTTCCTCCCTTAACCCCCCCCCTCCCCACTGCCCCTGGGATAATTAGGTACTGGGTTTCCTTTCTTCTGATAGGTCCATACCCAGCGAATCAAACACTCCAAAATCCCTCCCCAGCATCCAACAGTTTATAATACCCCTGATGCACGAAATAAACTTTCTCCATTCCTCCACTAAGACTGCCTGAGACTCAGCTATTTATTTTGGGCTAGAGAAGGAAATACTCTTCCTTCCATGAAGAATTTGCTTTGCTGCCTGTCTGGCCAGGTTTTCATGGAGTACCAGCTCCCACCCACTGCTGCCAGGGCTGTTCAGCCAGGCTCACGTTTCGATCACTGCTGCTGATCACCCCAGTGGTCTCCTCTGAAGCTCCGGTTTCTCCTGCGCACATGCTGGTCACCACAGTGCTCATCTGCAGCAGCTGCTCATTGATGGCTGTCCTCAAAGCAGCCTCCAACCCTGTCCAAGCCAAGCTGGACTCTGAAACCCATTTGGCTCAGTTCAGGAGCTCCCAGAGCTCTTTGAAACTGCCTAGCCTAGTGCCAGCAGCTTAGCTAAAAGAACTAGTAACCTTTCGTTGCATGCTTAAGATGCTTTAGGGAATCCTAACTCTCCTGCTTGCTTATTAAAAGACTTGTAATACTTAGCCATTGGAGAAAATCCTTTCTCCCACCTCTCCCCACACCCTGAGGGTATAGTTCTCCCAGTCCCAGTTTTACCCTTTTCTGCTCAGAAACCGACTGAGCTTGGAAATTCTGGTGGAGAAGCATGCACAAGGCCTGAGCTCCCCAGAAGCTGCAGAAGGGCAATACAGAAGTACAGCCAAAGTACAGATCTAATATATAAGTTTAAAAGATTCATTTGGTGACTTTAACAAACATAAAAACTAGGGAGAGAATAGATATACTGCTGTCAAGCTGGTATATCAGAAACAGACCTGATTAGAGAAGCAAAGTATAATTTCCAAGTAAGTGGAAAGAAACATATTAACATGAACATATGTTGCACAGTCAGATTGATTAACAAACCAGAGAGGCTGCAATACAGGTGGAGTAAAAATTCTTCTGTAGTAGCCTGGAGACAAACTGGGGATTTTTAACTACTACTCCAAACAAGTTTAGACTTTGATCAATAAGAAGAAGTGCTACCTAAGTGTATCAGGAGAGGGACTAAAGAATTACTATATACAAGATGGTGTTGGTTGATTATCAACTGAATAGACCATATTAAGATTGTCTCATTTACAATATCCACAACATAATAAAATATATGGGAAAGCTGGGTGGAGATGCCTTTAATCCAAGCACTCGGGAGGCAGGGGAAGGAGGATCTCTGAGTTGGAGGCCAGCCTGGTCTACCGCAGGAGTTCCAGGACAGCCAGGGCTACACAGAAAAACCATGTCTCAACACCTTCCCCAATAAATAAATAAAATTAATTAATTAATTAGAAAGTATAAGAAAAAAGCAAACTGGAAATGAAACAAACATGGGAAGAAAAAATTTAAATATCCTTGAAGAAACTAAAAGGCAACTTGAATTTTTGAAAAGTGTATATAGATGGTGAGGCTTGACTTTATAGATACATCATTCTCACCAAGTGAGATTACAAATCAAATCTAATTCCAGTGAAATAGCAGTATATCCTTTTTGTTGAACTAAACAGTTGGTTCTAAAGCTTGTAAGGGAGGGGCTGCAGAAAGGGCTCATCAATTAAGTTTGTTTCCTGCTCCTGTAGAAGCCTGGAGTTCAGTTTCCATAACCCAAGTCAGGCATCTCAACTGTTCCAGGGGATTCAAGATCCTCTTCTCACCCACCCTGGAACTGCACCCATGTGCACAAATGAACACATACACGCACACGGAGACAGGAGGATAGTGTATTCAAGATGAACCTGGGCTATATAACAAGACCCTATCTGGGCTGGAGAAGGAGAAGATCAGAAAGTGATGATTCAAATATAATGCATGAAGAGCTGCATGAAAATATTAGCTATTTTTTAAAAATTACCTGTCGCTTTCAGCTTTTCTTCCATATTTTTATTTTGATTGATTCTAATTTCTGGCTATTCTAATGCCTCAGTGTAACTTGTTATTTGAGTTATTTCACAAATATGTAGTCAGAATTTTGCAACAAATTGCCCAAATGAGCTTCTTGCATTTTGATAGATATTTTCCAACTACCCTTCATCTTAAAGCTACACCTTCTTTTCTAAGTCATAGGAAAAGCTCCTATTTATATCCTGTCTTAGTTAGGGTTTCTATTACTGTGAGGAGACTGGATTACAGTTCAGAGATTTAGTCCATTGTCATTATGGCAGGAAGCATGGGTGCACACAGGCAGACATGGTGCTGGAGAGGTAGCCAAGAGTTTTACATCTGGATCAGTAGGCAGCAGGAAGAGAGAGACACCAGGCCTGGCTTAAGCACTTGAAACCCCAAAGCCCACTGCCACTTCCTCCAACAAGGACACACCTCTTAATAGTGCCACTCCCTATGAGCCTGTGGGAGTAATTTTCTTTCTTAATTTCCTTCCTTCCTTCCTTCCTTCCTTCCTTCCTTCCTTCCTTCCTTCCTTCCTTCCTTCCGTCTTTTTGTTTTGTTTTGTTTTTCAAGAGAAGATTTCTCTGTGTATCTCTGGCTATCCTGAAACTTGCTCTGTAGATCAGGCTGGCCTTATACTCATAGAGATCCATCGGCCTCTCCCTCCAAAGAACTGGGAATAAAGGCTTTTGGCACCATTTCCTGGCTGTGTGGGAACCATTTTGATTCAAACCACCACATATCCTTAGGGTAAAACAGAACAAACCCAACAGAACAATTACAGTTGCCTGGAGATATGTGAAGTGTGGTTTTTATATTTTCATAACAGTTAAAGAAACTATGTTTTGATGTGTTTTGGGCCATTCTGTGGACAAATGTCAACTCAATTTTTTTGGACTTTTAAAAATTGAGTTGTGGTTTGTTGTTGTTGAATTGTAACTTTCCTTTATATATATATATATATATATATATATATATATATATATATATATAT
>CAJQZJ010004763.1:8524711-8553303 GCA_907164525.1 Lophiomys imhausi
TTTTTTTTTTTTTTTTGGTTTTTCGAGACAGGGTTTCTCTGTGTAGCCCTGGCTGTCCTGGACTCGCTTTGTAGACCAGGCTGGCCTCGAACTCACAAAGATCCGCCTGCCTCTGCCTCCCAAGTGCTGGGATTAAAGGCGTGCGCCACCACCGCCCGGCTACCGTATAACAATTTGTAGTCATTCCCCTAAACAACATCTATAACACATCAAATGACCAAAGAATCATCCACCCCACTTTTTGGGAACGGGACGTCACTCTCTTAAAACTGCTTCCTGCTGTATTGGGATGCAGAAAACCTGTTCGGGGGCCCAAAAATGGAAAAATGGTTAAGATAGTTAATTGTAACATTTGTTGTCCAGTCTCTATATGCTCAACAATTTGAATGACCTGAGCAGTTTGTAGTCTGGACTTTGGGTAGGAAAGTTCAGGGCTTTATTGCTATCTTGTCTGGAACAGTCTTTGAGGCTAGGCCATCTCAGCAAGCTGTTTGAAGTTCTTCTGGATGAAGATTTTTGAGGAAACAGCTATTGAGGCAGTCTATGAGGCTGGATCATCTGGGTTACTTGTCTTGTATTCTTTGGACTCTGGTCCGGTTCTGAAAATACATAATTTCTCACAAGTAACATATAGTTCTGCAATTACCAAAATGCCTTGGATGTGCAGGATGCACAATCAATTAAGGAATATTTTCTGTTCTTTGAACAACAGAAAGACATTTGCAAGTCTCCATTCATTCCATATAAAAACATGAAGATATAATAGTATTACATATACATGCTATATATAATCTATTTTAAATTGAAAATATAGCGTAAGACTGTATGGAGTTTATATTCTACTCTACAGTTGACATAAATTTATTAATTGATTAAAACAGGTTTGTTCTGTGTTGTTCTGGATTTTTGTAGATTAGGTTGGCCTCAAACTCAAAGGGATCCAATCTGTCTCTGTCTCCCATGTTTTGGGAACAAAGGTATGCATTTATGTATTTCTTCTTTCCTTTTCTCCTTTCTTTGGAGATTTAATTTCTATGTGGATATATCTATCCTTATTGAGACATGGTTTCTCTTTGTAGCTTGGGCTGTCTTGATTTGCTCTGTAGAGCTCTGTAGATTTAGATTGGCACCGAACACACAGGAACCTCTTTTGTCCTTGTCTCCCAAGTTTTGAGATCAAGGTATGAATTTAAATAATTGAATTACCCTTATTAAACAATAACATTAATTAAACCATTTTGTATTAGTTTGAGTTCCAATTCTCCCATGGAAGCTCCATTCTTAAGGAGATTGGTGTAGAAAAGCATAATATGCTATTTTATGTTAGCTTTTCTTAACTGTTGGCTGTGAGAGGCATGCTGTTTGCATGTTCTTCCCCAACCTAACTCTGGGTCCTTACATTGGTTAACAGAATATATCTGTTTTTGTTTTTGTTTTTGTTTTTTTATGAGACAGGATTTCTCTGTGTATCCTTGTCCTGGACTCACTTTGTAGACCAGGCTGGCCTTGAACTCACAGAGATCCACCTGCTTCTGCTTCCAAAGTGCTGGGATTAAAGGTGTGCACCTTCATGCCCAGAGATTAACATATCTCTTTTAGGGGCAAAATGCCTCTTGAAACCAGTTCTTCAGTGGGAGCCCCACAACTAAGGAGACTGGCTTATGACCCTTTTCTCTTTACGTACATTTAAGATTATGTGCATTTATCCGTTAGATCAGTAAGGGCATTATTAAACTTAACATCAAGAAAAAATGTGTCATTTTTAAATTCTAGACTGTCTTTAGTAAGCAGCTTTATCTCCTCAGCAGAGTTCCCGCCCTGCCTTCATTGTTTAAACCAGGCTGGTCTAGAATCCAGAGATCTGCCTGTTTCTTCCTCTAGTGTGATGGGATTAAGGGATTAAGGGCATGTGCTAGTACCACCCTGCTCAAATGTTTCACTTAAATCCCAGATTTTAGTAACACTTTAACCTTGAGAGTAACTTTGAGCTGCAGTGACATTTCGAAATCTGCCCAAAATCTTCAAAAATCTCTTATGTTTTAGCTATGCCAAACCAGAAAAATATCCTTTCTACCTCCCGATATAGGAAAATCAAAGACATCTAAACAAAAGTCAAGCAAAGAAACAACATTCCAAAAGCCTTGGCATGTCTAACCATGCCATCCCATGCTGCAATTAAAGCTTTGTTCATTATTCCTTAGAGTTTAGTTTTGGCTGCATTTCATTGGCGGCCCTATACCAGAAACTCCTGACAGACACCTAGTACCCAGGGAGCTCTTAACTCCAGCTGCCATCAATTTTCTATTATTTATCAGGAAAGGCCTCCCTCTTTCCTTCATTATCATTGTTGGCAATTTAACATTCCATCTGTAAATTGTTTCCTTCAAAACTATCCTAGTCTGAACTTTCTCAAAAATGATACACAGAACCACAATTGTCAGGGTAAAAATCATTTGCATGCTAAAAGGAACAAACTCAATTGGAATCCAAATGTATTGAGGCAGTATGAATTCCTCCATTTTTAATCTAGGCAGTTAATTCCACTCTCAAGCTCTGTTTAGAAGGCTGCCATTTTTTTTTTTTAGTACATAAGGAGAGCTAAGTTTTCCACCTTTGCTGCAAGGCAACAGCTTTTGTTAAGTTAGCCACACTTTTGAAATGCATTTGGGTTCAGTTCCCCACTCTTTGGCTAGGAAACTGGCTTTCACCTGAGCCTTCTCAGGCTGTAAGCATGGATTCTAATTGCCCCACATTGGGTGTCATATGTAAAAAGAAAAATATATGGCTAATTAAACTATTTAAACAGTATTTATATTATTGTTAATTGGCTCGGCAGTTGTTAATGTTTAAGCAGCCATTACAAATGAGTAAACAGACACCATGTAGATTTTAACAACCCTTGGCCTGAATTGAGCAATCTTGGCCCATCTAAGCTAGCTCTTAAGTCTGTTACCCAAATATGACCCCATATATACATACGTCCCCTTGGACTGCCATTCTCTACAATATGTCAATGTTCCTGGCCATGTGGAATGATCCTCTTGCATCTACCCCATGGCGTGTGTCTTTGTTCCTGCTGCTCCTGGCTGGAATTTGTCCTTCTTCCTGCTACTGGCTGGGATGTATTTCTTCTTCCTGATCCTGGCTGGAATCTTTTAATCCTCTGTCTAAAGCACAGGCTTCCTGCTCTAATTTCAGGAAGTCCCACCTTCTCTGTCTTTGCCCAATCTCAGGCCTCGGCATTTTATTTAACCAATCAGATTCAATGTAAGTAACAGACAGCAAGCAGGACCAATTAATTAACATTTAGAATGCTTAACACTACCCCAACACCTCTGTGTGCAGACTTTTATACTATTTCCTTCACTTCTCTTAGTAGCTGTGAGTAGAAAAGACATAATCCCCATCACAAGCAATGGAAAAGACTAGGCTAGAGCTAAAATCCAGTAGAGCTGAATTCAAGTCCAAGAGCCCCAGCACACTTAAACTCTCTTGTCCTGGCCAGGCGTGGGGGTGCACGCCTTTAATCTCAGCACTTGGGAGGCAGAGGCAGGCTGATCACTGTGAGTTCGAGTCCAGCCTGGTCTACAAAGTGAGTCCGGGACAGCCAGGGCTATTACACAGAGAATCCCTGTCTCCAAAAACAAAACAACAACAACAAAAAAACCCAAAACCAAAAATACTCTCTTGTCCCATGGTCATTTTGCCTACCACCCTGCCCCCGGTTGCATGTGCTGCCCACTAGGTGAGAGAATATGTAAGTGAAGTTTGTCACAGTTTCACTCAAAGAAAACGTGTCTGGGGAACTAGGAGAGACCACCTATGTGATTTGTGTTTTCCTGAGCAAAATGAAATTGTGGGACACTCTGCTTAAAAATGATTAAGAACCGAGCGGGGAAGCAGGGTGTGGTGGCGCATGCCTTTAATCCCAGCACTCGGGATGCAGAGGCAGGCGGATCTCTGTGAGTTCAAGGCCAGCCTGGTCGACAAAGTGAGTCCAGGACAGTCAAGGATACACAGAGAAACCCTGTCTCGAAAAACCTAAAAAAAAAAAAAAGAACCGAGCGGGGTGGTGCATGCCTTTAATCCCCGCACTCGGGAGGGAGAGGCAAGAGGATCTCTGTGAGTTCGAGGCCATCCCGGTTTACAAAGTGAATCCAGGACAGCCAGGGCTATGCAGAGAATCCCTATCTTGAAAAACAACAACAAAAAGATTAAGAAGTTAGAACTGGGTAATCTGTCTCAGTGATAGAGTGATTAATAAGCGTGTGCAAATCCTTGGGTTGGAGTCCCACCATTGGGAAAAAAATTAAACATTCCAAGATATTCATAGCAGAGCCTTGAGCCAAGTGTTAGGCCCCCTCAGGCTGTACAGACTTCAAGCTTATACAACTGACTGGTTAAAGATTGTCATATACCTACCACTAAGACAGCATCAGGCATCCTGGATGGAGATGAGGGGCAGGATGGGTAGGTGACAGTCACAGTGATCAGAAGCCTGACCACTGAGTCTTTATGCTCTGTTCTAATGTTTCCACTTTGTCCCAAAGACAGAGAAAGCCACTGAATAATTGTCATGGAGAGAATTGCAATCATATTTACATTTTGGAAAAAAATAATCAGACATAAAAATTCAAAGATGGATTTTTTTTCTTTTTAGGGGTTATATTCAAAGAGAAGTTGATTGTGAAGAAATATAAGGAATCCAGGTTATAAAAGACTTGGATCTTTGGTGGCAAGATTGAAAAAACGGGAAATTCAACTGCTTGCCTCTTCACTTTCTTGACCTACTGCACCTGTCTCTTAAGAGGTTTCTAATATTTTTCTTTGAGATAACTTTTTTAAACTTCATATTTATTTTTCTTCTTTTTGTGTATGTATGTATGTGTGTGTGGTGTGAGTTATTATATATGGTACACATATATATGAAGGTGCATGTAATGCGTGCACGGGTGAGGAGGTTGATGCTAATGTTGGGTGTCTTCTTCCATTTTTGTTGGAGTACACTGTGTGAAGATGTGTCTCTGTCCTTCTTTACCTACCTAAGGTGTTCTTTGATTTGCTCTAATAAAAATCTGATGGCCAATAGCTGAGAAGGAAGTGGAAGGCGGGATTTCCTGGTAGGGAGAAAGAAAGAGGAAGGCTTTTTGTCAGGAGACAGAAGAGGAGACAGTCATGACTATGGGCCAGGAAGGTATAGCTAGTCACATGACTGGATGGAGCTAAGTGGTCAGGTTAACTTCGATGACCTAGTTGAGAGTCTGCCTAGCCAAGGCCTAAATTTTGAAATATTAAATGGTCTTGGTGTCTTTGTTTTTGGCTGAAAGGCCACCAGGATCTTACAACCCATTTCTCTCCACTTAATGGTTGAGGTAGTCTATTGTTGAACTGGGGCCTCACCTATTCCCCTTAGATACTTAGACCGGAGAACCCCAATCTTGGCTTCCAAGTACTGGGATTGAGACAGCTACAAAATCTTCCTGGTTTTTTATGTGGATGCTGGGGATTCAACCTCTGGACCTCACACTTATAGGGCAAGTGTTTTATTCACTGAGCGGCGCACACACTCTACACACCAGGCCATAAGAGAACTTTCCCTTGACTTCTTTTGTTTTCTCCTTTCCCCTTCTTCTTCCTCCTCTTCCTCTTCTTGAACTGACAATCCTCGTGCTTCAGCCTACTGAGTGCTGGAATTACGGACATGTGCAGCCATGCCTGACTTGCTTCAGTAACTCCTGTCTTATAATTTAAGAGCCAGCATTATTGTAATTCTGCAATTGATTCCTGCCTGATATGCTCTATCCCTGTTGGAGATAATGGCCTTGGTGCTTCACACCAGAGAATGCATAATCTGTCAGTCAACCCATCTGTGCTGGCTCAGCAGCTCTGCATGCTTGCAGTAGTGTTTATTAGTTCACAGGAGAAAAATCCATCATGTGGTATTGACTGTAGTTACAAATACCGGGAGGAAAAACATTGCTCCAAATAAACCTGTTTGTACTGCATTGAATTCAAAAGCACTGAATTTTCAGAAGAGAGACTGTTTCTAGGGAAGGGAAAATCCTGTGCAATACGCCGCTCTCGAATTTTCATGGTTCAGCACTTCTCTCTGGACTTCCCATGGTCATGACTTTAACTTCAGTTCTCCAGGTGATGCGCTCAAGGAGTCATGTTTCCATTAGTGGTTAGGCTAGCATCCCGTTACATCACACTAGATGTGTCAAGTAATGTAGCTTTGTCAAGATTAGCCAACAACACGGACAGCCTGCACAGTGTGTGAAAGTTATCATTTAGTTGTAGTTGCTTGTGATCTTCACAAACCAAAAACAAACGATTGCTTTAAGAGCACCTCTTTTCTTCACACAGCCAAATGAAAGAATGGCCTGAAGCTGGAGATGGTCTGGGGTAACCTGGATCCCAGCATATTCCAAGCAGGCTGTGTCTTGTGCTGGCTCAAGTACTGTCAGGATTCTCTTGAAAAGTAAAGCCAAGATAGTGTCTCACTATCGCATACATATATTCTCATATTTGCATAGGTATTTAATAGAGGGGATTCAATATAAGGAATTAGCTAAGCATACATTAGAGGTCTGAAAGAAAAAACATAGGGGAATGATGTAAACAGAGTAAGGTTACACACCTGCATATGTGTGGGTAAGAGTAAGAAATTTATAAGGAATTAGCTTCCGGAAATTATGCAGATGTCAAGTCAAAATCCTATGAGCCTGAGAAAATTGGGACCCAGGGAAGTTCTAGCATGAATGTCTGCTGGCAGTTCCCCCTTGTCCTGGGGAGGGTGAGTCGGTTGTGTAAGAACTTCCTGTAGATTGCAAGATTGCAAGAATCCTGCCCATTTGCTTAGACAGGGTTTCTCTATGTAGTCCTGGCTGTCCTGGACTCACTTTGTAGACCAGGCTGGCCTCAAACTCACAATGATCTGCCTGCCTCCACCTTCAGAGTGCGGGGATTAAAGGCGTGCATCACCATGTCCTGCTTGAATGTTAATTTCATCTGAAAATAATCTCTCTTGGAAACATCCAGAATAATGTTTGATGAAGGAATTGGGCATGCAAACATACAACACATAAACGGGCACATTGATTAATATGTCAGGCATTGTTTCACTCACTTTAAATGTGTTAATTAATTTATTTTCATTCTAATTTTTTCTGTATGTGTGTGCATGTGTGTGAGTATGGTATATGTAGTATGTGGTGTATGTGTATGGGGGTACATACCTATAGATACACTTAAACAGGTTAGAAGTAGACATCATGTGTCTTATTAGTCTCTGCCTTAATCCTCTGAGGCATCATCCTCCACTGAGTCTGGAACCAGGCTGGGGACCAGCAAGGCCCAGCAATGCTACTGTCTCTGCACAGCCCCCATCACTTGGGTTCAGACGTGTGGGGCGATGTCAAGTTTTCTATGGGGCATTCTTATCAATTGAGACATCTCTCTAGCCCTCACTTTTACTCTCTTTGTGTATTGTGTGTCTGTCATGTGTATGTGCGTGGTGTACATACATGAGGGTACTAATGGACATGCCTATGCTCCTGCACAGGTGAGTTTGGTAGGTTTAGTGTTAGCATATAACAGCATAGGGAACTTGGAATAAGGCTGGGCTTTAAGATAAAAGACTTATTTCCGAAATGATATATCCTTGGGAACTCACCAAGGACCACGACCTCTTTGATCTAGGGGCAGGACATGCCCCCCTGAGGTGCCCGCCCTCCGGAGGTCTCCTGTCATTTCACAGATTTCTGTGAAAAGCATCTGAATGACATGCCCTGAGTCATCTGCCCACATCTGTGGACTGCCTGTGAATTCATGCCCCTCTGCAAAAAGATTTTTTGAAAAAGACTGAGCCCAGGGGCATAGCTTGAAAAGAGTTTGAAAGCCTCTGCTGAAGATATATAAGTCAAGATATATAAGTCAACAAGGGAGCTGGGCTCCTCTTGTTGTTTCACCTCCTCTTCGTCTGGCAGAGAACTCGCTTCAATTTCATTGGAAAGTTTCACCCTTTGATGTTGACCCGTTTCAGGTCTGGGTAGGGACGGATTCTCCCTGAGATTCAGGAATGCTTAGATGCTGAGCTCTGGGACTTCAGGCCATAAGCATCTGAATAGGTGAGTCGCCTGGGAAACTTTCATATGTTAATTGTTCTTAAAACCATGGATGCAATTCCTGTTTGATAAATTATCTTAGAATGTGATGAACGAAATTCAGAGACTTTAAAAGACTTTAAAACTGTATGAAGACCAGCCATCCATCAAGACCCACACTCAGAGAAAAATATCCTTTTGATAAACCTTAGGTTAATGTTAAATGCTTGCATTGTAGGTACTAAGAAGTTTTAGGTGCTAGGTTTCAGAGTTAGGGTTTGGGTTTGGGATTTAGGAATTTTATAGACAATTATTAGATAACTGTTAAACATTAACAAATATATGTGTGATAAATAAAAATTTTCTGTTACAGGTAGGGGTCAGGATATAGCAGAAATGGGAAATATATTTCTCTATTGCTGCCAACCTTATTGCCTTGAGGCAGGGTCTCTCATTGAACTCACAATTTCAGTGTCACTGTCTGGCCAATGAGCTCAGGGAATTCATCTGTCTCTGTTCCCCCCCCCCCCCCCCCCCCCGTGCTGTACAGCAGACATGCCTGGAAGGGGTTGCAGGCACGTGTAGCAGCCATACCTAGATTTTGTGTGAGTGCTGAGACTTAGAATCATCTTCCTTGCACAGTGAGAACTTAAACCTACCCAGCTGTCTTCCCAGCACTGACTTTAACTTTTATAAATGTAAATTAAATCATAACATTTTCCTCCAAAACATCCAATGATGTTTTATACTTTGATCAGATGCTTAGACATGTGCCATGATCTGTGAGCTTTGGGATAAGCTTCTGAATAGACCAGGCCAATAATATGTGCAACTAACACACTGCCCACTGCATTATGACTAATGCACTAATGACCTGCAGTCATACACATTCACGTTTCATGGCACAAAGCTAAGAGAAAGCTGAGAGAAAGCTCAGTTAACAGAATTAGGGAGACAGTACAAAGGCCAAGATTCATTTTTAAGGATCCACCAGATTCCCAGTAAAGAAGACTGTGTGGGCTGGAGAGATGGCTCGGTGGTTAGGAGCATTTGCTGTTCTTGTAGAGTAACTGGGTTTGGTTCCCTGCACCCATACAGTAGCTCCCAAACAGCTGTAACTCCAGTTCCAAGGAATCCAACACCTTCCTCTGACCTGTGAGGGCACCAGACACACATGCCATATATACATAGGTAGATACAGGCAAAACAATGATATACATAAAATAAAAGTAAATACATCTTTCTCGTTTTTGGTTTTTGGTTTTTTTGTTTGTTTGTTTGTTAGCCCTGGCTATCCTGGAACTCACTATGTAGACCAGGCTGACTTCAAACACACAGAGAATCTGCCTTTCCTTCCTCCCAAGTGCTAGCATTAAAGGTGTGTAAGACTGTAAAAATTAATGAATACAAGGCCTTCTCCTCCTTCATGAGACCCTGACCTCACTTCTTTAGGAGACATTCCACAGAACTCAGTCCTTGAAAATATCTAAACTTGCATAGCTAGCTGGTTTGCTTTCACTCCCCTCTGATCACTCATCTTTACTCCCCACTTGCGTCACCACCTAACCTAACATACTCTTTGTTCCTTAATCCCCACCTGTGGCTGTCGCCTGGTGGGCTAAAAAAGCTACTTCTTTGTGCCCCCACTTTTTTTGCAGCTGCTTGTGTGCTTAAAAGGGCCTAAAAACCGTTTTGCGGCGTTCACTCCTCCTCGGAGGCAGTAGAACCCCGGCGCGTCGGCTTAAATAAATCTCTTGTATATTACAGCGAATCTAGGACTTTGGTGGTCTCTGGGCATCAGGATTTTGGGGAGCCCCCTCGCGGGTTCAACAGGTGTATGCCATCACACCCGACCTAACAGAAAACAAATATAAAAACAAACAAACAAAAATTTGTAAAAACCCCAAACAAACAAAAACTACAGCAAGAGTGGAAGGCCATTGTGGTTCTTTCAGATTCTAACTGGATTTGCCCATGGTTAAATGGAGCACAGAGAAAAGATGGCAAGAGACAGGATAGCCCTCACTCAGCTAGTGCTATGGTGGATGGATAATCAATGCTTAGGAGACAGAGCCTTGCCAATTGTGTATCACTAAGCTGTGCTCCTTTCCCGTCTTTAACTCAAATGAGGGCACAATGAAACCACTAAACTGACCACTCCATGCACTCCATGGGTAGAAAGAAAGGTTTATTGGGGGATCAAATTGCCAAGGCCATCTCTTGGTGTGGACTGGGTACACAGAGAAGCAAAACGGCAGGAAAACGAGTGGATTTTATAAGACAGTCAGCAGAGTGCGAGTCTTTGAACTGATACAGGCTGTTCTGTAACCAGAAAAACTGCCTGAGGCAGTTGATCTTTGGGGGCAGATTAAGGGAGGTTCCTGGTAAACAGAAACTTTCCTTTAGGCTTCTGGTTACCACCTGATCAGAACCCTAATTAAGATGTGGTCATCTGCAATGTCATTTTGCACACACCTCTACACACACACCTCTTGGACCTAGAAGACTCCTTCCTTCACTTTGTCTTTGGAAGTGAACACTAAAGAAGTAAAGACCATTGCTTCTACATGGTCCTTGTTAAAAATAAATATTACTTCAGAAGGGATGAAAATGTTCTTACTTCTCACAAGGAAACAGCAAGAAAAAGACCTAGGAAAAGCTATTTATCATAATTTCTGAATTAGTCCTTAAGCAATTGTTACACCTCCTTGTTCAGTACAGGTAGCTCTCTGCACTTTTCCTTAGAACACTTAATACAGTTTGCCCTTTGATGTCTAGTCCAGTAACCCTTTACATTCTAGCTCTCTCTCTAGGCTATGTGAAGGTAAAAAAAATCCCACAGTTCTCCTTCCTCTAGTATCTGGTACAGTTTCTAGAACATATTGATATGTATGTTTGTGTGTTTGTTTTTGTTTTGTTTTGTTTTTCAAGACAGGGGTTATCTGTGTATCCCTGGTTATCCTGGAACTCACTCTGTAGATCAGCCTGGCTTGAACTCACAGAGATCCGCCTGCCTCTGCCTCCAGAGTGCTGGGATTAAAGGCACGCGCCACCATGCCCAGCTGTCTTCTATACTGAACAACAATGGATGAAAAATAGTTTCTTGTCTATGGCCATACCACCCTGAACGCGCCCGATCTCGTCTGATCTCGGAAGCTAAGCAGGGTAGGGCCTGGTTAGTACTTGGATGGGAGAAAAATAGTTTCTTGTGTCAAGGTCATTGGTGTGCAAGTTTCTACAGGTGGGAAACATTCCGTGCTGCACGGAAGTTCCTTAAACAGGAAGGTAAACAGCTCAGAATATATTCAGGAAGTTCCTGAAACTGACAAGGTTTCTAGGAAACTAGAAACTTGGAAACTCTAGGCTCTTCCCTGTCAAAGTAAACAACAAAAGCTGAGAGTTCCTCTTTAGACAAGCCAAGCTGCAAAGAAGACTTTGAGACCAGACCGGCAGCAGGGAAGAGGCTTAGACCACATGAGGTGTAAGGCTCAGCCCTGGAGGGGCTAGTGCCCTATTTACCTGGCGACCCTCAATGAGAAAGACAGGGGTCAGATTGATGCAAAAAGCAAGAGAATTTATTGTTCCAGCACGCATGGCCGTCGCGCATGGGGTCGTCTCTACCAGAGGGAGAGGAAAAGCTTGGGGTTTACATACATTTTGGGGAAGATTTCAGCAATAGCTTAGGCATTAGTGTAAATTCCTGAAGGACAGATTTTGCTTTGAGAATCGGGAACTTTGGCCTTGCTGTTTGCTCAAGGAGAGCTTCCCAGCCCTGGGGCTAGGTGGTTGTTTGCTCAGGGAGTTTTCTAATCCTGGGGGTCCAGTGTATCTTGGAATTTTTGCAGGCCATTTCCCAAGGATGTCAATTGGGGGTGGGGGTGTAACAATGCAATGAGAAGGTCACTGATAAGGTCAGGGCAGTGGAATTTTACAAACTTTTGCTCAGCTCAGGATGGGGGCCTGAGCTCAGAGTCTATCTTTTCAGAGGCATCTGGGAAGGAGACTCTCCAACCTGTTGAGCTCCTTGCAGGTTGTGCGGTGTTCCCAGATTTTGGTGAGCTGTCACCCATGCTGCGGTGGGCTTTGGTGATGCAGCTGCCATTGAGTCATTGCTGCTCCTGAAATTCACCCTTCACCCATATTCCTGTAAGTAACTCCAATAAAACTTATCCTTCACCTTGTTGGACTTCAGTGGTATCTGTACTTTGGTCTGTTGTGGGCTCCCTGTATGAAGTGAGTAGACATGTGTGTTGCATCTCCCCAGGAAAAGTTTTGTCACACAACAGTCATTTGAATTTATCTGTTGAATATACTTGCATAAATTACAAAATCTACTTTTTTCTTAAGGGGAAAAAAACATGAAGAATTGGTTCCAGTCTTTGTTGTCTACTAACCAACAGCATGAAGTCAATAGGCTCTTGTTTATCTATCCATTCCAGCCATCAATAAATTCAGTTACTTTCATATGTATCATAACCATCAAGTGCTATCATCAATATTTGAATCCAGGGTTCAGAGTTCAGGCTCTTGTCTGCTTTCTTTAACTTTGATGCTAAGTACCAAAGTTGCTTGCTATTGAAGCTTCAGTATGGGGAAAGTTTAAAAGAAACACAAATTCCTCTTTCTATTTTTGCCTAAGGTTGGTCCTCTTTCCCCAGATGAAATGGGAGGAGGTTAAAATTCCTGGTTACCTAGACAATGTTTGATGGGTCAATACTAAGGCAGATGCTTATAGAAGGAATACATCGACACCATATCAAAGGTGTAAGCCTTCTATCATACAGCCTTTATCGTTGGCACCGCATTTCCATGGGACTTTAAAGAAAGACTTTCCAAGGTTGTTTTAGAAAAAAAAAATTCTTGGGACCTAATTCTCTACTTAGCAGTCTTAAAGAGGCTTCATGACCTTAATTGCAAATGTTCTTTTTTTGTTTTATTCTAGACTCCACAAAATTTCACCCATGATGTTTAACCAGCTGAGAGTTTATACCCTCTCTAGGGGCCTAAATTTCAATCCCAATGAGGAGAATTCCTTAAGAAAGAAAGACCCAGGGGAGTCCCTGGGCCAGATGACTGAGATGTCTTAAACTGTGTCAGGACAGTTGGGAAGCCATGTGGAAGCCACTGCTCACTCCAGCCCCCAAGGATTTAATTTGGCCTCCATACCACCATTTACCAGCTAATCTGTATTGAATTACTTCCTGGTTTGGACTCTGCCAACACAAACTAACCAGATCTCCTGCTAGGAGCTCAGGCAGTCTTCCAACATTTCAGCTACTTTTGTTGACAGGTCATGTTTAGATAATCTCTTTAAAATGGAGTTATATAAATGTTTAAGCTCTATGCTAACCTGAACATCAATCTTATGTATCTTTAGTATCAGTTTACTGCCAAAAACCCCAAAACAAACAAACAAACAAACAAACAAAAGAGGTCAGTTCTGTTGAAAACCATACTTGAAACTAACCGAAATCTCCTCATTTTCATGTTTTTAATGGATTTCTTTCTACCTTCCCTTTAGGTATTGGAAAAGCTTTCCTATTATCTTGCTACCAGGGACTATTTGGCAATGTGTGGAAGAATTTGTGCTTCCTCATTCATGGGAGTTGGGGTGGGTGAAGGACATCCCCTGCTCAGCAGGGGCTTCCTCCTGGACCCCAGATTAGGCATAAACCATACCCAAACACCTGTTTTCACAGAGAGCTCTTTTATTAAGTGGGGAAGAAAAGTTAAAGTGGCTGCTTTCTGACTAAGGCAGAAAAATACCAGGAAATGATCTTGCAGGTGTAATTTTTAAGAAAAGAAAAAGGGGAGGTCGGTATTAAAATGGGCTAGGATGTGGTATATTTTGACTGGGCATGTTAATTAGATGAACCAAAGGGAGCTTTTGTTTGCTGGTGTTCACCACTTTGGTAGCTGGTCCTTGGGAATCAGCCTCAGGAGGAGGAAGTGGCTAAATTATAGGGAATAGACCTTAGTGGCTAGCTTTAGAAATGTAATCTAAGTTTTTGTTGTTGTTGTTATTTGTTTGTTTGTTTAGCAAGGCAGAAGGAATGGGGGAGAAGGGCAAGGCCTACCAGAGCCATGCTTGCCAGGCCTGGGCTGTCCAGAGTCCCTTCAATGGGTAAGAATTCACTAGACAGAGGACAAGAATTCAGCTAAACATGCTATAATGCACAAGACACAACATAAACAGTCCTTCCATGAATGCTAACCTTGTCTTGCTGTTGAATATGAAAGGGCTGGAGTAGCTCAGTGGTAGAGTTCTTGCCTAATGTGTATGGGACATTAATGCTGAGAACAGGAGATAGAAACTGGACAAGTAGGGCAGGGCCTCCAAGACAACAGTTCTGAGGATGTCCTTGATGGGGGTCAGTCATGCCAGAAGAGAATTCCTGATCCTAATTCCTTGTTATCTCCTGGATTCCTTGTTATCACCAAGAAGCTTTAGATGAAGATGTGATAAAGGAGTCATTTGCGTACCTCCCAGTTGGGTCAACTAGACTGACTGGCTCTGCACCATGACTCACCCCAGTTTCTGCCATTATATCCTTTACAAAGTTGCCAGACTAGCATCTCAATATTATTCAATTTCAGTGGTTCTCAACTGAGGGTGGAGACAGGTTGAGAACACAGATATTTACATTACGGTTCATAACAGTAGCAAAATTACAGTTATGAAGTGATAAAAATACCTTTCTGGTTGGGGGTCACCACAACCTGGGGAACTGTGGTAAAGGGTTGCAGCATTGGGAAGGCTGAGGACCTATTTCTTGGGACCCTCTTTTGCTGAACAGGATCTCTGTTTCTCTGGCTTTCTCTTAGCTACAACCTCTGGTAAGCTCTCTAATAACTCACCTTCTCTGGTCTGTGAAGCTGAAAGCTCCAGCTTTAGAGTGGCTTTGATGGTCATGGGATTTTCTGAAACCTTAGCCTCCCAAGAGAATCTCCGTCATTCTTAAGGATGTCCCCCCAAAATTTCCTGTGACAAGAGGTTCAAACCAGAAGTATGGCCAAGGAAAAAAAGAATAAGAGGGGTCTACATACCTTTGACATACGTCTTGTTTACAGTTATCAAACATTAGTCAGAACTCGGGGAGTCTTGTGAAAGAGTTAGGGGAAGGATTGAGGGAGCTCGAGGGGTCAAGGACACCACATGAAGACTTACAGAGCCAGCTCACCTGGGCCTGTGAGGGCTCATAGAGACTGAACCATCAACCACAGAGCATGCATGGGCTGGACCTAGGCCCACTACACATATGGTTACACATTCTATAACACTTATTATGCACACATTTCGTATCTAGATATATAAATACATGTTTATAGACAAAGTTAATGAAAAGTCAAAGGTGGAGGCGGAAATGACACTTAGTTGAAGATGGTGAGCTGAAGGCATGAAGTCCTGCACCAAACAACAAAACCCAGCACCCAAAGAACAAAAGCAAATCAAGGCTCATAGGTAAAAATATGTAATTAGTATGATACACAAATATGAACTTGTACTAATAATTCAAATACAATTGACCTGGTAAAGCAAGCACAGTAACAATATTTTCTTTTCTTTCTCTCACCATTTTTCTCCCTCCCTCCTTCCCTTTCTTACTGATAGGGTCTCTCTTTGTAGCTTAGCCTAGCTTTGTTCTATTAATCCTCCTATTCCAGACTTTGAGTGCTCTGATAGGTGGGTCGTTTTATGGGCCAGGTTATGTGTATAAATGGTATTGGTGTATGTGTGTGTGTTTCTGGATTCCTCCCTTCTTTCTTCCCTCCCTTCTTCCCTTTGTCTTTTCTTTCCCTTCACTCTTCTCTCTCTCTCTCTCTCAAACAAGACAAAATAAAATCTAATAAGATAAAGCAAAACCATCATATGAAAGTTAGAAAAGGCAACCCAACAGAAGGAAAAGTCCCAAGAGAAGGCATAAGAATCAGAGATCCACTCATTCTCACACTCAGGAGTTCCATAAAATACTAAGCTAAAGCTATAATAAATACACCGAGGACCTTGTGCAGACCCATCTAGGCCCGAAGCTTGCTTCTTCAGAGTTTGTGAGGTTGTATGTGCCTTGCTTAGTTGACTCAGAGAGCCTTGTTTTCGTGGTTTTTGGCTATCCCTCTGGCTCTTAAACTCTTTCTACTACTTCTGCAGAGATTCCTGAGCGATTTGATGGAGATATCCAATTTAGACTCTCTTGGGCATCTGTTCCCATCTGCTCCTTGAGAAAGCTTCTCTGATGATGACTGGATAGACAGTGATCTATGAGTATAGCAAAATATTGTTAGAAGTGATTTTATTGATTTTTTTTTTTAAGACTAGTAGTTTTTAGCTGGGTGTGATGGTGCACACCTTTAATCCCAGCACTCGCGAGGTAGAGGCAGACAGATCTCTGGGAGTTCAAAGCCAGCCTGGTCTACAGAGTGAGTTCCAGGACAGCCAGGGATACACAGAGAAATTCTGTCTCAAAAAAACAAAAACAAAACAAAAAAGACTAGTAGGTTTTGGTTTTACCCTAGGTCTTTGAGCTATCTAGTCTCTGATTCTTGGTCACCCAAGCAGTGTCAGGTGTGGGCTCTGGCTTGTGAAGTAGATCTTAGGTCAAATCAACATTGGTTGGCTACTCTCATAAGTTCTGTGTCACCATTGCCCTAGCATAGTCATTCTTCACCTTCCTAATGCTGCGACCCTTTAATACAGTTCCTCATATTGTGGTAACCCTCAACCATAAAATTATTTTTGTTTCTACTTCATAAATGAAAATTTCCTACTGTTATGAATCACAATGTAAATATCTGTGTTTTCTGATGGTCTTAGGTGACTCCAAAGGGTCATAGGCTGAGAATTACTGCCCTAACATACCCTGTAGGCAGGATAGATTGTAAGTCAAAGATTTTGTGGCTGGGTTGATGTTTGCATTTTTCTTTTGGTAGCTTGCAGAGTCCCTTCCCACAACAAAATACTAGAATATAGGGATGGTGGCTCCATGTAGGCACCAGCTAGCCTTCTCCATGTTCGATGAGTGGTGTGTATGTTGCCTTTGGCAATGGAGCCTTGCTGTCTGTTTGTAGAGAGCAATCCTTTGTCTTAGCAACAGCCTGGGTGTTTGAGAATTTTCATTGGACCCTCTTGACCAACAACTCAAGTGAATGCAGCCTGTTCCCAGTACTGGAAACCTCATTTGGTGACAAGAGATGGTCAGTTGGGAATGTATCCCCATTATTAGGAGGATCTTATTAGGATCACCTTCCTATATTTTAGGAATTTCTTATTGCAGCAGGTTTCCATATTAACCCTCAAATGCCCCACAGTTCCAGCTATCTCTCTCCAAATTATTTCCCTCTACCCTGTCTCCCCACATTTTCCCCACCAGTGCTCCCATTTTTGTTCCCACCACCCCCCGTCCACCTGTAAAATCTATTCTGTTTCTCCTTTTCAGGGAGATCTATGTGTCCTTGCTAGACCTTTCCTCTATATCTAACCTCTCTGGGACTAAGGATTGCAGCTTGGTTATCATATACTTAATGGTTAATATCCCACATATAAACAGATACATAGCATATTTATCTTTCTGGGTCTGGGTTACCTCACTCGGGATGATGTTTTCTAGTTCCATCTATTTGTCTGCAAATTTTCTGATGTCTTTTTTTTTTTTTTTTTTTTTGAGACAGGGTCTCTCTGTGTATCCTTGACTGTGCTGGATTCACTTTGTAGACCAGGCTGGCCTTGAACTCAAAGAGATCTACCTGCCTCTGCCACCCAAGTGCTGAGATTAAAGGCCTGCACCACAATGCCCCTGATGTCATTTTTTTAAACAACAGCTCAGTAATACTCCATTGTGTACATATACCACATTTTCTTTATCTATTCTTCTGTTGAGGTATTCCTTAGGAATAAAGAAGCAATGGACATGGTTAAGGAGGTATCCTGTGTTAGGATGAAATGCTCTTTGAGTACACGGTCGAGAGTGGTATAACTGGATCTTGAGGTAGATCAGTTCCCAACCTCTTGAGTAAACGTCACTCCATAGTGGCTGCACAAGTTTGCACTCCCATGAGCAATGGATGAATGCCTTCCATTCCATATCCTTGCCAGGAACAGCTGTAACTTGTGTTATTGATCTTAGCCATTCTGACAAGTGTAAGATTGAATCTCAAAGTAATTTTAATTTGCATTTTTCTAAAAGTTAAGGATATTGAATATTTCTTTAAATGCTTCCCAGTCATTTGAGTTTTCTCTATTGAGAATTCTCTGTTTAGATTTATACCCCATTTTTAATTGTTTTATTTGGTTTTGTTATGTCTAATTTCTTGAGTTCCTTATGTATTTTGAGTATTGGGCCTTTATTGGTTGTGGAATTGGTAAACGCCTTTTCCCATTCTTTTGTTTTTGTTTCTTGTTTTCCAGGCAGGGTTTCTCTGTATAGCCCTGGCTGTCCTGGGCTCGATTAGTAGTCCAGGCTGGTTTCGAACTCACAGAGATCCACTTGCCCCTGCCTCCTGAGTGCTGGGATTAAAGGTGTGTGCAATCACACCTGGCTAATTTGTGTTTTCTTTACTGATTCTATTTCCATTTTCAGGTCAACAGCTTTATTTGTTTCCTTCCACTATTTGTTGTGTTTTCCTGGATTTCTCTAAGAGATTTTTATTCATTTCCTCTTTAAGGACCTCTGTCATCTTCATACAAATGGTTTTAAGGTTTTTTTTTTCTTTTGCATCAGCTTTGTTGGAATATTCAGGGCCTGCTGTGGTAGGATAGCTGGGTTCTAGTGGAGACATAATGTCCTGGCTGTTATTGATTGTGTTTTTACCTTGGGGCCTAGGCATCTGGGTTTGGGATGATTGTAAGTCTAAGTGTTCATTTCTGGATTTGTCTTTGATGGGTGGGTGTTTTGTTACTTGGTTTCTGTTTCCTCTTTGGATTTTCAGAGTGTGATGGTTGTGTGTTGCCTGTTTTCCTGGCCTGCTGAGTTAGTGTGTTCACAGGGAGTGCCTGGTGGTGTTGAAGGCTGGCATAGTGGGATGAGCTGGGGAAAGAAAGTTTGGAGGGGAAGCTCTTTGTGATCAGTTGAGGATGGGGTCAGAGAGGAAAGAGAAACCATGGCAGCTTTCCTGCTATAGAGCTGGGGATAAGACTGGGGGGACTGGAACCAGAGGAGCTAAAGGAGAGGTTTGAATCTGCCTTCAGTTTACTCATTGTGCTGGGAGGAAGGCTGCCACAGATGTTCTGCAGCAGAGCTGGGGATGAGATGGGAGAATTGGATCTGGGGGAATAAAGAGAGAAGAGATCTGCAGGCAGCCTAACTGGTTTGTGTTTCTGGACTTCTCTCAAAGGGGTTTGCTTCAAAATTTAGTTCTGATGCAGGAATGTATGGAGAGAAAATGGGAACTGTCCAGGCAGTCATTGGTATGTCCTTTCTTAGTTTTGGAAGCTGCAGGCCCTGCACTTCCTATATAAGCAGATATACTTATCCCTCTCAGGTCTCTGAGGTGGTTGAAGAATAGACAGCTAGAGTCTCATGTTAAATTTTGAGTTGTTTAGGAATCAAGAGGGTGTTATAGATCTAAGAAGATACTCTTAAAAGTGTGTTGCAAGTTAGTATGAATGTTGAGTCAGATATAGACCTTTAAACTCATGGAGATGGTTAGATAGTAGAATGTTAAAGTCAGGGGCCAAATATGTATAAACTGGACATGGGGAAGGTATACTGGGCCATTTAACTCTCATAAATGTGGCATATTTATATCTGTTGTTTTGTATAATACTTACTGTTATAAGAGAAGGAACCATCTGTTGGACTGAAAGGGGAAACTTCTGGGGGGAAGAGGGTGGAAGGGCGGGATAGGAAGGGGGAATAGGGAGGGGTTTGTGACTGAGATGTAACTTGAAGAAAAAAAAATAAAGTATTTAAAATAAAAAAAAAATAAAAGTGAGCCGCAGTCAGGAACTAACACTGTGGCATGAATATAACAAAAAAAAAAAAAAAAAAATCAAAGTGTACAAACTCTTTTTCTAAGATAAAATTCGTGTACAGATAAACACCTGTATATGCCACTTGGTGATTCATGCACACATCTGTGTAATAGGCCAAGGTACAGGGTGTCTATCACCCTGGAAATTTTCCTCTGACTCCTCCCAGACATCTTTGTGCTCCGATTTCTTCCTTCAAAGGCAACTATTGTTCTGAGTTTGTTCAACCTCACTTACTTTTGTCTGTTGTTAAATTTTATATAAGCTGAAGCATGCAATAAAAAGGGTTTGGTCAAAAAAAAAATTTAGTTCAAGGAAATTAATAAAACAATGTAGAGGACTACACCATCCTCACACATTATAGTATTACCCCGTTTTACTCAGTTTTGATAATCAGATACTTTAAAACAACTTTCTGTTTAAATGTGCATTTCTGTAATTTTGTGTAACCTCAAATTTTTTAAAAACAGAAAAGATGTCCATGCCAGGTAGGAACCTAAAGGAGGAAGTGGCTTTAAGGGCACAGCAATGGAGTGAACACCATGATGAGAGAAAGAAGGGGGAAAAGCTGAGGGTGGAATCAGAGCGCCTATTTCTGCCTGCAGTGTGGCTCTTTGAAGCTAGGATATCTTGTTTATCCTCAGAGACCTCCAAACTCAATAATGTTCCAAGAAACGACTTTCCAGTTAGCTGGCTCATAGGTCACAGTGATCTTCTCACAGCTTGGCCTTGGCTCCCTGAGAGGAATTAATGTTCTTCTTTCTGGACCTCAGCAGCTATGATTCTATATGTAGAGATTTCTTTTATAACTGTTGCTTCATGGGGGTGGGGCGCCTGCGGAGGGTGGGGGCAGAGGGGAGAGGGGGAGGGAGGGGGGAGAAGAGAGGACAGATAGGGAGGGAAGGGGGAGGGGGGAAACTGGAGGGTGGGAGATAGTGACTCGCCTCTCCCCTGGCACTTAGCTGCCTTCCTTCGCATTTTCCAGGGCTCTCTGAGCAGTCCCCCAGCTAAGAAATGAAGGGGTGGACTTGAGATGGTTAATCTTGGATATCAATTTGTCAGTTTGATTAGATCTATAATCAACTAAGAGATAAAAACCACTTGACATACCTGTAAGGGATTTTTTTTTTTAAATTGGTGAATTGAAATGGGAAGATCCATCCTACATGTGGGCAGAACCTTGCAGTGGCATCCCAGATACTTTTATTTTGTTTTTTTGGTTTTTGTTTTTTTTTTCAAGACAGGGTTTCTCTGTGTAACAGTGCTGGCTGTCCTGGACTCACTTTGTAGACCAGGCTGGCCTTGAACTCACAGTGATCCGCCTGCCTCTGCCTCCCAAGTGCTGAGATTAAAGGCATGCGCCACCACGCCCAGCTTTTATTTTGTTTTTTTGAGACAGGGTTTCTCTGTGTAGTAGTCCTGGCTGTCCTGGACTCACTTTGCAGACCAGTCTGGCCTTGAATTCACACTGACTTTCTACAGATCCACCTATCTCTGCCTCCCTCATGTTGGGATTAAAGGTGTCCACCATCACACGTGGCCATTACAATTTAGAACATCCATGTGGTTGCTGAGATTTGAACCTGGGTCTTAGAGAAGAGCAGCCAGTGTTGTTAACCGCTGAGCCATCTCTTTAGCCTCTCAGCGTCCCTACTCTATGGATGGTAATATGCTACTGTATGGATGCAACATCTGATTTTGAGACTCTTTTCCACTTAATTCTCACCTTCAGGTGAGCAAGACACCTCACATTTCTGAGCTTCAATGTCCTGAACTCTAAAATAGGTAATAAGTATTTGGGTACCAGCCTTATAATGGTTCCTTTGCAAAATAATGGGCTTAGTCAGCTATGTTGAGGGCAGATGTTATTAACTGAAGCTGAGGGACTGTCAAGAGGGGCCTTTGTTCGCCTTTCTGGATAATTATACTGAGCTCTCAAGAGTAGAAACAAGCCTAACTTAGAACAACCTTGCAGCTACAGCCTCGACCTTTGTCCTACCTGATGCCTTTTCTCCATCCATCATAATGGGCCTAATCAGCAGTTGAGGGTAGACATTATTAACCTATGCTCACTTGTCACTGAATTAGAGATAGGCAGCTCAGCTATCACTTTCCCAGCAGATCGCAGGCTTTCTGTTTCAGTTCAGTTACTTACTTACACCTTCCCTGACTACTCCCAGATGACAATTTTTTTTTTTTTTTTTTTACTTTTCATTGGTGAATTTCACATCATGAATCCCAATCCCACTCCTCTCTCCTTCCCTTTGTATCCACCCTTATAACCTTCCCCCTTCCAAAAGAAAATTAAAAATAAAAACAAAACAAAAAACGCCAAAACTCCAAAACAATAACAACAACAACAAAAATCTCATCATGGACGCTGTAGTGTGTCCCACAGTATACCCTTTTGTCCACACATCTTTACTTGCAGATGTCCATTGCGATGAGTCATTGGTCTGGTTCAAGGCCTCTACTACGCTATCAGTACTGGATACCCACTGGGACTCCTCTGATACCCCACTGATTGCCCTATGTCATGGAGATCCCACAATTTTGGGTCTGCTGGACCTGCCCTTTCACACACACTCTAGCAGTTCATAGATGGGGTTGATGTTGGGGTGGGTCAGCTCAAAGACCTGGATCTGGGCCTAGGTGGTAACTGAGTTGGTGAGCCCTCCAGTATTCCCCCACCTACCCCACCACAGTGAACTCTGTAGCACTGCACAGGCTAGCTTTATACAATTTTAAATATTGGGTATGAAGTTAAAAAAAAGTATTTATGGTAATTGTAAAAATGGTTGAATAAAATAAAGGGAGGGTGGGTTTAATACCCATGCTGGGTAGCTTTGTGTCAACCAAAAGCTAAGGTCATCTGAGAGGAGAACCTCAATTAGGAAAATTCCCCCGTAAGATCAGACTATAGGCAAGCCTGTAAGGCATTTTCTTTATTAGATACTGATAAAGGAAGGACCCAGTCCATTGTGGGTGAGGACACCCCTGGGCTGGTGGTTTTGTGTTCTATAAGAAAGCAGGCTGAGCAAGTCATGGGGAGCAAGCCAGTAAGCAGCACCCCTCCATGGCCTCTGATTCAGCTCCTGCCTCCAGGTTCCTTTAATGTTTGAGTTCCTGTCCTGACTTTCTTTGATGATGAACAATGTGATGTGGAAGTGTAAGCCGAATAAACCCTTTCCTCCCCAGGTTGCTTTGGTCGCGGTACTTCATCACAACAATAGTGATCCCAACTAAGACAGTACTCATCACTGCAAATAAAACAAATAAAAACAAAAATGAGGGCTGGGGATATAGTCAGTGGTAGAGCATTTACTTTGCAAGTGTAAGAGATTAGGTTTAATCCTCAGTAACACATACACTCAAATAAACAGACAAGGAAAGGAAAAAACAAAAGCTGAAATAAAGTTAAATAAAAGAAAAAGAGAAAAGAAATTGAATCTCACATTAATTAGCATGTCTTTAATGATAAATGCAGTTAAGACAATTTGAATGACTTATTAACCATTTACATGCTATTATGAATTATATATAATCATGTATTTTGGTTACTTGCTTGCTTTAGAAATAGGCATGATTGGTGGCATACGCCTTTAATCCCAGCACTCAGGAGGCAGAGGCAGGTGGATCTCTGTGAGTTCAAGGTCAGCCTGGTCTACAGAGTGATTTCCAGGACATCCAGGGCTGTTACACAGAGAAACCCTGTCTCAAAAAAAAACTAAAAAATTTCAAAAAAGAAATAAGCATGATTGATGACTGTGTGGGATAAATGATTACACAACTAATTAGTGGTAGGACGATGATTGATCAGCATGATCAATATGATAAACACGATCAATATGAACAACATCCATCTGTTCTAGGCTCGTCACGGGTGACTGCTGCTGGCTGGTTGGTTGTGGGTGTGCAGTGGGGTAACGGGAGAGCAGTCTGAGAGACCCACTCAGTTGGCTGATGACTGCCATTACATTAGTAGCTGGAAGGAACTGTCTCTTGTCACATTGTTCTACTGAAGCACTTCCTTGTTTTAAATGTAACCAGGAGGCTAAGAAGGTGTTTCATCTTCTCCCCAGGAGAACTGAGCACAGGAGTTTGTTCTCTACCAGTCCTGCAAATAGTGAGAGTGATTTGGGGACTGTGTATCGAACTTGAAGGCTGTCTTTTTAATGTAACTGTGTTGTAAATACTTGACAATACTGGACTCAGAAAACGGAACTGCAATTTTTAGCATGCTGTTTCCTCTATTTAGATTTAGCATCCACTCCACTAAAGACACTGTGCTATGCTCAAGGGTGTTGCAGGATATTTGATCAGGTTGTGAACCCTGAGATTGTGAACTGGAAAAACTTGTTTGTTGTTATGGTGTGGCTCAGCCCTAGCACACACCTTTAACCCAAGAGCTTTCTGCAAACAAGAGCTAAATTACTCCATCCTAGGTCAAGAGATGGAGTAAGCATTCAGCTGACAGGAAGTGAACCTAAGAAAACACAGGAAGTAGAAAAGAGGGAGATTGAGTGGAAAGATACTTAAGACAATGTGGAGAAAGAGAAAGGGCTTTTTCCTTCTGGGACTTCTAGAAAGGCCAGCTGGGTACTTTCTTTTCCTCTCTGAGCTAGCAGGTTTTCACCCCAGCATCTGGTTCCTGAGTCTTCATTGGTAATACTTTCTTTATTTTTTAAAACAACACAAAGGGATTCAAAAGGGGTGCAGAGAAGCTATTATCCCTAAGGAGGTCTTCATTTAATGGCAGTGAGATGACTCACTCAGTCAAAAAGCTCCAGGGTATCAAATAGAGTAACATTTTTACAGAGGTTTAGGTGGTGATTTGGTGCACAGATGCTGAGCAGCTAAGTTATATAGGAGCCTGGAGTTTCCTGGAAGAACAGAAGAGGAACAAGAAACAAAGTGAAGCGGAGAATGAAAAGGACTTCCAAGGCAACATCCAAATTCTGTGGGCACGGTTAAGAGTATGACGTTCATTGGAGGAATAAGATACTCAGTGAGGTAGAAGTGAGGGTACATATCAGGGTCCACACAGCACAGATAGGGAGACAGGTGAGAGTAAGATCAAAAAGGGTTTTAAAAAATGTTATTGTAGTGTCATCATAATCATGGATTCTGTCAGTTAAGTTGGCTGCCTTTTCTCCCCTTACTTGAATATGCTTCATGTAGTTCCTGAATGATTTAGTCATACACATGTACACACACACACGGGGGGGGGGGGAGAACTTTGAGAATTTTATACACTATGTTTTGATCATATTCCTTACAGATCTATTCCCTTTTCTCTATTTACCCATATTTGAGTGCTTAAAACAAAACAAAATAAAATCTCATCAAGTCCACTTTGTACCACTCATATGATTTTTGGATGTATGGCCTTCCACTGGATCTTGGTCAACTTACCAGGGTCTATATTCTTAGAGAAAACTGTCCCTCTCTCAGCAGCTCTTGCTCACAAATAGCTCCTCAGCTAAGGGTGGGACTTTCATGCTGGTTGCTGCTCTAGAGGCAGTGGGACCTGGGAGAATGGAGCCAATAAAGGAGGTGGGCTGAAGGCTCTTGCAATAGCCAACTTTATTCAGAGCATCAGACGATTTATACTCAGGGTTAGAGTGCTAGGGCTTAAATGGGACATCTCTACCACACCCTCTCCTCCCAAGGGTCAAGGATCATTGTAAATGAGGGGGAAGAAAAAAAATGTAAAAGCCAGAGACCCTGGGTAACTACCAGGAAACACTGTCTACTGGGCATAGTGGGACAGCTGCACATATAAATTCAGGGCCCCGAAGCTTTTTGTTTGTTTGTTTGTTTTTGTTTTTCAAGGGTTTTCAGGGTTTCTCTGTGTATCCCTGGCTGTCCTGGACTCACTCTGTAGACCAGGCTGGCCTTGAACTCACAGAGATCGTCCTGCCTCTACCTCCCGAGTGCTGGGACTAAAGGTGTGCGCCACCACACCAGGCAATTACAGACAGCTGTGAACTGCCATGTGGGTGCTGGGATTTGAACCTGGGTCCTTTGGAAGAACAGCCAGTGCTCTTAACTGCTGAGCCATTTCCTCAGCCCTGGGCTCTGAAGTTTTATCCAGGATACTGGATCAAGTCATTGGAGAATTTCAGTAAGAGATTAGTGACATGTTCAGAACTGTAACTAAGAAATATCTCTGCAGTTCTAGAGGAGTTATACCCAAAGGATAGGTTGAAAGTATGGGCAGATATACCATGTTAGAGGATCTTTCTGGAATATTGCTAGATAAAAGAATGATAAGGCGCCAGGTGTGGTAGTGCACAGTTTCTTTTTTTTTTTTTTGGTTTTTTGAGACAGGGTTTCTCTGTGTAGGCCTGACTGTTCTGGACTCACTTTGTAGACCAGGCTGGCCTTGAACTCACAGAGATCCGCCTCCCTCTACCTCCCGAGTGTTGGGATTAAAGGTGTGCGCCACCACATCCAGCATTTTTTTTTTTATTTTTTTAGTATTAGAGTGTTCTGTCTGCATGTATGCCTGCAGGCCAGAAGAGGGCACCAGATCTCATTATAGATGGTTGTGAGCCACCATGTGGTTGCTGGGAATTGAACTCAGGACTTCTGGAAGAGCAGCCAGTGCTCTTAACCTGTGAGCCATCTCTCCAGCCTCAGTGGTGCATACTTTTAAACTCAGCACTTGGGAGGCAGAGGCAGGTGGATCTCTGTGAGTTCAAGGCCAGCCTGGTCTACAGAGTGAGTCCAGGACAGCCAGGACTCTATTACAAAGAGAAACCTTGTCTTGAAAAAAAAAAAAAAAAAAAAAAAAGCTTCAGCTAGATAATAGCCTAGAATAGGGAAGTACAAAATGGCTCTAGCCAGTGCCAGGAAGGTGGATTCCTGAGAGTGAGGATGTTTAGTCCCCCATGGAAAACAGAACATAGAAGGATATATAACTGATAGGAAGTGTAAAGGAGGCTCTGCCTTTGGAAGAATTTTAAACTATTTTACACTAATGTGGTGAAGGCCTATTGAAAATGGTGATGAGCCTGAATTATCTATGAAATTGCATTCTTTTCATCAACTCAGACTGCAAAATGTTATATATGTTGGTGTTTTGATTTTCCAAATTCTTAACATACACACAAGGAAACCATTCTACAAACTGGCAGCGTTAGAAAGATCCCATTTGAAGGGGTCAGCTGTCTGTTTCAAGTGCACATTAAATGAAGCAACCATTCTGGAATGCTCATTTCAAAGAAATAGCTATTTAATGTTAACCAATATTATTTTACAGCCCACAGAAACTAACATTTTAACTATAATTAGATTCAGCTACAAGTACCAGAAAGGGCCCAAACAGCAGTAGTTTTGATGAGATAAAAATCTAATTCTCTCTAATGTCAAAGTCCAGCTTCTTGTTATTAGTGCCTGAAATACCCCATAAAGTTCCTCCACCAGTTTAAATGTTATCTCTCCTATTTATCGTTACCTAGCCAAACTCTGATTACTTCATAGTAAATGTTTAGCAACTTTTAAAATTGTGACTTCAAAGAACAATGTCCAAGTGCATAAGCAATTAAGATGATGCGATTAAAGGGTGAGGAGAGGTTGGAAACCTCTATTTAGGGCATCATGAGGAATGAGGTGAGAGGTGAACATTTTGAAAGCTGTAAGCCAGTTAGGAAGGAGTCCCTAGAAAGAGACGCAGTGAGCTCATTGTTACTTGAAGATAGCTTGAGAGAGTGGAGGAGTAAGAAATGTCAAGGATAGCAACACAGAACCATATCCTGAAGCCCTTTAACAGTTTACTGTCCAGAAAGGAAGGCTTCCAGGGTTTGGACTTGGTGCCTTAGTTCCCTCACATGCCTGGCTTTTTACTTTGGTCTGCTTGTGACACTGGATTGATCACTAGGAACATTCTGTCCCAGGACCTGACCTCTATCCTCTTACCCTTTAGCTAGAGAAGTGGGTAAGGAGAGCTGGGCCAGCTGCAGGGTGCTGGATCTTTCCTGGGACCCTCAGACTCAGTCTGGGATGAGCACTGTGCAGACAAGATTAGATTCAGCTACAAGTACCAGAAAGGGCCCAAACAGCCTGCTTAGCTCAGCTGGCTGATTGCTTTATCTGACCTCCTCTGATGTCACCAGCTCTGAGAGAGAGCCTTTCTGAGGAATGGCAACTGTAAACCCACAAAGAAATTGAAGTTTTCCTCATACACCCCCACAGACTTATTTGGTACAATGGCATGTGTATTCAGGAAGGGAAATTGAGCTAAGGTATAATCCTTTGGACTTCCTGAAGAATTTGGTTTTTTATGGCTCTATTTTGTTTTTGAAACTGATTCTTGCTGTGTAGCCCAGGCAGGGCTCAAAGTCACTGTTAGTCCATCCTGACCTTAAACTCACAATTTATCTGCTCTGATCTCCTCAATGCTGTGCTTATACACATGTGCCACTACACAGCCTGAGAGCTCTCATTCTACCCCTCCTCTCTCCTCCTCTGTGTGTGTGTGTGTGTGTGTGTGTGTGTGTGTGTGTGTGTGTGTGTGT
>CAJQZJ010004763.1:8560771-8587750 GCA_907164525.1 Lophiomys imhausi
ATGAGGGTGTGGTAGCACATGCCTTTAATTCCAGCACAAAAGATGGCAAGTGGATTTCTGAGAGTTCAAGGCCAACCTGGTCTACATAGTGAGTTCCAGGACAGCCAGAGATACAGAGAGAGACCCTGTCTCAAAATAATAATGATAATAATAAATAACAACACTAATAATAAATTTTAAGGGTTGGGTTAAGATAATAGTAATAGTTTGGAGCTTGGGAGTCATTCAGAACTGCTTCTATGTACTGTGAAATGAGGCCTCTTTATCCCATGTCAGTGGCTATGAAGTGACAATAGGAACTCACAGAGATGAAGCCAGGGGAGTTGTGGGCAAAAACTAAGATGGGATATGAGGCTGCAATTTGCATTACTACCTCTCAAGAGCAGTTCATCTGAACTCACTGGTAACTAGAAACTAAATGTGGAAAAGGGAAAGGAGCTGTATGGGAACCTCAGCAGCCTTCCTCAAGCAGATCCCTTCTCAAGTACCACTCCCCTACCCCCTCCTCCAACCCCTCACCCCTTCCTCCACACCCTCGCCCACTCCTTCACCCACTACTCTCCCCCCTCCCCCACCTCATCCACCCCCAACTTCTTACTCTCAACAGGGAAGTAGCCTCTCCACTGGAATTAACAAATAAGGTATTCTTTACAATTGCTTGAGCACAAGGGGGGTTTTGCCTCACAGGGTCTCCTCTTGCCTGCATTTATAGAATGCCCAAGGGAGGAACACTCCATTAATCCATGCTGCTTCCAAATCCTGAAAAAAACATTCACAGTATAACCAAAGAATACTGTCTATTGAAAAGATATGCCAGCAATAAAAATGTAAGGTTTATCAAAAGAATGTGCTAGCAATAACAATGTTAGCAATGAGATAAGATGCAGTTTCTCATAGATTGTCTGGATATAGCCCAGAACTGTAACCTCACAATGGAGAACACTGGCTTGGAATTAGACACGCAGACAAGGGACTGAGTTGTAATTCCTGCACAAGTCACTTAGCATTTGTAACCCTCTACTTCTCCATGGGAAGGTCAGAGATAAGAATGCATTTGTACCTCAACGGGATGCTAGGAAGACTAAATAAAACCCATGTCAGTATACACTAGCTCAAATCATTGCCCTCCTCATCCCTGTACTTTCAAAGTGTTTCAGACATAAGAACATTAGGAGAGCATACTTTTAAAATAAAACAATTTTTCTTTGTATGTTTGATAGTGAACATAAGATTTTTTGATTCAGTCCTCAAAGTTTCGACCAGTTGGATTTGCTTTTTTGGCATCCTAAGATCATATGTATATTCAGGAGGAAGATATTATTTACTCAACTTTCCTGGTTAGAGATTTTTTTTTTTGTATGAATAACACATTCTTTTGGCTGCAGGCAAGCTGACTCAGTAAAAAGAATATTCAAGCAAATCATGGAGAAAAGTAAATTTTTCAGTGACCTTGTCACTCCTACCCTGCGAGGTGGGGGTGTTTTCACCCTAGCCTAGTCTCTTAATGCTGTAGTTTCTCTATTCATCAAATGTAGTGACTAACCAGTCAAAATGGAATCAGCAATAGAGGACTCTATGGTTTGATTGTGAAATGTCCTCTAGACTTATCTGTTTGAGCCTTCTTCTTCCTTGGCTGGTGATATTTTGGGAAGACAGAAAATATCAACATCAGGACAGTCACTCAATAAGAATTCTGAACATTAGTAGAGCAAGTGATAACTTTGATGAGAGATATGTTATTGTGCAAAGAATTAGCTGACTAGCAAGTTATCCGTGGAGAAGGGGAGTTAGAGGAGAGGAGAGAGGAGGGTCCCAACAGTAGACTCACTTGCCTTTGCATTGACGAAGCCATGCATGGAACTTCAGGTCAGGACCATGGAAACTCCAGAGTACCTGAAATGAATAAACATAACTTTTGTAAGATAAGGTGCTGACCGAAGAAAAAGAAAATCATGACATGGAGAGAAAGAATGTTAGTAAAACCCTATGAACAAAATGTCAGTTATATCAGAAAAAAATCATGGAATGCGTTTGAAACTAAAATGTCACCCTTACTGTGTGCCTGCCATGTGGCCTTCAACGGCGCTAGCTCTCCAACAGGGTAGATTGGCTACAGCCTATCAGTGAGAAAGCTAGCAAGGAAGAAAGAAAATACAGAGTAAAGGAATCACAAGGAAATACTGGATGGTAGCCAAAATGGAGAAGAAAGAAGGGAAGAGAAGCGTGCAATCAATACAGAGAAGGGAGCGGGGTTTGAGGGAATGACTGAGGTGAAGTTATGGCACACCTGTGTAATCTAATGGAGTTAAGTTTTGAAACATTAGACTAAAATAGTCAACTACACTTAAAAAATTTTTTTTTTTAATTTTGTGTGTATGTGTGTTCCCACATGCACCCAGGCTTGAACTCACATTGAGAGATCAAAAGAGGGCATTAGATCCTGTGGAACTGTAGCTGTTGGCAGTTGTGAGCTGCCTGACATGGATGCTGGGAACCAAACTGAGGTCCTCTGGGAGAGAAGACAGTGCTATTGACTTCTGAGCCATCTCTCCTGTCCCAGGAGTATCTATTCCTTAAATATTTACTTATTTTGAAAACGATTTAGAAGGAACCTGTTAAAACTGGCTTTGGTGGCACAAACATCTTAAAACGGTACTTGAGAGGTTGAGATAGGAAAATCTCAAGTTCAATACCAGCCTTGGCATGCCAGAAAAAAAAAATTTTTTAAACAAAACAAAACAAAAAACCCTACAGAGGTAAATATAACAAGAAAATCTTATTTTAAATGAAAGTAGAATTGAACTCCATGATTCCACTAAAGTGTAGATGCTAAAAGGTGTGTGGTCATCTCATTAATTTGGGTGCATAGCTTTTATTCCCGTGAGTTTTTTCCATTTTAGCTAGCTCTAACAAGGCTCGTGGAGGCTTGCTTTGCTCCACAGCCACCTCTGATACAAGCCCAGGATGACCTCCCAACCTTCTGCACCAAGCCTTTAGGAGGAAGGAGACTAACAGACTAATTAGATTGGTCACTAAGAAAATATCGAGCATGGTCCACACCCAGGTCCAAAATGCTGATGCCACAGGAACGGAGCGTGTGGGCTTGCCCTGCTGTCTAAGAATGCCTACCTCAGACTTTTTAGCTCACACTGAAAATTAATTTTGTTTTTCTGTCTTTCATATTTTGGCATACTGTATAAAAAGTGTGACACGAGGAAGCGAAGATGGCTGCGACCTACACTGACGCATTTTGAACATGGGGGGGGGGAAGAGCCATAAAAAACACAGAGTTATTGGGCACTGTGCAAAAACGGGAGGGGCAAGACCCTCCCAGGAACACTCACAGCTCCCAAGGGACTGTTAAAAGTCCCAGGGTAAGGCTCTCTCCCCATCTCTCGCAGACACGGAAGCCACTAAACCCGGGATTCGGGAACTCCCATTTGGAGAGGCGCCTGGTAAGATCGACCCCAAATCACAGCAAGCAGAATCAGAGGCCACTTGGCGATAGTTCACTAGCCTATTGGACTCCCCACACCTCAGGTAGAACTTATACCCACTTAAAAAATTTTGCGAGATAGTGGAAGTCTTAGCAAGGAACAAACAGGGGGCTCAGCGGGTGGTCCGCAGCCACTTGTGAAGCAGAGGACGGGAGGTTCCGAGAGAGCTAGGGAAGCCTGGAACCCAAAGGCGGGCGGGAGGGGCCGAATCCCATGCATTCACGGCAGCCCAGCTGGGGAGGGAGCCCGGCTGGCAGGGCCAAATCCCCGCGAACCCACGGCAGGACAACTGGGGAGAGAGTCAGGCGTGGGCGGGGCCAGGGACCCGAGCACGCACGGCTGAGCTGCTGGGGCGAGAGGACCACTCAGGCAGCTGGAGGATCTGGGGCTCTGAGTACCCACAGCCGAGCAGCCAGGGTGGGAGACCTGCGGCTGCGCAGACAGGGAGGGAATCAGGCACAGAGGCCAGGCCTGTGGCGAGAAGCCTAGTGAGAAACCAGAAATCGGGACCATAGCTGTATTCTGGAAAATCCAGACATATTAGGTGTGGAGCCAGACCCTGTCAGCCTCCGTGATGACAAACAAAGCCCACAGAATCTGTGCCTGGGCAAACATGTCCACACCATCAGAACCATTACAGGCTGATAACTCAGAGTGCAACATAGAGAAGTCTGAATTGGGAGCAGTGAAACAATTCCGGTCCATTACTCACAACCTGGGAATAGGCTGCACCAGCTCACAGTGCCTCAGGCGATTAAAACCACAGTGACCCTGAAATCCCCCTGTAAGCAACGACAGATAGCCAAGTAACTCGTCCCCTGCACCAAATCATTCACTGTGGATCCAAGCACAGAAAACGACAAGAACAGACAGCTAAACGCATCCAATAGCCAAAGGTCAAAAAAAAAAATAGAAATCAAGGAAATATGACTCCAACAAAGCAGAATTATCCTAGCTCATCCAATTCGGATGACCTCACACCAACAGAAACACATGAAAACGTTGACAATTCTGCATTATGGAAAGCGATAGAGTCCCTGCAAGAAGAACTTAAATCTATGAAGGAATTCAAAGAAGCCACAATTCTACAAGTCAAAACAAGGAACAACAACATTAAAGAGCTCCAAGCCAAGGTGACAGAGCTTGAACAGGAAAAGGAAAAAGCAATGAAAGATTTTCATACAAAAACAAGCAAGCTGGAGAAGGAAATGTACAAAACGAACAAAACCATACAAGACATGAAAATAGAAATAGAAACAATAAAGAAAACACAGTCAGAGTTGAAAGAGGAAGTGGAGAACCTAGGGAAGAGAACAGGAACTACGGATGTGAGTATCAACAATAGGATGCAAGAGATGGAAGACAGGATCTCAGGCATGGAAGATTCAGTGGAAGAAATCAGTACAACATCCAAAGAAAATGAGAAGGCTAAAAAATCTCTCACCCACAACATCCAAGAAATCAAGGACTCAGTGAAAAGTTGGAACCTAAGAATTATAGGTATAGAGGAAAGAGAGGACTCCCGACTCCAAGGTCCAGGAAATATCTTCAACAAAATCATAGAGGAAAACTTCCCAAACCTGAAAAAAGAGATGCCAATAAAAATCCAAGAGGCTTACAGAACACCAAACAGATTAGACCAGAAAAGAAACTCCTCTCGCCACATAATAATTGAAACACCAAATGTACAGAACAAAGAAAGAATATTAAAAGTTGTAAGAGAAAAAGGTCAAGTCACATACAATGGCAGACCCATCAGAATTACACCTGACTTCTCCTCAGAAACTTTAAAAGCTAGAAGTGCCTGGTCAGATATACTACAAGTCCTGAGAGATCATAGGTGCCCAGCCAGACTACTATACCCAGCAAAACTCTCTGTCAACATAGATGGAGAAAACAAGATATTCCATGACAAAATCAAATTTAAACAATATCTACCCACAAACCCAGCCCTACAGAAAATCCTATAAAGAAAATCCCAACCCAGAGAAGAAAACTCCACTCAAGAAAACAAAGGGAACAGAAAACCCCTCAGCAACTAAACCAAAAGAGGCACAGGACCACCACCTATACCAAACTAATGGGAAATAACAACCCCAGGTCACTAATATCTGTCAACATCAATGGACTCAACTCCCCAATAAAAAGACATAGGTTTACAGAGTGGATCCACAAGCAAGACCCTTCCTTATGCTGTATACAAGAGACACATCTAACTACGAAAGATAGACACTGCCTCAGAGTAAAGGGCTGGGAAAAGGTTTTCCAAGCAAATGGACCCAGGAAGCAAGCTGGAGTAGCCATCCTAATATCAAACAAAATAGACTTCCAATGGAAGTTAATGAAGAAAGACAAAGAAGGGCACTATATACTCATTAAAGGGAATATTCATCAAGAGGAAATCTTAATACTGAACATCTATGCCCCAAATACAAAGGCACCTACTTTCGTAAAAGAAACACTTCTAAAACTTAAAGCGCACGTCGATCACAACACATTAGTAGTGGGAGACTTCAACACCCCACTCACAACAATGGACAGATCATCAAGACAGAAGACAAACAGAGAAATATTTAGTCTAACAGACATCATGAACCAAATGGACCTAACAGATATCTACAGAACGTTTCACCCAAACACAAAGGAATACACCTTTTTCTCAGCACCCCACAGAATCTTCTCCAAAATCGACCACATAGTTGGTCACAAGGATAGTCTCAATAGATACAAGAAAATTGAAATAACACCTTGTATCTTATCAGACCACCACGGAATAAAGCTGGTCTTCAACAGCAAAAGAATCAACAGAAAGCCTACACACACATGGAAATTGAACAGCCCCTTACTGGATGACCACTGGGTCAGGGAAGAAATAAAGAAGGAAATCAAAGACTTCTTAAAATCCAATGACAATGAAGAAACAACATACCCAAACCTATGGGATACATTGAAAGCTGTGCTACGAGGAAAGTTCATAGCACTAAGTGCTTTCAAAAAGAAAATTGTGACAGCTCTTTTTAGTGAACTAACAGCTAAGCTGGGTGAATTGGAAAAAAAAGAAGCAAACACTCCAAAGAGGAGCAGAAGGCAGGAAATCATAAAACTTAGGGCTGAAATCAACAACTTAGAATCAAAAAGAACTATACAAAGAATCAATGAAACCAAGAGTTGGTTCTTTGAGAAAATCAACAAAATAGACAGACCCCTAGCCAAATTAACTAAAAGGCAAAGGGAAAGAACCCAAATCAACAAAAATCAGAAATGAAAAGGGAGAAATAACAACAGACATTGAGGAGATCCAGAAAATATTCGGGCATTACTTTAAAAATCTATATTCCACTAAATTTGAAAACCTAAGCGAAATGGACAATTTCCTCGATAAATTCCACCTACCAAAACTAAATCAAAATCAGATTAACAGCTTAAACAGCCCAATGACACCCATGGAAATAGAAACAGTCATTAATAATCTCCCAACCAAAAAAAGCCCAGGGCCAGAGGGCTTTAGCATGGAATTCTACAGGACCTTCAAAGAGGAACTAACACCATTACTTTTCAAACTCTTCTACCACATAGAAACAGAAAGAACACTGCCAAACTCATTCTATGAGGCCACTGTCATTCTGATTCCTAAACCACACAAAGACCCAATAAAGAAAGAGAACTTCAGACCAATCTCCCTCATGAACATAGATGCAAAAATACTTAATAAAATAGTAGCAAACCGAATTCAAGAACATATCAAAAGTATCATACACCATGATCAAGTAGGCTTCATCCCTGGAATGCAGGGATGGTTCAATATACAAAAGTCTATCAATGTAATTCACCACATAAACAAGATGAAAGAAAAAAAAACCACATGATAATTTCGCTAGATGCAGAAAAAGCATTTGACAAAATCCAACACCCCTTCATGCTAAAAGTTCTGGAGAGAACAGGCATACAAGGACCATACCTAGAAATAATAAAGGCAATATACAGCAAGCCAGTAGCCAACATCAAATTAAATGGTGAGAAGCTTGAAGCATTTCCTCTAAACTCAGGGACAAGACAAGGATGTCCACTTTCACCATATCTCTTCAATATAGTACTTGAAGTCCTTGCTAGAGCAATAAGACAACTAAAGGAGATCAAAGGAATAAAATTGGAAATGAAGAAGTCAAACTATCCCTATTCACAGATGATATGTTAGTATACATAAGAGACCCCAAAAACTCCACCAAAGAACTCTTACAGCTGATAAACAACTTCAGCAAGGTGGCTGGATACAAAATTAACTCAAAAAAACAGAAGCCCTTCCTTATACAACAAACAAATATACTGAGAAAGAAATAAGGGAAACAACCCCCTTCACAATAGCCACAAACAACATAAAATACCTGGGGTAACTCTAACCAAGCATGTAAAGGACGTATATAACAAGAACTTCAAGCCCCTGAAGAAAGAAATGGAAGAGGCCTTTAGAAGATGGAAAGATCTCCCATGCTCATGGATAGGTAAGATCAATATAATAAAAATGGCTATCCTACCAAAAGCAATATATAGATTTAATGCAATTCCTATCAAAATACCAACACAATTCTTTATAGACCTGGAAAAGATAGTCTCAACTTCATATGGAACAACAAAAAGCCCAGAATAGCTAAATCAATCCTGTCCAATGAAAAAACATCTGGAGGTATCACCATCCCAGATTTCAAGCTGTACTACAGAGCAACAGTAATAAAAACAGCATGGTACTGGTATAGAAACAGACCAGTGGATCAATGGAATCGAATTGAAGACCCAAACATGGATCCACAAACCTATGGCCAACTAATCTTTGACAAAGAAGCAAAAACGCACAATGGAAGAAGGACAGCATCTTCAACAAATGGTGCTGGTCCAACTGGATGTCCACTTGCAAAAGAATGAAATTAGACCCATACCTATCACCTTGTACAAAACTTAATTCCAAGTGGATCAAAGACCTTAACATAAGGCCGGCCACACTAAAGATACTGGAAGAAAAAGTAGGAGAAACCCTCGAACTCATTGGCACAGGTGACAACTTCCTGAACATAACACCAACAGCTCAGGATCTGATATCAACAATCAATAAATGGGACCTCATGAAACTGAAAAGCTTCTGTAAGGCAAAGGACACTGTCATTCAAACAAAACGGCAACCAACATACTGGGAGAAAATCTTCACCAACCCCACATCTGATAGAGGGCTATTATCTAAAATCTACAAAGAACTCAAGAAACTAAATGCCAAGAAACCAAATAATCCCATCAAAAAATGGGAGATGGAGCTAAATAGAGAATTCACAAAGGAGGAATCCCTAAGGGCTGAGAGACACCTGAAGAAATGTTCAACATCCTTAATCATCAGAGAAATGCAACTCAAGACGACCCTGAGATTCCACCTAACACCTGTTAGAATGGCTAAGATAAAGAGCTCAAATGATAGCTCATGCTGGCGAGGGTGTGGAGAAAGGGGAACCCTACTCCATTGCTGGTGGGAGTGCAGGCTTGTGCAACCACTATGGAGGTCTGTCTGGCGATATCTTAGAAATCTAGAAATAACCTTGCCTCAGGACCCAGCCATAGCACTTCTGGGTATACACCCAAAGGACCTCTCACGGAGACATAGGGAAGTCTCCTCATCTATGTTCATAGCAGCCTTATTTGTAATAGCTAGAAATTGGAAACAACCCAGATGTCCCTTAACTGAAGAATGGATTAAAAAATTGTGGTACATCTATACAATGGAATATTATTCCGTTATAAGAAACAATGAAATCATGCAATTTGCAAACAAATGGATGGATCTAGAGGAGCTCATCCTGAGTGAGCTAACCCAGTCTCAGAAGGATGCACAAGGCATGTATTTACTTATAGTAGGATTTTAACTATATCGTACAGGATATCTATACTACAACCAACACACCAAAAGGAACATGGACATAATTTTTTTTTATCTTTTTCTTTTTCCTTCTTTTTTTCTTTTTTCTTTTTCCTTTCCCTTCTCTTTTTCCTCTCTTTTTTTGTTGATATTCTTTGTTTTTGTGGGTTTGTGTGTTTGTTGGTCTTTTTTTTAGCATTCCCCCAGTAGCAAGGAGACACCATTCACTGGCAGTACTGCCTTGTAGGCCCACGGTGAATGAAGAGGCTCTTGGCCCTCATATGACTCCTGATCTGTGGTGAGAGACTGTTAGGCAGGGACACTCCACCCCAGAGGAACAAGACGGAAGGGTCAGGGGGTAGAGCATGGGAGGGTAGGGCTGGGAAGCGGGAAAAGAGGACAATATGATAAGGATGTAACCTGAAGCAACAAACAAATAAATTTATTAACTAAAAAAAAAAAGGCAGGTGGCAGGGCTGAAACACTGTGAGTGGAATAGAGGATACAGCCATTCGGCCTGGTTTTGAAGACCTCTAGGTGTAGAGAAGACGTGGAGCCAAGGTAAAAAATAAGAGAATTGTGGTATTGGCCCATGCCTTTGACTTCAGCGGAGACGGGGGGAGCACCGTAGAGTTGGTGGTCTTATGTATTCTGGAGTCATACGGAGCGGGGTGGTGAGGATGCATACTCTTGGTCCCACCATTCAAGAAGAGTACACCCTTGGTCCCAGCTCCCAGCACACTGGAGACAGAAACGGGCAGATCCTGGAGCTCAGGGTCAGCCTGATGCAGGGCAAACACTAAATAGAGAAAGACTTCGATCCAGGAGTGGTGGAACACATCTTTGATCCCTTCTGATGGGAAACAAAGGTCTCTGATCCCAATAATTAGAGTTCAGAGACACACACATGGGATTTGGAGGGACCTAGGTTTGGAGGCTACTTACAAAAGGCCTTCTCGATGCAGGCTGATTGTCCTTTGGGATCTCAAAATATATACACTAGAGCTGGTTTAGCTCCAAGGTGACAGAATGATCTCTTCTTTAACCCGGATTGAAAGATAACGCTTTGTATGTTGTCGGAAGGCCAAATTTGCTTCAGGAGAAGTACTACCTAGCACCCCCCCCCCCAAAAAAAAGAGGGCAATTGTCCCAGGGTTGGGATTGGGGCAGGGCTCTGCTCTTATCTTTCCAGGAGAATTGAAGCGTCCATTAGGGGAGCCCGGGGACGGCTGGACAGCGGAAACCACAGCAGAGAACAGAATCAGGCACCAAGGAGGACAAGTGACCCAGTTGATTCTGCCTAGCAGACTTCCTCAATAGCTGTCTCCATCTGGGGCCTGCAACCACCACGGCAATCCAATGTCACTGGGACCGTTCAGCTCTACACAATGCCCTGGCAGGAACCTCAGTGAAGCCTGCAAGATCAGCTTCTGCCTACAAAGCCCTTAGGTCATCTAAACAGCTGAGAACAGAAGGACTGAACATAAAAGGATTGTACTAACATTTTAAACCATTTTTTCCATTTGGGTTTGGGCCCCAAACAGGTCTACTACGACCCAAATCAGCAGGAAGTCACTTTAAGAGAGCGACGTCCCATGCCCAGAGGGTGGGGAAGGTGTTTCTCTGCCCTTCTTTTTGGTTATTTGAAGGATAACTGAAAACTGCGATATTTAGGGGAAGAGATTACAAGCTGATAAATGGTCCTGTCTTAATGGGTTTTGGAGGTTAGCCCCAGGGACTTCCTACTTTTCCCTTTCTGTATCCTTCTTCCTCTCCTATGTAGGAGTGCATAGGCTTGAGAAAAATGAGATATAGACATAGCACAGGAAGGTCCAAGAAGAAGGGCCAGATTATTGAATATGCCCTTATACCTTTGTATATTGATACAAAATTAGTAGTTTATTCGGCTAAAGTGGTATTGACCATTGTTTATTGTGCAAAAATAAGATTGTATTGGATTACATCAGTATTGATCTTTGTATATTGATACAAAATTAAGATTATAGTTGGCCACAATGGTATTGACCCTTGTATATGGACGTAATATTAAGATTGTATTGGGCTCCATGGGCATTGACCTTTGTATATTGATACATAATTAAGAGTATATTTAACCACAATTGAATAGATCTTTGTATATTGATACAAAATTAAAGGTAACACTTCCTAATGGTATCATACCTAGAGATACTTAAAAATAAAATGTGAAGCTCTGGCCTCTTGATACCAACCGTCTAAAACGGTCTAGGATAGTTAAGTAAAACAAACTCCTAGTCATGCAAACATGTCACTTTGTTAGCTACTATGACAGTCTATCACAGATATTCTCTAAACTACCCAGTAATCAAGTTGCTAAGAGACAAGCAATATTTGCTTATCTAAATACAAGAGATGGATAGGGCATCTTCAAAAACCCCAAGAGATCTGCAGAATATGGCATTCAAAGATGTTATCTTAAATTAAGATTTTCTTTTTTTTGTTTTTTTTTTTTGATATCGAGACATATCAGCGCCTGACAGCACCCCCTATTCTACTCCAAGTAGAAGATAAGCATCGAAGAACCTCCAGTGTAAGATGGTTGAATTAGTGGCAAGCCTATCTCTTGGCATGAAAAAACCCCTTGCTCCAATTGCAGACAGACTGCTGTCCAAAAAGGACAAAACTTGGTAGCAGGGAAGTCGACAGCCTAACTCTGCCAAGACAGGGTAGGTAAGTTCTTCATAATCCTGGCTCTACAACAAATGTCTGTCAGAGAAACAGGACCCAAAGGCTGAAGACTGATGCAGGAATGTATGGAGAGAAAATGGGAACTGTCCAGGCAGTCACTGGTATGTCATTTCTTAGTTTTGGAAGCTGCAGGCCCTGTACTTCCTATATAATCAGATATATTTATCCCTCTCAGGTCTCTGAGGTGGTTGAAGAATAGACAGCTAGAGTCTCATAGTTAAATTTTGAGTTGTTTAGGAATCAAGAGGGTGTTATAGATCTAAGAAGATACTCTTAAAAGTGTGTTGCAAGTTAGTATGAATGTTGAGTCAGATATAGACCTTTAAACTCATGGAGATGGTTAGATAGTAGAATGTTAAAGTCAGGGGCCAAATATTTATAAACTGGACATTGGGAAGGTATACTGGGCCATTTAACTCTCATAAATGTGGCATATTTATATCTGTAGTTTTGTATAATACTTACTGTTATAAGAGAAGGAACCATTTGTTGGACTGAAAGGGGAAACTTCTGGGGGGAAGAGGGTGGAAGGGCGGGATAGGAAGGGGGAATAGGGAGGGGTTTGTGACTGAGATGTAACTTGAAGAAAAAAAAATAAAGTATTTAAAAAAAAAAGTGTGACACATTCGTGGCATGAAAACTGCAGAGAGCGGTGAGATCTACAGTGGGATTTTAGGATGTAATCCAGCTGCTGGCCTAATGAGACTATGCAAATCGACACACTAGCCTTTTCTGTTCTGGGCTGTTGAAACTGTGAGACCAGTTTCAAAAGAGGGTTAAGTGCCTCCTTTCCCCTCCCAAAAAAGGGGGAGGGGAACCCTCACATATCTTACTAGTTGGTAGGAAATCTGATATTTTCTGTTGTTCTCCAGGGACTATCCCAGAACACACAATTGACGGAATTAAAATTTAAAACTTGTGGCTCCCCCCAAACCCCCACAAGACAGAGTCTCAGTCTGTGGCACAGACTGGATTTGAACTCATAGTGATCCTCCTGCGTCAGCCTCAGTGCAGGGATCACAGGTATGTACTGTCATGTCCACCAAGGCTGTGGCTTTTGACTGATATCTAAGCCTGTTTTTATTACACCTTGCCCTGCCTCAGCGATCTGTGTTCCCTTTTTCTACATCAGTCTTCCTTCGAGTTGGCATAGTGCTGTATGTGTAGAAACCCAGTTTGTGAGTTTGAGGCCTCAGCTGCAGTATACATTCCAGAGCCAGCTTGAGGTACACAGTATCCCCCGAAATCCTGAGAGATAACCAGAGGGTAGTGATATTTACTGCGGCTGACGATCAAACTGACAACTTTTGCCTGCATCTATATGCACAATATTGACATGGGAAAATTTCACATAGTAAGACTGAAAGTTGCTCTCAGTGTAGTTGAGCAAATATAATCAACAAATATCCTTATTTTACAAATATTCTTGCTCTGTACCCTGTCAGTGTAGAAGTGGCTCTGCTGCATGGACAATCTGATTTTAAAAACCAGTTTGCTTATAGACACGCTATAATCCAAACATCTTGTTTAAACTGAAATAACCACTTGTCATATGAAGTTGACATGTTGTAACTGTGGCCCAAGCTACAGCCATTCTGCACTTCTGTTCCTCCTCCCTAATGTGTCCTGGCTTTGATTCTGCATCCCCAGAATTCTCACCCCTATGTTAGTTTTTCTGTCTAGAATGCCAATCTCCAAATACACACTCCCACTTAACTTTTAAATACCAATATAAGTTCTATTTTCCCAAAGAAGTTTATTCATCTATGGTCAATCACCTTTTGTCAAAGGCCGCTGCTCTGTTAGGGTATCACTTCCCCATCATTCTAGCTCCATTAACCATGTTCACTTCTCCAACTTTAAAGAAAGAGCTGGCCATCTGACAGCCCTGAGGGCCCACCCCTGATGCTCTTTCTACCCAGCTCATGCTGTGATGGAGGTAGAAATGGAGGCTTCATACAAAGGTGTTGAAGGAGAGTGGAACAGAATTCTGTAAGACAGAAATAGACTGCTGGTTTTTTGTTTTATATAACTTGTTCCAAATTCCCTACAGCAATCAGTACAGATGTCCTAAGCTCACTGTCTGAAGCCATTATTAAAATGGTTCCTACCTTTTGGTCAGCAGTACAGTAAGAGTTCCTGGAAAGAATAAAATTGTGTTTGCATTTTAAACACTGTTCAGTAATTTAGAGTCCCTTTGTTTCTCAGTGTCAGCCTAGACTTGCCTATAATTAGAATAAATAAATCTCAAAAATAGTGAACATTTAACACTCATTATGTGCGAGGCCCTCTTTTGATCATTTTACTAAACTTTAATATCCATAGCAACTCTACAAGGTAAGCACTAACCTTACTGCTATTTTACAAGGGCAAACAAACACTCAAGGATGTTAACTAATTCACCTGAATCCACACAGTTAATACTTAACAAAGGCAGAATTCAAAGTCAGGTAATAACACCTTGAGCTAAGTTTTGGGAACATATGAATTAAAGACTCTGAGGAACATAAGATGAATTCAAAACAACAACAACAAAATCCAACATTCTGACATCTGCTGTGTCCTGGCTAGTTTTCATGTCAACTTGACACGAGCTAGAGTCATCTGAGAAGAGAGGACTTCAGTTGAGAAAATGCCTCCATAGGAACCCGTGAGGTCAAACAAAAGCCCCAGTCACTTCGAACGTTAAGAGGCATCTTTATAACATTGTGTATAACATAACTGATTTTATGCAAATATGCATTTCTGTCAAAGTGGGTTTCACAGATACTGTGTTGGTTTTGGTTTGTGGTTTCTTCTATGGATGGAGGTCACATTTCATGTTCAAATGTCACTGATGATTGTGCAAGTACACAAGTGAAACTGTGATATCTGCTATGTGCCCACAGCCGATTTGTTGGTTTTTTGTTTGGTTAGTCATTTTCCATAGAACCTGCCTCTGTTTGGGTCTGCCTCTTCCTCACGGGTGGAGACATAGGTCAGATGGTAGAGCACTTGCTGAGCATACATTAGAGGTTCAATCCCCATTACTGCACAAATTGTGCATAGCGATGCATACCTGTGATATCGGTGATGTCAGAACCTAGATTTAAAATTATACATATGTGTATATTTATATATGTCTTTATGGGTTATAAAAACAGGAAAGGAGGGGAGAAGAGACGAGAAGGAAGGAAGAGAAAGGAGCAGATGTGATATGAAAACAGAGGGGAGACTGTATGGGAAGAGGAAAGGAATCAGCCAGAGGTTGGCAAGGTCCTGAGGAAGGCCAAGGGAGAGAGGAATGGATGAGAACAAAGTGTAGTGGCACATATAAAGTTGTTTGTGGTGGTGTGAATGAGAATGACCCCTGGGGGGTCCTATATTTAAATGCCTACTCACTAGGGAGTAGAATTGTTTGAAAGGATTAGAAGGATTAGGAGGTGTGGCCTTATTGGAGGAAATGCGCCACTGGGGGTGGGCTTTCAGGTTTCAAAATCCCACACCAAGCCCAACGCCCTGAGGATCAGGATGTAGAACTCTCAGAACTCCAGAGCCATGTCTTCCTGCATTCCATCATGATTCCTCCATGACGATAACGAACTATAAGCTGAAACTGTAAGCAAGTCCCAAATTAAATGCTTTCTTTTATAAGAGTTGCCTTGGTCATGGAGTCTCTTCACAGAAATAAAACACTAAGACACATGCTGTGTAGACAAAGCTTTTCAATTGTCCGATATATACATTCTGCTTTATTTTACTGTACTTAATTTATTGTGCTGAATACCTCTACCTTTCTTCCACTTCTTGTTCCCTTCAACCCCTCCCCCACCCTAGGTGGGAGAGAAAGAAGGTTAGGGGGAGAAGGGACATACATCTCTTTGAGCTACTTCCTGTTGATTAGGGTCACTGGATTCTTTGGGGGTAATACCGGTCTCATTAGAAGTCAGACCAGCAACCCAGGAGACAGCAGCAGGAAGAAGAAGCAGCAGTTTGGGGGAGCACCAGCAACTGGGAGAGCAGCAACTGATGTCTACCTTGTGGCCCTTTCTCTTCTTTGTAGAGCTTTCTCCTATTTCTCTGTAGAGCCTTTTCTCTTACTCCTCTGCAGAGTCTTTTCTTTTTCTTTGTAAAGCCACTTTACTCTTACTTCTTTGTAAAGCCCATTCTCTTTTACTACTTTGTGGAGCTTACTTCCTTGTGAAGCTCCTTCTCTTTTCTTTTTGTAGTCCTCTTCTTGGGGCTTTGGCTTTTTTCTCGCTTTTGTAGAGCCCCCTTCTCCTTGGGACTCTGGCTTTTTATTCCCTCCTTTGTAGAGCCCCCTTCTCCTTGGGGCTCTGGCTTTTTATTCCTCTCCCCCAAGTCCTCAGAGTTAAACTTGCTCAGCTTGTTAAGCCACACCGATGCTAACTCAGGAGACCGTTAATACTTTATACTTGTGTCTTAAAGCATCTCACCTGGGATTAAACAAAAACATTCTCACAATTGGTTTTAATAAACTCCTACCAAAGGCTGGGCATGGTGGCATATCTCTTTAATATATGCACTTGGAGGCACTTGGAGGCAGAGGCAGGTGGATCACTGTGAGTTCTAGGCCAGCCTGGTCTACAGAGTGAGTTCCAAAACGTCCAGGTCTGTTATACAGAGAAACCCTGATTTGAAAAATCTAAAAAAATGTAAACTTCTACCACAATGCTGTGATGACTGTTAGTAACAGCGATTACTGTTTTACTATTTGCTAACTAAACAATTAATTTCAAAAATTCAGTCTCAAAAAAGAAACAAAAAATGTAACTTTGATGCCATATCTGCTATTTCTCTCTCCTCTTCCTCTCTCCCCATTTCTCTTTCTTCACTCATTGATATCATATACAGATATCAGGAATTTCCCTCTTATCAGCCCCAAAGTTACCTTCAGACATCAGGCTATGCCACCTGGTATTATGCCATGTCTGAAGGACAAACTATCCCTCCTACAAAAATCACTAGCTCATGGACAGCACTGAGCTTGCAGCTCTTACCAAATTTCCACAGCTGCTCCTTTGCATCTTGTATTTCCAGACCAGTTTCAATCCAATTTCCAGCCAGTGTTCCCATGATACATTTGGCTGTTATTCCTGTTTGAATTACCCCAAATTCGATCTATGTGTTTACTTCCTTTGTTCATAATATAAACCCTGAAGACCTTTCCCAACATCCCATTGTCTGGATCTACCTGTTACCTGTGGTTAGGATCAAATCAGACATTTTGACAAGAGCACCTGAGTGGTATTTTTACCACTTATGGCATAACTTCCAAGACAATACTCCAGGCCATTTCACTGGTCAAGCTCTGCCAGTGTACTGTGGCAGCCTCCACTGTAAAAGCATATTATGTTTCTGTAATTAGTCCTCTGGGGGCAGATACTTTAACATCACAAGAGCATTCTGCTACCATAAAGCTTTTCACTTGGTGGTTTGTGTGTCTCTTCTTAATGAGTTGGACCAGCTTTTCTATTATGGTGAATATTAAAAGTGGAATGCAGTCTTCCATCAACATTGAAGAAAAGAACAGAGTGGTGGGAATACATTCACCATCTTAGGACTTCTGTTACTGTGACCCTCGGTTCATCTGACCTTATAATTTCAAAGGTATTAAGGTATTCAAAGCTCCTGATGCCTTGGGAGTCAGTCACTTAAGACAATCCCTTTCACACATTGATTTGAATATCACCATCCTAAAGGAGCCCTTCTTTGTTGACTCCAAGCAAAGACAATAGTTCTCATTTGTGCCTAGACTGGAATCTATATGGACTGACACTTTAATGCACACAATTATGTATTGTGTTTTCTTCCTGAGCCCAGGAATAATAGGAATCTGGTCTTACTGGTCTTCACATGTTTCCTGGTTGGTTTTTTTTTTCTTTTTTTTTTTTTTTTGGTTTTTTGAGACAGGGTTTCTCTGTGTATCTCTGGCTGTCCTGGACTCGCTTTGTGACCAGGCTGGCCTTGAACTCACAGAGATCCGCCTGCCTCTGCCTCCCGAGTGCTGGGATTAAAGGTGTGCACCACCACGCCCGGCTTTCCTGGTTGGTTTTTATTGTCAACATTATACAACCAGGGTCACTTGGAAGAGGAAACCTCTACTGAAGATTGTGTTCATTAGATTGACCTGTGGGCATGTCTGTGAGGCATTTTGTTGGTTGTGAATTAATGCAGGAGGGCCGAGCCCACTGTGGGCAGTACCATCCCTAGGCAGGTGGGCCCAGGCTGTATAGGAAAGCTGGTGGAGCATAGATAGTGAATCAAGCCAGTAAGCAATATTCCTCTGTGGTTTCTGCTTCAGTTCCTGCTTGAATTTCTACCCTAATTTCCTTCAGTGAAGGACTGTAACCTGGAAATAGCAGCCAAAGGAACCATTTCTTTCCTACATTTGCTTTTGGTCATGGCATGTAGCACAGCAACAGAGAAGCAAACTAGACCAATAACCATGACCCCTCACATGACGCTTAGTGGGTACTTAGTTACTATGGAGTTCACACACATGGTACACATCACCTAGCAAAACCCCTAAAAAGCAAATAGAGTACATGCCATTTGTTAGTTTCACACAGACAACTCAGAGAGGGTGGGTGGCTTGCTCCCATGATCTGGTTTCATGTCTGGTGACAGTGGTCAGCCCTTCAGTTACTACCTAAGAAATTACAGTGAAGCTTGCCCAGCCCCAAAAGGTTTAAAGAAATATGAAAATGTTTCAAGTGCTTGATTCTGTCCTAAAATGTCTGGCTCATTTTCAGAAAATCTTACTTTCTTGTATATTTGCTCCATTTTCCCTTGACTGTACGGATCTCATTTTGCAAAGGGAAAAAACTGAGTCACAAGAAGAGAGTAAACTAACTTGTCTCACCACACTTCTAGATACCAAAAGCACCGAGACTTACCCAGAAGGTCCAGAGTGAGGACTTAGGGTTCTCAAAGGAGTCCAATCATTGCTTTACTTTGGAACAATTGTTACAGCTTGACAAAGAAGAACCAGACAGGCCAGAGAAGATCCTCATTTACCCAGGAAAATATATCTGCTAGGGAAAGATTCAAGTGACCTTCCAGGTAATGAATAATCACAGGCAAACCCAGGCTTCTTCACCCAGAGCTTTTGGCTACTGCCTTGTTGCCTTTACTGGGTGCTCCTTTATTGGTCTGAGCATACCCTTTATCTTCCACTTGGGCAAAGGAAGGAAATCAGCCTTGTGCCAAGAATGACAACCAATATTGGTTGAGCACTAAGCGTGTGTCTGGAAGTTTCTGAGTGTCTTAAACAAAATGTCACATTCTATTCCCAATTTCAACCTATAAAATCGATGTTGCTCTGAGCAGGGCTTACATATTCCCATTTGATCTGCAAACCACCATCTATGTAAACTTTCCTATATTTATATCTGAGAAGTATAACTAATTTAGGAAAAGGTGCATAGTGTTAGTTGCTTAGTAGATTAAAAACTCACAGGGACCTTCAGAGAAGCTCAAAATCACTAGTACACAGCTGTGTGATATATGTGTCATCATTTTGGTGGCTCACAATGAAAACTACCTTTAGTGGCATTTGATTTATTCTGCAATAAGTTTTATACTTGCTGAATATCATTTAAAATTCCATTAATTAAATATATACTCTGGTGGTTTGAATGAGAATGACCCCCACGCTCATTTATTTTAAATATGTGGCCACCAGTTGATGGAGCTCTTTGCGAATGATTAGGAGGTGTGGCTTTTTTGTAGGGGGGTGTGTCACAGGGGGTGGGCTTCACTCATACCATTCCCAGTAGCTCTCTCTACCTTGTACTTATGGATCTAGATGTAAGCTCTCAGCCACTGCACCAGTACCATGCCAGCCCGCTTGCTGCCATATTCCTCATTATGATGTTCATGGACTCTAACCCTCTGGATCCATAAATCCCAAATTAAATGTTTTTTTTCTTTAATAAATTGCTTTGGTCATGATGTTTTTGCAATAACAATAGAAAAGTAACTAGGATATGGTGATAAGGAAGTAAGGTAACCTGAAAAGGTTAAATACCATGTTCTTCCACATACATGATCTTGGGGGTGGGAGGGGGCGACTATGAGAACAGTAGAAAGATTGGTGGTTTCCAGGGATTTAAGGGAAGGGGAGGAGGGGAAAATTGTGAAACACGAGATTTTTTAGAAAGTTAAATAATCCTGTACTGTTTTGGGCATATATATTGAACATGTCAATGTAGACATGTTCAAACAGAGCTCTCACCAAAAATGAACCCTGTTGTAAACTCTGGGCTTCAGTTATTAAACATGCCAATCCCAGATCACATTCATAACAAATGTGCCAGGCAGGACTTACAGAGATGGGCTCATTCCTGGGGTGTGTGGTGGGGGTGGGGAAGGCTGAGTGAATTCTGTGCTCTACAGAGAAGGGAGAAACATGTGTTTAAGGAGAAGAAAGCATTTACTCAGCCAGTGAATCCTTACAGACACATGAAAACCTGAATCCCTAGTACATTTCACATAAGTTCTCAAACTCAAGTTGAACAATGAACATCATGAATTGAAAATTAGAAATAAAGTGTCAACTGAGAACCCCCCCCCCCGCCCCACACACACACACCTTCACTGGGAGAAACTCTATGTTTGTTATTCGTGCACTTGTTTGAAACAGTTCTTCTGTTGAACCCTGGGATGGGTTCCCGAGGTCCTGACACCCAGAGACCACCAGATTCGTTGCAATATACAGGAGGTTTATTTAAGCCGACATGCCGGGGTTCGACTGCCTCATGGAGGAGTGAACCGCCAAAAGCAGTTTTCAGGCAGTATTTAAGCACACAAGATGCAAATGGGTGGGTGCATAAAGGAGTAACTTTAGCCAGCTAGGCGAAAGTCGCAGGTGGGGATAAGGGAACAAAGGGGATGTTTAGGTGATGTTGCAGGTGGGGATTGGGGAGTGAGGATAAGGGATCAAAGGGGAGTGGAAGCTATCCAGTCAGCTATGTAAGTTTAGATAGTCCCAAGGACCAAGTTCTGTGGAATGTCTCAATGACCGAGTTCTGTGCAATGTCTCCAGGAGTCATGAGGTCAGGGTCTCATGAACGAAGGAGAAGGCCTTCCTAGGGAAGTGGTATTTATTATTATTTTTTACAGCCTTACATTCTCCTCTTCTTCAAGTGAGTGATTTCAATCCTGAAATCAGGGGTCTGATTCCTCAAGTGGGATCTCGGCATATTGTTGTCTTAACATGAACACTAGAACAGCGCTGACCCATTCTCTAACAAAGGAAATTAGTCGGCCTAAAATGCAGGGCCTAAGAAGATACTCTTAAAAGTGTGTTGCAAGATAGTATGAATGTTGAGTCACATATAGACCTTTAAACTCATGGAGTTGGTTAGATAGTAGAATGTTAAAGTCAGGGGCCAAATATGTATAAACTGGACATTGGGAAGGTATACTGGGCCAATTTACTCTCATAAATGTGGCATATTTATATCTATTGTTTTGTATAATACTTACTGTTATAAGAGAAGGAACCAGCTGTTGGACTGAAAGGGGAAACTTCTGGGGGGAAGAGGGTGGAAGGGCGGGATAGGAAGGGGGAATAGGGAGGGGTTTGTTACTGAGATGTAACTTGAAGAAAAAAAAATAAAGTATTTAAAAAAAATGCAGGGCCCTAGGGTGAGTAGTAGGAGGAGGATAATGAGGGGTACCATCACTGTGGATATTAAAGTGGCAAACCATGGGGTTTTAGTGAACCATGAATCAAACCATCCCTGGGAACTCTGTCTTTCTTTTTGTCTGGTGTCTATCCTTTCCCTTAGTTTAGTCATAGAGTCAGTAATGACTCCAGAATGATCTATATAGAAACAACATTCTTTAGGGCAGCACATAACCCTCCTTCTTTTAGAAATAGAAGATCTAACCTCTCCAGTTCTGCATGACTACTTCAGACAGTGAAGATAAGGATTCTTTTAATTTTGAAATGGAATCCTCCAGTACCTGTAGGTCAGTATCTATTTCTTGACGTAGACTAGCATAGTATTGTGGCACCTCTTCCTATTCTGGTTGCCACTCCTAAACCCAGTATCACAGCAAAAGTCATTGTTACAGGTTCTCTTCTAGTTTTATGGCCCCCTCATAGGCGTCTAAGAAGGAAATACAGGCTGTCTAGAAGGGCTAAGCCATAAGCAGAAAAAGGCATCTTTCAAGTCCAATACTGTATACCACGTTCACTGAGGGGGAAGGGTGCTAAGGAGGTTGTAAGGGTTGGGCACTGTAGGGTGAAGATCAGCAACTCTTTGGTTAACTTCCCTTAAGCCCTGGACTGACCTATAATCATTGGTCCCAGGCTTTCAAACTGGGAGCAGAGGGATGGTCCAGGCTGACTGTTATTTAACAAGGACCCCCAGCTCGAGGAGCCGCTGTATGTGTGGGCGGATGCCATCTCTGGCCTCTTTGCTCATGGGATACTGGCAGACCGAAACTGGGGTGGAGGTAGCTTTAACCTCCACCACCACGGGTGGGTGATGTTTGGCCATTCTTATGCCAGTAAGTTCAGCCCAGGCTGAGGGAACCTTGGCCATCCATTCCTGCATATCCTTTATCTGAGGAGGGGGTTTTTCGAACAGCTTATGTTCATCTTCCATCCTCATAGTGAGGACCTGATGCGGCCTCCCGTCTCTGTCAGTCACTGATGGTCCTTCTGCTTGGAAATGAATTTGGGCTCCCATCTTAGAGAGCAAGTAATGGCCCAGGAGTGAATAGGGGCACTCAGGGATCATGAGGAACAAGTGGGATACCCAGCCCATACCCAAGTCCACTGTTCTTCGGGTAGTCCGTGTTTATCGTTTATTCCCTGTGGCTCCCTGCACCCAGGACCTCTTAGTGGATAGTGGTCCTTCTGATCGGAGGAGGAATGAATGCTGAGCCCTGGTGTCCACCAGAAACTGGACGGGTTTCCCCTCCACGTTGAGAGTTACCCTAGGCTTGGGGAGGGGGTCCGAGCCCCGACTCCCCTACTCTTCTTCTAAAGCCAGAATTTTTTCTCTGGGGGTCCTCCGCTCTTCTTGGGGCAATCCTTGAGCCAATGCCCTTTTTCTTTACAGTAGGCACATTGGTCTTTGTCCAACGGTTGCCTCCTGCCCTTTCCCTCATCTTTCTGACCTCGCCTTTCTCTCTGGTCTCTCTTGTTTACTGCAGTGGCCAGGATTTTACTTAAAAATTTTCCTGTCTTTTTTCTCTTTTTAACTCTCATTCATCCTGTTCCCTACATCTTCTCTCCTCTTTTTCTTCCTCTGTCTCTCTTTTATTGAACACTTTATCTGCTTCTTTAACCAAGTCCTAGAGCGAGAATCCTTGTAGGCCCTCCAGCCTCTGCAGCTTTTTTCTAATATCTGGTGCTGACTGATCAATAAAGGCCATGGCTACTGTGGCCTTATGTTCCTCAGAGGTAGGTTCATATGGAGTAAATCTCTGAAAAGCCTCCATCAATCATTCATTGGTAGCTTGTATTCCCCACAACCGGTCTACCACCTTGTTTTGTTGTGGCTTGTGGGCCTGTGGTCTTGCTCATGCTAACCCTCATTCTTGACTTGTGCAGCTGCTGAGTTCATGGACCACTGTGGGCCTGCCTACCAGTGAGGCTCTAGAACCCTCAGCCTGTGCCCTAGCTATGTGAGGTCGCTAATGCTGGGTGGGAGAAGCATCTCATATCTTCCACTGCCTGCAAACAAAAGCACTTAAAAACAACAGGTTGCTTTGGCTCCCTAGCTGGCCCAGAGGCTCAGGCCAAAATCTGGTGGGTAAGCTGAGTGAAGGTCACACCATCTTCAGGTTCACACTTCAGGTTCACACTTCCTGATCTTGTTGATGTTGAGTTCAGTCCCAGGACCTCAGACTCTCCCCATTAGACGGTTTTGTTGTTTTAAAAGGCACTTGGGAGACTGAACCATGAGAATCTTAAGTTCAAGACTATCCTAGGCTACTTTTCGAGTTCTGAGACTGCCCTGGTTACATACTCTCAAGCAAAACAAAATAAACAAAAACCAAAAACCAAATAAACAAAGGAGCCATCTCATCTCCTTGATATAAACAGACATCTGGAGCCTGCACTCCCGCTCTTCTGGGTGAACAGGGATAAACTTGAAAAGCTCAGATGCTGGGCAGGAGATTAGCTCTGGAAAGGGCTGACAAATGGGGTTGCCAAATCAGGACATAAAGAACAAAATACGACAGTGGTCTCTCCAGCTGGGTCAGCTCAGGACCTTGAAACAGGATGTAGAGAGAAGGCAGTTGATTGGGTGGTCAGGATACGAAGATAGTGGTGATGTTTGACGCCAGATGGGCCCACTCAGATCTCCCCAAACAGGATGTGAAAAGTAACAGGTGGTAGGGGTCAGCTAGCTGGAGCAAGTTAAACTGGCCTCCTTCAAGACCTCCCAGCCAGGGAAGCACAGGCAGAGGGCTGTCTCCTTTCGCCTAGTAAAACTCCGTTCATCAGCTTTTCATCTTATGCATCTACTGAATTCTGGGTAAAGTGGGACTCCCAAAACATCACGCCTCATTCCTGGAAGTACCTACTCTAAGAGAGCTCAAGAAAGATGGAGAGAAGAGGCATAGGGGCTGTGATTTGCTCCTCTGTTTTTCTGAAGAGAGAGAGAGAGAGAGAGAGAGAGAGAGAGACAGACAGACAGACAGACAGAGACAGAGAGAGATAGAGACAGAGAGAGACAGACAGAATGTGCGCATGTGTATGTAAATACCAGAATTCAACTTAGTATCTTCAATCACTCACCACCTTATTCTTTGATAGTCTCTCATTGAACCTGATTCTTGCTGACTAGTCCAGCTTGCTGACCACCAAGCTTCAGAGGACAGGATTTGCTTGTCTTCACCACCTAGTGCTGGGTTACAAGTGCCCACCACCATGCCCAGCTTTCTACATAGGCGCTAGGAATCTCTACTCAAATCCTCGGGCTTATGTAGCAGACACTTCATGTACTGAACCTTCCTTCAGCTCCTCAGCTTGTATTCTTGCTTCTTTGCTTGTTCTAGTTAAACTCTGGGCTGCTTGCTCTGCCACTGAGTCTCGCCTGAATTCTTTGCTTTAGTAGATCCGAGGCTGCTGCTGGGATGGAGACCAGAGGAGGCTGGACACTTCCTGGTGACACTATTCAATTCTGTGACATCTAATCACGGATCCTCACAGCAGTACAATATTCAGAACTGGCAATGTCAGCCACTGTTCAGTTATGTGTTTATATAGACATGGCCAAGACCTTGCCATTGAATTCCTGTGCGCCTGATGTTAATTTTCCCATCACATAAATATCAGGAAAAGAGCTTTCCTATTGATCCTCAGAGTCCCGAGTATTTTCACCCATGGGAAAGAGTAAGATTTGTGGAAATTGTGAAGATTTAACAGTTATTTTGATACACTGAAAATGGGTTTTGGCCAGATGTGGTGACCTACACCTTTAATCCCAGCACTCAGGGAGCAGAGGCAGGCAGGTCTTTGTGAGTTCAAGGTCATCTCTCAATCTACATAGTGAGTTCCAGGCCAGCCATGGCTACAGAGAAAAAATAAGTTTTTAGTAATGATATTTGGAATAATTTATTTTGAGGAAATTACTTGCTGAGTCCATTTTCTGCTTCCACTTGATTCTTGGTGTTTAATGGCTAAGTGCAATCTCTTTTATTAGCTTATGTTAACACTGTAAAGGAATCATGATTAATGAGCATAGCTATGTTGTAAGGAGGTTGTTTTCTCTTGTTGGCCATATTTCCATGGGTGAATAACAGATTTCCCAGTTAACATTTGCTTTTATTATAATCTTTCCTATTCTTACATTTGCTTTTCAGGCAAAAATAATTCACTTAGTATATTAGGGATGAATTTTAATAAGTTGCCTGAAAGAATAGTTGTACCCATTATGGTTAATTTTTATTCGATAAGTCATTTATCAAGTAATATCTTTTGGCTATTTTGAGGACTGTGAGCAAAACACATAAACTCAGTACTGATATCTGAAGTATTATAATGATGATTTTGTATGTGTGGTAAGACTAACAATGATATATAATTTCTTGAGAATTTTATTTTTAAGTGCATTTTTATAAGCTTACTTCCATCTCTCCAGTGTTTTATGATTTCAAACTCAGTTTTTAAGTAAAATAATTCAAGAATGGTAGTTTGTTAAAATCATAGCTCCTTGCCGGGCGGTGGTGGCGCACGCCTTTAATCCCAGCACTTGGGAGGCAGAGGCAGGCGGATCTTTGTGAGTTCGAGGCCAGCCTGGTCTACAAAGCGAGTCCAGGACAGCCAGAGATATTCAGAGAAACCCTGTCTCGAAAAAAAAAAAAATCATAGCTCCTAAAGAATCAGAACACATTAATTCCCAAATAGCAAGATATCTTCAAAATTATTGTATCATTGGTTCTCATGCCTTTGGGATTATTTCATTATTTCAGCAGGAATCTAGTCTTTGAGCACAAAGGTAGTTGAGAATGATTTTGTTTTTTTGTTTGTTTGGTTGGTTGGATGGTTTTTGGTTTTGTTTTGTTTTGTTTTTTGGTGTTTCGAGACAGGGTTTTTCTGTGTAGCCCTGGCTGTCCTGGACTCCCTTTGTAGACCAAACTGGCCTCAAACTCACAGAGATCTGCCTGTGTCTGGCTCCTGAATGCTGGGTTTAAACGTGTGTGTCACCACACCCGGCGAGAATGATATTTTACTGTTTGCTTTGTTGTATATTCAGGGTCCCTGGCCATGTAGTCCACAATAGTTTGAACTCATGATTTTCCTACCTCAACTTTTCAAGTATTGGGACTATGGAATTTAATGTGTGTGTGTGTGTGTGTGTGTGTGTGTGTGTGTGTGTGTGTGTGTGT
>CAJQZJ010004763.1:8587760-8608621 GCA_907164525.1 Lophiomys imhausi
TGTGTGTGTGTGTGTGTGTGTGTGTGTGTGTGTGTGTGTGTGTGTGTTGGAGAAAGGTCTTCAACATGGTTTTTAGAAGCTGATTTCAGTGGTTGGAGATCTGGTTACTGCCCTTTCTGAGGCACTCTCTGATTGGATAATAAAGGTTGCTGATGGCCATTCAGCTGGACAGAGAGTGTATAAGAAGGCAGAATTTCCTAGGAGGAACTGAGGAATCCTGGGAAAATACAGAGCAAGCTCTCTTTCTGCCAGGAGACTTGGAAGCAAACTAATGTCTCAGTGTGAGCTCTGAAGGTATAGTAAGCCACGTGGCAGATTGAGACTAGTTGGTTAGGTTCATTTATATGAGGTAGTTGAGAGTCAACTAAGGCCTAAGCATTGAAACATTAAAAGGTCTTGGTTTATTTAATTATTTGAGAAAAGGCTGCCATTGGTCTCAGGCCTTATCACCAGGAGAGGTCAGGCCTCCAGCTAAGATGGGCCAGGTGAGCCAAGCCTGCCAGGCCTACAGGTCTTTGGCTTTGTTTTTGAGGTAGGGTCTCTCTGTGCAGCCCTGGTTATCCCGCAACTCAGTCTGTAGACCAGGCTGGACTTAAACTTAGAGCTCTGCCTGCTTCTGCCTCCCAAGTGCTGGAATTAAAGGCAGGGACCACCACTGCTCAGTTTAATGTATATTTTAAATTGTTTTCTACATTGTATTTATTTATTGTGTATGCAGAGAGAGATCAATGGGCAACCTGTGCAAGTTGGTTCTCTACTGCCATCTTATGTGGGTCCCTGGGATACAGCTCAGGTTGTCAGATTACGGGGGGGGGGTGGGGTGTGGGGTGTGGGGGGAGTAGGAAGTTCCCTGTTTGGCTGACCCATTATTTTTTTCTCATTCCTAATATTTGACACTTTTGCTTGGGGGCAATAAGACTATTCCTTCATCAAATATAAATTTCCTTACGTAAATCATCATTAGGGAGTATGGTAATGTTTCCTTGATCTATAAAATGGCAAGAAACCATTTGTGTTGTAATGAGGCAGAAGAGACTGTAGTACTTCAGTTCAGAAAGAGATTTACTGGGAAATGATAATCTGTTGGGATTTTGCCTGTGATTCTCATGAGCAAGTGCTTCTGTTCAAAGCTGTGGAGCACTTCCTACCCTCTTAGTCCTGTTTCTTTCATGTGCACTTTAGGGGAAAATAAGTTTACATTAAACCTCATTACACCACATATGGTTTCATGTTTAGTTACAACTGTCTAGGTGTAACAGGCTTTAGATCATAGCATTCAAGTGTAAGCATGTCTGAGGGACTGAATAATAAGGTTTTGCAAAGAATAATCCAAATAGTCTCATTTCTTGGAATCTACAAGTAAATCCTGATGGGGTGATGTTATGCATTCTGAATGTTAATTAATTGGTCCAGCTTGCTGTCTGTTACTTGTTTTCTAATCATTGTCTCTGATTGGTTGAATAAATGCTGAGGCCTGAGATTGGGCAAAGTCAGAGGTAGGTGGGACTAAGGTGCAGGGTTCTGAAGCAGAGAGGTTGATGGGAAAAAGAAGCCTCCAGTAGATGAAGTAAAAGAAACCTCCAAGACAACCAGCAAAGAGTAGGAAGGAGGACATATGTCATGGGTTAGAGAAAAGAACGTCATTCCATGTGGGCTGGAACATCGGCCTAGTGTAGAGAACAGTAGTTCAGGGGGGTGCATGTATATATGTGGTTGTATTTGGGTAATAGAATTATGAGCTAGCTTAGATGGGCTAAGATTGCTCAATCTAAGCCAAGTCTTGTTAAAATCCATGTGGTATCTGTATGCTCATTTATATGGCAGGTTAATGATTAACACCACCAACCAATTAACTGTATTCAAATAATGATTAATAATTTAATTAATTATTTCCACAAAGTCCTTTTTGTTTCCCATCAATTATGTCATGTGCAGATACTATTTATTCCTGTCACATCTTTATACTTCCTGCAAGAAATGTTTCACATCCTGATTGGTTTTTTTTTTTTCTGTTTAATAAAGAGCTTCCCGAGTGAACTGTGTAAAAGAATCAGATCAATGTATACAATAGTGCTAGCCACACACTAAATCTGTGTGTCAACTCTGAGAAGCTGGAGTACATGAATGACAGGCAAAAAATAGGCAGTTGCAGGCTGGACATAAATGTGCACACATTTAATCCCAGCAGAGGTAGAGAGCAAGTGGCTTTGTGAGTTTATAGCCAGCCTGCTCTACATAGCAAGTTTCATTCAGGCTAGCCAGGTGAGACTCTGTTCAGGAAAAAGAGAAAGAAAGAAAGCAATCACAGAAGAAAGAGAATGTAGAGTTGAGCAATATTTACATATTTGTTTTGAGAACTGTGAAGCAAAATACCAAGAAGTTTCATGGGATTTGAAGTGGTAGTTTAAGTTGGCATTAGTTTGCAAAGAAAGTCCTTTCAGGACCAGTCTTATTTTATTTTCATACTTGCCTCTAGGAAACTTTGAGCAGAAAAAGAGACAAGAAGCCAGTCTGTCACTTCCCTCTACTGTGGCATATGGTCACTGTCCCTTGGGAGGAATAAATTTTCACTGTCACGCCCACTTCAACAGGAAGAGTGGACACCCTACCCCATTAGGCTCTTTCCTTTGCCATGTCCAAAATTGTCCAGAATCTTCCAGAAAGTTTGTCATTGGGGATTATCTGTATTTGCTTTGGTTTTGTAGCTGGAGCCAGAGCTTGCCCTTCCCAGAGAGGTATGCACACTGTCATTCCATGAGAGCCCTCCAAAAACTAGCCATACAGGGCATGCTATGGTGCTCTTCCTGCTGTTGCAACTGAGCCCTGCCGGACATGAGGAAACTGCCTTCACCACAGCTTGTACTGGCTACTTCAGTCAACAAACCAGTGCTTCAGGGTGCAGAACAGAAAGTTATCACCACAGATAAGCATGTCAGAATCAAAATGGGACAGGGACAGTCCTACTGTCACTCCTATCCTCAGAGTCCCCCACCCCCATAAATGACTAATTTTGGGAAGGATTCTAGTTTCTTTCTGCTATGTCATCAATTCAGATTCCCAGTTCTCTTGGCCATTTTCTCTCTCTTTCTTTCTCTCTCTCTCTCTTCTGGGAAAAGAACCTTGTATTAGTCAGGGTTCTCTAGAGGAATGTACCAATTGCAAAGGGGATTTGTTAGATGGCACTGGCCAGGTAGGCCAACAATGGCTATCTACCTGCTGAAGAGGCTGAGGATGCTGAAGCTGCTCATTTGCTGAGGCTGGATGCCTCAGCAGTCTCAATCTGTCACTGAAGAGCTGGAGGATTCCTGGGGAGCTGTGAGTCTTCAGTCCCTTGGGAAGACTGAAGGGGCTGGGTTCCTGTGTCAGCAAGAGGATGGAAGCAGGGCAGCAACAGGATAGGTGCACTCAGCAGCAAGCCGTGGAGGCACACAGGCAAAGGCAGCATCCCTTTCCACTCAGACTTCTTATATCTGGTGCCACCCACACTGAGGGACAGTGTCTTACTTCTTACCTATTGCTGTGAAGAGACACCATGACCAAAGCAACTCATAGAAGAAAGAGTTAGTTGGAGGCTTAGAGGTGCAGTGGGTGAGTCCATGACCACCACGACGGAGAGAGAGCACAGCAGTTATGATGCTGGAGCAGTAACTTTGGATCAGTCCTGACCTGAGTGTGATTTTAGTTAGTTGTATTATTGTTAATCAGATTCTATCAAAATTTCGGTACAGTGCTATAATCCTTGTGTCCTTATGAAGGGCTAATGAAGGTATTTCACATAGGTAGAAGCTGCTAAGATGAATTAGCAAAATCAGTTATCTCATGATATGAAGGAAGCTGTCCTCTGAGTTCTCATTTTTACCTCAATTCCAGGGTCAACAGATGCCTGACCCTCCTGAATAGCCTTGCCCAAGACAGTCACTTGACCCTCCCGAATAGCCTTGCCCGTGACTGCTGAACACTGATTCAAGGTTCACCTTGGGTGTGGGAAGGGTGTGATAGGAATTTGGCTAGATAAGAGATGAGTTCAATGAAGCCCAGGTTCTGATGATAACACCACAGTTTTATATCTGTGAACCAAAGGTCACAAAGGCTCTTTCAATGGAAAGAAAGTGCTAGAGTCAGGAGAAGGGTATCACAGGGTCCTTTCTAAGGATGCAAAATCTGAGATAAAGTGAGAGAACTATAATAAAGTATTCACAGATACACCTTGTGACGATGGGCTGGAAATGTGTTTTAAGCAAACTTAAAGAGCACAGAAGTGTTGCTCTAGGTGTCTGGTTTTAAAAGGTACATTCTCTGCAGGCAAAACAACCCAATCCAGGCCAAACTAAAATATATAAAGGCAGGCTTATTGGATAGAAAAGGGAAAGAGAAAGGGCATGCTCACGGCACGCGCAGAGAGAGAGAGAAAGAGAGAGAGAGTTAGAGAGATAGGGAAAAAGACAGAGAGAGAGGGAGAGAGAGGGAGAGATGGGGGGAGGGTGAGCCCAAAATATCCAGATTATATAGAAAAAGGTAGTGGGCTTGCCCTGTAACAGGTAGAGCCTGAGGCATGCTGGGAGAATCTGGAGATCAGGTCCCATGTCTTAAGTCAGGCATCAGAGTGTTCAAAAAACAGAAAGAGAGCTGGAGAGAATGGAGCCTGGGGTGGGAAGAAAAGAAACCCCAACAGTACTTTCAGGCCTCAGAAGGGGTTCAGCTTGTTCTGATTGTACTAGGAAGCAAAGCACTGAGAATTTATGGAAAGTGACACCATTTCCATAAATACACCATCAACCATAATTAACAGTTTTATGTTACCATGGCTTCTATGTGTATTAATAAAAACTAAAATCAAATTAATAAAAGTAGGATGGTGACTTTACTTGCATGAAGATATGGGCATGAGAGATCTTTAATAAAGGCTTAATAAGATCTGTTCTTATCTGATGTCCTTTCATTCATAGAGAAAACAGTATCTGAGAAAAAGTGTCATGTGCAGAGGCAGAACAGGTGGATGATGAATGTGAAAGGTGACTCAAGGGGGAAAATGGGATAGAAAACTCATTACAAACAAAAGATCAGCAATCCAACAAAACAAAAAACAAAAAACCACAGTTATGGAAAGAAGTAAAAATGAAGTTTAGTTTTAAGAACTGAAACTTCTCTTAATAACCTGGAAGTAAGGAATAATGGAAAAAGACACATTTGTATTTCATTTGGAAACAACATAAACTTCCCATCCAATTATATTTAATGGACCAAGTTTTGGATGAGGGTTATAATCACATCACAGGAAAGGAGCAGCTATTATTACCACACATCTACGTGTATCCTGAAGAATTTTATAATGACATGTATTTAACCTTCTTGTGCAATACTGAGAAACATTTTCATTCGTAACTGTACACCATGCCTATGATCCCAGCACTTGGGCAGTGGAGGCAGCGGTATCAGCCGTTCTAGACCAACAGCTATTTAGAATGTTTGAGGCCAACATAAGACTCTGTCTCAAAACAAACAAAAAAGATACATTTTCATAAAATATTCTAAACCAAACCAAAACATAAACAACATAAAAATCCAAAATATGTTTCTAGAATTAGGTAAATAGCTACAATTAGCATTTTAATTATGTTTTCCTGTCTTTTTTTTTTTTTTTTAAGGTGTGTGCCACCATGCCTGGCCATTACAGACAGCTGTGAACTGCCATATGGTGCTGGGATTTGAACCCCGGGTCCTTTGGAAGAACAGCTAGTGCTCTTAACTGCTAAGCCATCTCTCCAGCCTCTGTCTTTTTTTTTTTTTTTAAGGTGGGCACAGCCTCCCCCTCCCCACATATACACTAACACACACACACACACACACACACACACACACACACTCACACACTCACACACACACACAGACACACACACACACATTTTGAGACAAAGTCTCAGTGTATAGCTCTTGCTGCCCTCTTGCCAGCCTCCTGGAGATGTATATTTTGGAAGAGCAATTTCATGTTATATCACTTTATTGTTTGTATTTTATCACTGTACGTATTCTCTTTTAAGTTACTGACATCTTCATCTTTTTTCTACAGTAATTCTGTACTTGGCAAATGTAAATATAGTATCATAGTGGAATTTATTGATGTAGAAAAAAGCTGATTAAATGCTGTTGTATGGACTAAATATGGCAGAGTTAAAGTTTTAGATATGATCGAATTGGATTTCTACATTAGTAATACAAAGAGAAAACTTTTTTTTCAAATTAAGTTTTTTTCCTAGGTGTCATTGTATCTGCCCATCCCACTTGCAGAAAGTTTTCTGTGAATTGTTACAGATGATAAGGATGAAAACAATGAATGAGTGAACTCAGGTGTTGTTTGGGAAGCTGAGTGTTACAGGTCAAGAAAGTAGAGTGATGCTGAATGCTCAGGGAAAGGTGGGGCCCCATGAGTCCTTCTCCCTTGCATGGCAGGGTGCTGATGGTCCTGATCCTCTGAAGATCTTGTGCAGATCACGGCAGCTGCTGTGCATTTAAGAGTACATCATCCAAGCCATGCCCTTGGTGAGTGTCTCAGACCATTTCTCACCTTTCTCCAGCTCCTATACTCTCCATGTTTTCTTCTGTAGCTTTCTCTGGGCCTTTGAGGAAGTGATAGAGATAGTCCATTTACAGCAGGGAATTCAACAATCATTTATTCTCTGTACATTGAGCGGTTGTGAGCCTGTGCAGCCACTGCTGATCAATGCAAAAGAAAGCTTGTCTAATTAAAGCTGGAAGCAGCACTGTTCTAAACACAAACACAGTTATTTATAAGGCAGTTTGACAGCACACCATGTCCATCTAGCAAAACAACTGCAATAGCTTTCCTTTTAGGACTTATGGCCTCCCTATCCAGAGACTTTTGACTGGATTATAGTACCAGGTGTAAATTCTCCCCTGTAAAGCAGATATCAAATCCAGTCAGAAAGCAGTTGGTTACTCCTACCACAGATCAGCCACTATTGTACAAGTGGGCTCATACTACCTGTAGGTGTGTTGTACCCAGGAGGAACATAAGAGTAAGACTGTTGATTGCAATTTCACCCTAGCAGCCTGCATGGTATCTGGTGGCACAGGGGCTAGTCACCAGGGAAGGAGTTTCCAGCCCAGTTCATTTCTCCATTCTTTGACCAAAATGCATGGTACCTTCAGCAAGAGAGTCTTTTAGTTCTGGTGGGCAATCACCAGAAGTGCCAGTTTTCTTGTATTGTTTTGAGAGACCCCAGGAGCCTCATTGGTCGATGATTCATAGAGAAGACACCCACTCCTGGCCCTGGAATTTTTATTTAATAACCTGTGGCTCCTCAGAGCAATTTTGTTATCCCACACAACTGAGTGACGAGAGCTTGAAATGCATAGTCTAAATTGAAATAGATCACACTAGATTTTGACAGTATATAAAGTAAAATCTAGTTTATATATGATAAACACAAGCTTTTGTGTTGTAATTTTGGTATATAAAATGATAATATTTGGACTTAGCATTTTAAATAAACCATCATTAAAATTACTTTCACCTGTTTCCATAAAAAAAAAAAAAACCCATTCTACTCCAAGTAGATGATGAGCATCAAAGAATCTCCATTGGAGATGGTTGCATTAGTGGCAAGCTTGTCACTGGGCGAGAGAAATCCTTTGTTTCAACTGTAGATGAATACTATCCGAAAAGGACAAAATTTGGAAGCAGGTAAGTCAACAGTCGAGTTCTGACAAGACAGGTTAGGCAAGTCCCTTGTAATTCCTGCTTTACAATTGATGTCTGTCAGAGATAATGGGCCAAAAGGCTGAACATAGGTACTCTAATGTACTGAGAGAAATTGAGGACTGTCCATGCAGCAAGTTGTCTGCCATTTGTTAGTTTTGGAAGCTGCTGGCTCTGCACTGAATGTATTTTCAGATATATTTACCCTTCTCAGGTTTCTGATGTGATTGAAGACTAGATAGTTATAGTCTCACAGTTAAATTTTAAGTTGTTTAGGAATTAAAAGGATGTTCTAGGTCTAAGAAGATGTTTTTAAATTGGTAATGCAAGTTAGGATGGAAATTGAATTAGGTATAGAACTTCAAACTCATTGAGATAGAAAATAGAATATTAATATCAGTTGCCAAATACGTATGGACTGGACATTGGGGATGTATATTATACCTTATAATTTTCATAATTGTGGCCTAATTATTCTTAAAAAATATGGTTTCTAGAAGGTTCAAAATTATACATATGGATCATAGTTTGTTTTGACTATTGATATTGCTCTGGATTTTTAAAATACAAATAAGAAAATGGCAAGCTGCAGTTACCTAAGATAGCTTAAGTAAAGTGCCAAGAATAAGAGAAGCCAAAAAGTTTAAAGCATCTGCAATGTGACCTAGCAGGTTGGAGGGAAGTTTTGAGTGAAGCCTGTGTCTCTAGGTTAGTAATGACTGTAACACCTGTGGAGAAAGGGAATTCAGCAAGTATGGAAAGATAAAATGTTTTCATGGGCAGTGGTAATATTTTTTTAATTAAATCTGACAGCAGCATCCTTCTATGGACATAAACATAATTATTTAGAAGGGAATTTAACTGGAATATCATGATTATCCAGCAAAACAACAGCAGAACTCTCTACTAGGGCCTATGACCTCCCTCGGTTTGGGCCAAGTGAATCAATTGCAGGTGAGGGTGGACTCACAATGGATGCAAGCAACCATGGTTTTGAACTGAAATCTCTGGGGGGAAACAAGTTCATGATAAAATTCAGGAGTCCTTTAAATAGGTGGATAGAGTCTTAAAATTGGGTTAGCCAAAGGTGAGTGAGAGGGAAGAGAAAACATTTGACCTGTAGAAGTTTATCTTGAAGGCAAGAAGAGAAAGTTCAGGCAGAACCAGAGAAAGGTCGTGTGCAGGAAACAGAAAGACGGGAGAGCTGAGGACAAAGGACAGTTCATTCATGTTTCCTCTTCTGCTTTTGTGTTCTATCTTCACTCAGTAAATATTTATTAAATCTCTATCTCATAGCCTCCTGCCTTCTGAAGCTCCAGCAATAAATGAATGCTTTATAAGACAAATGAAAGGAAGAACATATTGGGGCCAAAAAATTAAACCAAAAAACAAAAGCTCATTGATCTTTGCCAAATGACAGTGAGTGACCGAAGAGATTACAGAACCAAAAGAAGAGTTCAGCATTCAGATGACGCTGTATCGCAGCATAACACTGCTCACATGGGACTAGATATGCAGGGAGATGGTGCCTTGTGCATGTAGGATGAATGTTTAGCTACATACCACTTCAATGTCTACAATAACCCACCCCCTACCACGGCTCTGCAGTGGCAGTTGAGAAGTCTTCAGCTGTTCCTGAAGGATGTGGCAGAAGTGCTCCTTACTGTCAAAGAATGGCCTTTATACCTAAGACTTGAATGATTAAAGAAAGCCAGTATTCATGGTGGAAAATATAAGGTCATGCTGGCAGATAATTTCCATCTCTCAGGGTCTTACTGCAGTGGTTTTCCTTGTTCGCAGACTGTTCTGTTAAAGGTGTGGAATGGAGAATGGGGGTGTGTTCATTCATAGCTGTAGACTCTTGTGGCTCTATGATTCTTCAGTCTTCAGTATGTGGCTTTTGAGATTCCCCAGGGTGACAATATTTGGCTGGCAGCACTCAAAAGAGCATAAGATGACACAGGTGGCTTTCATGGACCAAGTGGAAGAGAAAACCACTCATCCCTCCACTAGCCATGACAGAGTCAGAGTCTTTTTACAGCAAAAGAAGGTAAGAACTGCTTGGCTGCAGAATGGAGAAGCAAAGATACATACCATGGGCTATCAAAAAGTCACTTTTGGCTTCAAATGTAGTTTAGCCTTTGATTATCAAGTTCACCTGTCTCTATGTAATGAAACAAATCACAAACAAATGAATCAAACTGTACTACTGCTGTTTTGAAGTCCACGCTACTGAGTTTCCATTTTTTTTAATTTATTTATTTATTGCTTCAGGTTACATCTCCATCACAGTGTCCTCTTTCCACCCCTCCCAGTCCCACCCTCCCACCCTCTATCTCCTAACCCTTCCATCCCACTCCTCTGGAGTGGAGTGTCCCTACATAACAGTCCCCCTCCCCAGTTCAGAAGTCATATGAGGGCCAAAAGCCTCCTCATACACTGGGGGCCTACAAGGCAGTACCACCAGGGAAAAGTGTCTCAATGACAGGGAGAGAAAACAAAAAAACAAACAAAACAAAAACAAAAAAGTCTATGTTCCTGTTCCCTTTGGTGCATTGGTTGTAGTGTAGATATCCTGTACTATATAGCTAAAATCTGACTATAAGTGAATACATGCCATGTGCATCCTTCTGAGTCTGGGTTAGCTCACTCAGGATGAGCTTTTGTAGTTCCATCCATTTGGCTGCAAATTGCATAATTTCCTTGTTTCTGATAGCTGAGTAGTATTCCATTGTGTAGCTGTACCACAATTTTTTAATCCATTCTTCAGTTGAGGGACATCTGGGTTGTTTACAGTTTCTAGCTATTACAAATAAGGCTGCTATGAACATAGATGAGGAAACTTCCTTGTGATTTGGTGAGGAGTCATTTGGATGTATACCCAGAAGTGGTATGGCTGGGTCCCAAGGCAGAGCTATTCCAAGTTTTCTAAGATATCGCCAGACTGACCTCCTTAGTGGTTGCACAAGCCTGCACTCCTACCAGCAATGGAGTGTTCCCCTTTCTCCACACCCTCGCTAGCAGCATGTGCTGTCATTTGAGCTTTTGATCTTAGCCATTCTGACAGGTGTGAGATGGAGTCATAGAGTCATCTTGAGTTGCATTTCTCTGATGGTTAAGGATGCTGAGCATTTCTTCAAGTGTCTCTCGGCCTTTAGGAATTCCTCCTTTGTGAATTCTCTGTTTAGCTCTTTTTCCCATTTTATGATTGGATTATTTGGATTCTTGGCATTTAATTTCTTGAGTTCTTTATAAATTTTGGACATTAGTCCTTTGTCAGATGCTGGGTTTCCATTTCTAAAGAAAAGCACAAAATGATAAGAAATTTTATTATTGATGATACACACTCGATATGCAAACTGTCTCAGAAGCAGTTGAGGAATTCAGCAATTCTACCATTGAGACATACAGTGCAAAAGTGTTATGATTCAAACCACAAGATTCTTTTAAAACTTGGACTCACAGAGCCAGCACACTAGAATGGTACAGAGGCAGGGACAGCTATGAGCTCACAATTCGAATCATGAGCAGCAAGTAGAGACAGCAAATTGGAAATGGAGCAAGACTTTGAAACCTTATAGCACACCCTGACTGATATACTTCCCCCAGCAAAGCCACACCTCCTAAGTCGCTGGAAACAGTACTATCATCTGGAGATCAAGTGTTCAAATGTCAGAGCCTGTGGGGGGACAGTCTCAATCAAACCAACATAGGTGCACGTGGGTATGCACACACATGTACATGTACCACACATACAACACACACAGAGTAAGAAACAGAATGTATACATCAGTGCATCCCACTTTTTAGAGTCTTACCTTTTGGCTTTTTTTCACCCTTGGAGACAGGGTTTCTCTGTGTAGTCCTTGGTGTCCTGGACTTTCTTTGTAAACCAGGCTGGCCTTGAACTCACAGAGATCTGCCTGCCTCCACCTCCCAAGTGCTGGGATTAAAGGCGTGCACCACCAAGCCTGGCTCCCTTTGAGTTTTCTATACTTTGCCATCATGTCGCTAATAATCTAGCCAGAACTATACTACCCAGATTACAGTGCTATGTTCTGACCACCTCGAGCAGGTAGGAATACCCCAAGTGCATTCCACAGCCAACAGAAATAAAACATCCAGCCCAGCCCAGCAGGTGCTGGGAGAGGGTTCCCCCAGTATTCTGCAAGACTTGATATTCACATGCATTTATATTATATATTGGGTCTTACAATGTATTCTCCTTTAGGAACAAGAATATAAATGTGATTTGGAGCTTGGGTTATCTACAAAGGTTTACATAGGTCATGGTGTAGCGAAATCACAGAATCATTCATTAAAAGGTCTCCAGTGGACTATAAAGAGTATCAAATTCCTGCTATTAGATTTGGAGGTGGCATGGTATGCTAAGTGGCAACTGGGATTCATAACAACCACCAATAGTGTTTCTGGATGTACCAAAGGGGGTAAATAAAAGACACCTGGCACCAAGTGTTTACCTGATTTCCTTCAATGCCATGCGTCTCTCCTTCCACCTGAATGCAATTACTTTTGCCCACATTTGTTTCTATGTAATTTTGATGTGTAAATAAAATGATTTTTTTTGTGTGTGTGTGTGGAATAGAGGGCGAGAATAACATAGGCAGTTTTTGTACCTGAGTCATCTTTGGAAGAGGTGTGAGGCTCAGAGTAAGTTCCTGTTTAAATTCCCTTCAAGCCAGCTCCAGAAAGTTAAAGTAAACATTCAGCTGTGCGTCCCTGACGGGAAATAAGCATATGTGATAAGCATGTCTCCGAGCAGCACTGCTGCATGTGTAGAGCCTTTCCTCGAGCATGGTTCTAACTAGGGTTCCTATTGCTGGGAAGACACACCATGATCATGGCAACTCTTCCAAAGGAAAACATTTAGCTGGGCTGGCTTACAGGTTCAGAGGTTTAGTCCATTATCGTGATGGCAGGAAATGTGGTGGTGTGGAGGCAGACATGGTGCTAGAAAAGGAGCTGAGAGTTCCACATCTGGGTCAGCTGGGAACAGGAAGAGAGAGGCTCCTAGCCTGGCTTGGGCATTGAAAAACTCAAAACCCACCCCTAACAAGGCCACACCCACCCCAACAAGGCCACACCTCCAAACAGTGCCATTCCCTGATCATTGAACATTTAAATCCATGAACCTATGGGAGCCATTCTTATTCAAACCACCACTGGGTGATGGTCATGAGCAAGGATGTAAATGTCAGTAATGGCTGTGGACTTGAAGCTATCAACAAAATAAAACCCAATGTAAGTTCACAACACTTTCTTCTGTGGCCACCTTAGAAGCCATATCTTGAAGAGAATAGTACCCTGAGACAGAAGGAGCCTGCATCCCCACATCACTACTTGGAGGAGTTTTGTCAAATAACATTCCCTAACTAAGAACATCCATTTTGAGTGGGGGCCTGGGTGAGAAGTCAGTTCTCATTGCTGTCTATCCACCTGTGTTAGTAGTGGTTGATACAGCTGTTAGCTTACTGTTACTAATGTTCATTTTGACCGACCAAATTGAGGTTGGTCTGAAGATAAAAGAATGGTACCAAGTACATAAATACTCAAGTGTGGAGCATGATCTGTCATTGTGGTATGTCTTTATCAATGCAGGTTTGTATGAGAAGAAATCTGTATGTATTAGTGTTTTCTAAGGGAAGAGAACTTATAGAATAAGATATTATATATATACACACACATATATAGAATATTATATATAGACACACATATAGAATAAGATATATGTGCATATATACACATATCTATTAGATGAGTATACATATACACACATTTATTAGAATGGCTTAAAGGCTATGATCCAGACAGCTGGAAGGTCCAAAAATCCAGTAGTTCAGTTCATTAGGCTGGATGCCTCAGCTGTTCTTCAGTATATTCCAGAGTCATGAAGAAGTAGGCTCTAATGCCAGTGAAGGAACGTACTTGCCGGAAAGAGTGAGAGCAAACGGACAGAGGGAAAGCTTTCTTCTTCTTCCATATCTTTTATATAGGCTGCCGCCAGAAGGTGTGGCCCAGATTAAAGGTGGAATTTCCTACTCCAAAAGATCCATATTAAAATGGGTCTTTGTATTTCAAACAATTTAATGAAGAAAAAAAAATCCTCATAGGTGTACCCAGATGCTTGGGTTTTACTTAATCCCAGATGCAGTCAAGTTGACAACCAAGAGTAGCCATCACATTGTGTTCTGAGACACTAAGATAGAGACCAAAGGAAGCAAACCTAGGACAGAATGTGCTTGTGCAGTGGCAGGGACCCAATATATAATGAATGCAGACCAGGTGTGGGGCTGGGGAGCTGTGGGACTTGGGGAAGCTAGCCCTGAGTAAGGTCGAGGTGTGTTCAAACCCTGGAAATCTTCTCCTGAGATCAGCAGGAGTTAGCTTGGTCCCCTGCTGACCCAGGCCTATGTGTCCCAGCATACCTCAACCTTTGTGCGCTCCCCCAGGAGGATAATGTAGCCTCGTAGCCAGGTTGAACTTCCTATCCCCTTATAAGGTCATGACGAGAGACCCCCGAATTCCTCCTCATTCAAATGACACATCCCCAGCTGGCCATCAAGGCTAATGATGTATATTCACCGTGAAAGCCCCTGCTCTTCCCCCAAAGGTTTAAGTAGGCCTTGTTCCCCCATTAAACCGAGCTGTCTCACTGAAGCTGCCCCCACCCCTGGAGTCTATTCTTGGCGTGCTCACAGCCACCTGAGGTCTCTCCTACTCCTGGCTGTTTGCACCTTGCGTCCACCTCTTAGGATCCACTGGTCGTGATCGTGGGCCAGTTGTACCACAATGTGTGAGGAAGCAGAGCCATAACAACAGCCAGAGTGGCTGGAATGGAGACCTATGTGGGGTGACAACCTGAGGAAGAAGTGGAGGGATAGCTAAGGTGCCAGAGAGGTTGAGTGTAGAAGGTGTCGTGACTAATAGGAAGCATAAATCCAGATCTGTCTTTCCTCTCCTCCAGACAAGATACATCCAGGCTGTGTGTGCACTGCTGGGAACACATGGCATCAGCCTTCATGATGGACCACAATAGACAATTCCCCTCTGTAACCGAACTTTTAAATTATTATTTATCACTTATTTATTTATTACTAAATTCACTTATAACAAAAACCAACAATTTCTTAACTATTAATCCTATAAATTCCTACAACCCCTTTAACCTATCCACTAAACATATTGATAATTATAACAACTACTTTCATAACCTTTTAGAATGATACAGTCTCTGGGGCAGGTCCTCAGTCGTCAGGAACACAGTCTTTGTTGTAGATTCTTTAACGCACTTAGCAGTCCTTTTTCTGGATCTCTCAGATGCAGGTTCGTCAGGGTAGTTGGTTATTGCAGTCTCACCTTAAATAAGGCTGCATGCTTTCTTCTCTGTGGGAGACCCCAGCCGTCTGCAGGCCAACTTACTTCTTTTGAATCAGGAACTCAGCTGCTCTGCCTCAGTCCTTAAAGTCAGACACAGTTTCCCCTAGGCCACTGATCGGACAGATCAAACCCCTCCAGGCAAAAACTGAGCCACAGGGTTTAGTCCTTGGCCTTTTGGTGTCTTGCTCAGGCTTTCTTTGCTCACCGGCTTCTTTCTGCTTCAGGGAGAGAGCTGGCCATCAAGGGCCAGCCCTTTTTTCAGCAGGACTCTTGGAGCTCTCTAGCATCAGGGGCCTCTTCTCCTTCTGGGCTCCATGCACTGTCCTTAAATAAGAGGAACTCTGTTTCAGCTTAATTTGGGCTCCGCCCACTTAGCAACTGAAAACAATGTCAGGCCAGATACTTTGTTTCTTCAAGTCTATTGAGTCTTTCCTGTTTTCCTGACTTCAACCTTGTTTTTCAGTCTATTGAGTCTTTCCTGTTTTTCCGGACTTCAACCTTGTTTTTCAGTCTATTAAGTCTTTCCTGGTTTTCCTGACTTCATGCTGATAATGCTCTTCAGGCCCCGAATTAAGAGACAGTATCAGAAACAACTATATATTTTCTAAATCTAATTTATCTAACCCCTACATCCCTCCCTCTTTGATAATGAACTTTCTGACCCTGTGGCAGCAGAGTGAGCTATTCAGAAGATGAGATGACATTATTGAAACTGGCCATTCTCATAATGTTCTCCTTTGCCGTCTGAAGCTACAGAATGGACAGATAGGCCAGACCTGGCTTAGGACTTGTTAGGAAATGCCTGATAGAAACTTCTGGAAATATTTCTGTTCACCAATTACAGGAAAGACCTGCCTAAGAAAATCATGTTTTGCCTTCTTCCCAGTCTCTTTTCTTCTGAGTGTGATTTTGATACCTGTCAGCTTGAGACCTGTAGTGGTTTGAATGAAAATGGCCCCCATGGGCTCACGTAATTGGAATGTTTAGTCACCAGGGAGTGGAACTGTTTGAAAAGATTAGAAGGATTAGGAGGTGTGGCCTTTATTGGAGTGAGTGTGGTCTTGTTGGAGGAAGGGTATCACTGGGACTAACTGGGCTTTGAGATTGATTTTAAAGGCCTGTAGTACACCCAGGTTCTCTCTCTCTCTCTCTCTCTCTCTCTCCCTCTCCCTCTCTGCTGAGATCAGGATGTCGCTCTCAGCTACTTTTCCAGAGCCATGTGTGCTGTCATACTCCCTGTCATTGATGAAAATGGACTAACCCCCTAAAACTATAAGCAAGTCTAGTTAAGTGCTATATTTTATAAAAGCTGCTTTGGTCATGTTGTCTCTTCACAGAAATAGAAAAGTGACTATAACAAAACCCTAAAAACAGAACAGAGTAGGGAGATGGGAAGATAGTGTGCTTGATGATGTATCAGGGGTTCATAAGTACACTGAGACTCCCATCCACTTCCACAATTTTGACAAAGGAAGATAATTGTAATTGGGTTTATTTATAGATTCTTGTTCCATCATTATGGACTCTAATCCTCTAAACTGTAAGCCAAAGTAAATGTTTTTTTTTCTAAGTTGTCTTCATCATGGTGTTTTATAACAGCAATAAAGAAGTAACTATTAAAATTGCTAAAACTAATTCCTCATAATGTAGTGGCTTAAAATAACCAAAATTTGGGGATGGAGAATTGGCTCTCTGGTTAAGAGTACCTGCTCCTCTTTTAGAAGACTGAGGCTCAGTTCCCAGTACCTATATGGCAGCTCACAAGCAGTTTTAACTCCATTTCCAGATGATCTAACTCCCTCTTCTGTCTCCCTTTTGGAAGGAAATGTGAAGTTCTGTTTAGTACCCATGCCAGTAATTCAAGATCAACTTCCATTTCAATATCCTGAGGCAAATCCTGTCTACTCAGCACTTTTTTTTTTAAAGCATGTTAAGTCACATCAACAAATACCAGGGCTCAGGGCAGGAGGCATTAAAACAAAAACATTTTGAAAAATGTTTCACTTGTTTTTACACACCTGTGATAGAAATACTCAACATCAAGAGAGCGAAGATGGCGGCGACCTACACTGACGCATTCTGAATGCGGGGGAAAAAAGAGCCATAAAAAACACAGAGTTACTGGGCACTGTGCAAAAACCGGAGGGGCTAGACCCCCCCCCCCCCCCCGAACGCTCACAGCTCCCAAGGGACTGTTAAAAGTCCCAGGGCAAGGCTCTCCCCATCTCTCACAGACACGGAGGCCACTAAACCGGGGACTCGGGAACTCCCATTTGGAGAGGCGCCTGGTAAGATCGATCCCAACTTACAGCAGACAGAATAAGGGTCCACTTGGCCATAGATCGCTGGCCTATTGGGCTCCCCACACATCAGGCTGAACTTATACCCACTTAGAAAAGGTTGCGAGATAGTGGAAGCCTTAGCAAGGAACAAACAGGGGGCTCAGCGGGTGGTCCGCAGCAGCCGCTTGTAAAGCGGAAGGGCGGGAGGTTCCGAGAGAGCGCAGGAAGCAGGGTACACAAAAGCAGGTGGGAGCGGCCAAATCTCCCACACTCAGGATAGCGCAGCTGGGGAGAGAGCACTGCTGGCAGGGCCAAATTCCCGCCAGTCCACGGCAGGTCATCTAGGGAGAGAGACAGGCGTGGGTGGGACCAGGGGTCCGTGCACCCACGGCGGAGCTGCTGGGACGAGAGGTGCACTCAGGCAGCCGGAGGATCTGGGGCTTGGGGTACCCACGGGACCGTGGCGGCGCAGACAAGAAGGGAATTAGACACAGGGTCCAGCCCTGTGGCGAGAAGACTAGAGAGAAACCAGAAATCGGGACCATAGCTGTATCCTGGAAAATCCAGACATATCAGGTGTGGAGCCAGACCCTGTCAGCCTCCGGGAAGACAAACAAAGCCCACAGAATCTGTGCCTGGGCAAACAGGCCCATATCATCAGAACCATTACAGGCTGATAACTCAGAGTGCAACATAGAGAAGTCTGAATTGGGAGCAGTGAAACAATCCTGGTTCATTACTCACAACCTGGGAATACGCTGCACCAGATCACAGTGCCTCTGGCCATTAAAATCACAGTGACCTTGAAATCCCCCTGTAAGCAACGACAGATAGCCAAGTAACTCGTCCCCTGCACCAAATCATCCACTGTGGTTCCAAACACAGAAAACAGACAGCTAAATGCATCCAATGGTGAAAGGTCAAAAAAAAAATAGAAATCAAGGAATTATGACTGCAACAAAGCAGAACCACCCTAGCTCATCCAATTCGGATGACCACACACCAACAGAAACACATGAAAACATTGACAACTCTGCAGTATGGAAAGTGATAGAGTCCCTGCAAGAAGAACTTAAATCTATGAAGGAATTCAAGGAAACCACAATTCTACAAATCAAAACAAGGAACAACACCATTAAAGAGCTCCAAGCCAAGGTGACAGAGCTTGAACAGGAAAAGGAAAAGGCCATGAAAGATTTTCATACAAAAACAAGCAAGCTGGAGAAGGAAATGTACAAAACGAACAAAACCATACAAGACATGAAAATAGAAATAGAAACAATAAAGAAAACACAGTCAGAGTTAAAAGAGGAAGTGGAGAACCAAGGAAAGAGAACAGGAACTACGGATGTGAGTATCAACAATAGGATGCAAGAGATGGAAGACAGGATCTCAGGCATGGAAGATTCAGTGGAAGAAATCAGTACATCATCCAAAGAAAATGAGAAGGCTAAAAAATCTCTCACCCACAACATCCAAGAAATCAAGGACTCATTGAAAAGACGGAACCTAAGAATTATAGGTATAGAGGAAAGAGAAGACTCCCAACTCCAAGGTCCAGGAAATATCTTCAACAAAATCATAGAGGAAAACTTCCCAAACCTGAAAAAAGAGATGCCAATAAAAATCCAAGAGGCATACAGAACAACAAACAGATTAGACCAGAAAAGAAACTCCTCTCGCCACATAATAATTGAAACCCCAAATGTACAGAACAAAGAAAGAATATTAAAAGCTGTAAGAGAAAAAGGTCAAGTCACATACAATGGCAGACCCATCAGAATTACACCTGACTTCTCCCCAGAAACGATAAAAGCTAGAAGGGCCTGGTCAGATATACTACAAGTCCTAAGAGATCATAGATGCCTAGCCAGACTACTTTACCCAGCAAAACTCTCTATCAACATAGATGGAGAAAACAAGATATTCCATGACAAAATTAAATTTAAACAATATCTACCCACAAACCGAGCCCTACAGAAAATCCTAGAAGGAAAATCCCAACCCAGAGAAGAAAACTCAACCCAAGAAAACAAAGGGAATAGAAAACCCATTAGCAACTAAATCAAAAGAGGAACAGAACCACCGCCTATACCAAACTAATGGGAAATAACAACCCCAGGTCACTAATATCCATCAACATCAATGGACTCAACTCCCCAATAAAAAGACATAGGTTTACAGAGTGGATCCGCAAGCAAGACCCTTCCATATGCTGTATACAAGAGACACATCTAACTACAAAAGATAGACACTGCCTCAGAGTAAAGGGTTGGGAAAAGGTTTTCCAAGCAAATGGACCCAGGAAGCAAGCTGGAGTAGCCATCCTAATATCAAACAAAACAGACTTCCAACTGAAGTTAATGAAGAAAGACAAAGAAGGGCACTATATACTCATTAAAGGGAATATTCATCAAGAGGACATTTCAATACTGAACATCTATGCCCCAAATACAAAGGCACCTACTTTCGTAAAAGAAACACTTCTAAAACTTAAAGCGCACGTCGATCACAACACATTAGTAGTGGGAGACTTCAACACCCCACTCACAACAAAGGACAGATCATCAAGACAGAAGACAAACAGAGAAATATTGAGTCTAACAGAGATCATGAAACAAATAGACCTAACAGATATCTACAGAACGTTTCACCCAAACACAAAGGAATACACCTTTTTCTCAGCACCCCACGGAACCTTCTCCAAAATCGACCACATAATTGGTCACAAAGATAGTCTCAGTAGATACAAGAAAATTGAAATAACACCTTGTATCTTATCAGACCACCACGGAATAAAGCTGGTCTTCAACAGTAAAAGAATCAACAGAAAGCCTACACACACATGGAAATTGAACAGCTCCTTACTGGATGACCACTGGGTCAGGGAAGAAATAAGGAAGGAAATCAAAGACTTCTTAAAATCCAACGACAATGAAGACACAACATACCCAAACCTATGGGATACATTGAAAGCTGTACTACGAGGAAAGTTCATAGCACTAAGTGCTTTCAAAAAGAAAATTGTGACAGCTCATATTAGTGAACTAACAGCTAAGCTGGGTGAATTGGAAAAAAAAGAAGCAAACACTCCCAAGAAGAGCAGAAGACAGGAAATCATCAAACTTAGAGCTGAAATCAACAACTTAGAATCAAAAAGAACTATACAAAGAATCAACGAAACCAAGAGTTGGTTCTTTGAGAAAATCAACAAAATAGACAGACCCCTAGCCAAATTAACTAAAAGGCAAAGGGAAAGAACACAAATCAACAAAATCAGAAATGAAAAGGGAGAAATAACAACAGACATTGAGGAGATCCAGAAAATATTCGGACATTACTTTAAAAATCTATATTCCACTAAATTTGAAAACCTAAGCGAAATGGACAATTTCCTCGATAAATTCCACCTACCAAAACTAAATCAAAATCAGAATAACAGCTTAAACAGCCCAATAACACCT
>CAJQZJ010004763.1:8624010-8636728 GCA_907164525.1 Lophiomys imhausi
TGTGTGTGTGTGTGTGTGTGTGTGTGTGTGTGGTGTGTGTGTGGGGTGTGTGTGTGTGTGCATGTGTGTGGTGTGTATGTATGTGTGTGCATGTGTGGTGTGTGTATGTCTGGGGGTGTGTGTGCATGTGCATGTGTGCGGAGGCCAGAGGATGGGCAAACTTGGCAGCCATTCCTCAGACAGCAAACTACATAGTTTTTGATGCAGGGTCTCTCACTGGCCTTAACTCACCAAGTAGGCTAGGGTGGATAACCAGGGATTTGCTTGTTTATGCCTCTCCAACATTGTGATTTCAAGTTTTATACCATCACACTTGGCATTAAAACAAAAACAAAAACAAAAACAAGTGGATCCTAGTAACCAAACTTGAGTCTGTGTGCTTGCAAGGCAAGTCCCAAGTCATCTTTCTGTCAGAGATTTTAATGTTATCTCACCTACGTCATGGGAATAGCTCTGTGGACAATGCTAAGCTTTTAACAATCATTTAACCTTGAATATTTCTTCTCTTTAGATAAGAAAAACTGTGGAATGCAGTAAATAGATGGACCTTCAACTCACACAACCTGGCTTTGGACACCAGTTCAGCTACTGCCAGTTGTGTGCCCTGCACGCATGAACCTCGCCTTCCCTGAAACGGACATCAGAATAGAGCTAATTGCATTGGGCTATGGCGAAAATTTGAATGCCGATTTCTAAAAAGTACCTTACATGGTGCGCAACATGTAAACAATTCTTGAAACTTCTATAGTTACGTTTCCATTGCTGTTGTCAGAGATATGTTTGCAACTAAGCTACTTATAAGTAAAGAAGCTGTAACCCTCCTCACACACCTCTGTAACCCTCCTCACGCACCTCTGTAACCCTCCTCACGCACCTCTGTAACCCTCCTCACACACCTCTACTCCCACTGTGTAGGTCAGACTTTGCACCTGTTATTTGCTCCAAATCTGACTTACTATTTCAAAGTCTCCAGAGCATACTGTCACTTGGAGACAGACTCTGAGTCAAGCAGGGTGCCATCTTTGACTCTCCTGTCATTTCAAGCCTTCCATCCACTCGATCACTCTCTTTCACCTTTTGCAGCGTTCTGATTGGCCAGTTTCTTTGTGTTTTTCCCCTCTGCCTTCCATCCACCTGCCTTGGGCTAACTGGTCCTGTAACCAATGTGTCACTGAGTAGCTAAGAGATCCTTAAATCTAGGAATCCTTCCAAGCATCCAACTACAGGATATGATTTCCACACAGGGCAGAATTTGAATGTTTACATCATTTGAGGGAAAAGAAGAGGGGGGAAAAACCACTTCGCTTCCTTGGCAAGAGACCTAATAAAATAGTGAAATTCAAGAAGTCCTTTGGCTGAAAGATCCTGACTGCTCGCACAGCAGGAAGAAGCCCTGAATCCGGTGGCAAAGGTTGTGTTTTCTATCGTAAGCACACCTCTTAGCCAAATGATTTCTCTCTCAGGGCTGCTGACAGAGTTTTGGCAAAATCTCCCCTCCTCCTCCCCTATTGGCCGATAGGCTCCAGCCTTGTTTTATATTTAACTCGCTGCAGTTCAGGAGGGGCAGGCCTGAGGAGACGCTGTTTATATGGAGCTGGGCCAACATTCTCATTAGTCCTCCTCCTTCAAGTCAGCTTCTCTTCTGAGTCTTCATCCAACTCCCTAATTTCCGCATTCATCCTAGAGTGGCCAGTGAGGACGTGCGCGGTTGGAAAGAGACACTGGACTCCAGAGGAGGAGGTGTGGGAAAGCCGAAGCCAGGCTGCCACACTAGAGGACGCCTTCCAATTGGAAAAGGAAGTCAGCTGACGATAGTTAAATTTAACATCCTTTCATGTGTAGCATCTAACTTCGGGGGCAAAAATGAACTTTGCAGAGGAAGAACCCTCTAAGAAATACTGCATTAGGGGCAAACATGTGGCCATCATCTGTGCAGTGGTGGTGGCGGTTGGATTAATAGTGGGGCTTTCTGTAGGCTTGACCAGGTCCTGTGAATCCTCGGCAAACACCGGGCAGGGCACAACCCCGGCTCCTTCCCACCCTTCTCCCACTGGCAGAACCTCAGCCCTGCCTCCTGCCCAGGACCAGAATGTCTGCCCTGATAGTGAAGATGAAAGTGGAGAATGGAAAAACTTCAGGCTGCCGGACTTCATCAGTCCAGTTCACTATGACCTGGAGGTAAAGCCCCTGATGGAGGAGGACAGGTACACTGGCACAGTGACCATCTCTGTCAACGTGAGCAAGCCCACGCGCGACCTGTGGCTTCACATCAGGGAGACCAGGATCACCAAGCTTCCGGAGCTAAGGAAACCCTCTGGGGAGCAGGTACCACTTCGACGGTGCTTCGAGTACAAGAAGCAGGAGTACGTGGTGGTCCAGGCTGAGGAAGAACTTGGCACCACCAGTGGAGACGATGTCTACCTTCTGACCATGGAGTTTGCGGGCTGGTTGAACGGCTCCCTTGTGGGTTTTTACAAAACCACCTACACCGACGAGAATGGGCAAATCAAGTATGTGCTAGGCTGTGCTTCCTCTGAGCACAGCTTTGGTTATGTTTATCTTCCTTTTCCCTTTGTTTCCCATGTTTAAGTTTGGTGGTCTGGTCCCTATCTGCCTTTGGTTTCAATTCTGCTTCTTCATCTGAGAGGCAAAATGTCTTGCCTTATTGCAATTTAAACATTTATCAGCAAACTTGAAAGTCATAAACAGAATGTCTGGTGTGTAGAAAACAGTAAGTCTTTTATTAATGACACCAGGCAGGATAAATCACAAAACACTGCATCTGACCCTAAACACCCACATGAACTACATCAGATTTTTATGGATGTATGTATTGGATGAATTTCACTACTGGTGTTTTGGGGATATGTCAAGGGGATTTTTACAAGAAATGACAATTTCATTTGAAATGACAATTGTTATTTTGTGCAATTTACTGGAGAAGAGTCCTAATGAAAATTACAAAAGATCCTGACTGGTCCTTAGGTGTTTATCTAAGAAAAGCTTAGCTGTGTATTCTGTTTTTCTGTGGTCAGATCTATGTTTCTATTAGGGCTTGGGAATGCTTGAAACCCATAGCAGTGAGGCATATGGACAAGTCTTGAACTGACAGCCATCACTAAGCTTGCAATAGTAATGCTAAGCCTTTGGAACATAAAAGACACTCACAAATGGCTTTTTTTCCCTACAGTGTTTCAAGCAGACATGTTTAAAATACACATTAAATAATTGTAATTATAAAACTAGTATATATTCTGTCTATTCTAAACTATTATCTTCCTATCTGATATTCACAAGAATTTGTGACTTTTATCAGACATAAGCTCCTTCACTGAATTCACAAAACCATCACAGTGTGAGTGGTGACCAGGGACACCGGGTATACTGTACCTGAGTTGTCAATGGATTAGAATGTTCTTAGACATTTGCTTACACGGTTCTACAGCGCTAAATACCTGAAAAGAGAGGAGTGTCACCATTCAAAATGGGAGCTGGGGTGGTTCCTCTGTGAGTCCCTTTCCTCTGTTGCCTGAAGCATCCTACAGAGCAAAGCAAAATCTCTTGGTCACATTTCTTCCTATTGTTTATTAGAGAGGCTCGGAGAACAAGAAATGTTGACTCCACCTTACATTAGTGTGTGCTATATGGGTAAACTGAGTAGAAAGCATACTTGAAATAAAGAATGGAAGGGATTACGTAGATCTGTCATGCTAGCAATGAAACTCATTGATTTTTTTTTTCCATTTTAAAACATGACAGCATAGCAAGATCTAGAAAGAGTTTCACAGGTCAGAGGTATTGCCCATTAACATGTTAGTCTGCACACACTTTCCTAAACAATAAAAATTGAAACTAAATTACATTTCTATCTGTGGGACTTTTAAATTTTAATGTACCATAAACCTTTTCTTTTGTCTTCAAGTATTAACCAGAATCTGATATTAGGCTTCTGTGCTATCTCATGTCATTGATGCATGTTCCCAGATCCTGTTGTTGGACACCTGTGCTACTTTTAGTACATTCCTACTATAAGCACATCAGCAAAGGACATCGTTATAAACACACCTTTATGATTATTTCCCTAGTTTGGTTATTTTCCTAAAAGTTGAATTACCAGGTCAAAGGATACCAGTACAACAAAAACTTTCAGCACTTAAATTTATTTACACATGGATAATACACAGTCATTGCAGTGAACCTGGAAACAAAATAGTGAAAGGTTAAAAAAAAAAAGTCCACCAGTGAATTGACTTATTTAATATTCTTCTATTAAATGACATGCTGGACACATCGATGCCTCAGTACAGCCATAGTGCAATTCAATCAGCTTCTCCATTAAATGTGGGTATTCAGTTGATCCTACACAATATAAGGAAAGACCTTATAAAGAATCACTTATGACTATCTCCAGTTTGAGTTTTCTGGTGTTTTTTGTAGCACTGGTAGAGTTTAAGCTGATTTTTTGATATTATAGTAGGGTTTACATAGAGACAAGTGAGAAGGTTAAAAGCCAGAAAATCGTGGTGGGGACAAAAAAAATCAAGTTTGTTGGTAAGGTTTATATAAAGAGGCAAGCGACTGGGAGAAAGGAAGAGGTCACTCTGGCAATATGGAAGAATTAGTGAAAGTGACCCAGGGGTCATGGATGGTGAAAGACAGAAACCTCTATCCTAGTGTAGAGCAGACCCTGCCGTGCTCAGGGTGGAGGGGAGGGCAAACCACATGACGTCAAGATGGAGGCAGAAGGTCACATGGGAAAAAAGCGCTGAGGAAAATGACTCTGCAGGGGGAGACACAAAAGTTACTGGTCCAAGATGCTAAGATCTGGCATCTGAGTGATGGCTGCAGGGTTAATTGATACTGGAAACAGGAGAAGGAGTTGGTGTTGAAGGAAAGTTCAGTTTTAGACCGGTCAAAGCCTGTTAGACATAGTGAATAGGAATTTGGGGCAATACTTCTGAAGCAAAATGCCAAAGCTTACGATAAGATTTGATAGCTGTGTGAAAACAGCCTCTCTGTGGAAAAATATATTATCTCACACACACACACACACACACACACACACACACACAAAGTGGGTATACTCAGTCATGAAGTTTTGATCTTGAAATTTTAGCTGTAGTCAGATGATTCTCAGAACATGGAAGGTTATCAGTGTAGAGTGGCATTTATGAGGAGATCTTGCATGCTTCTTGCAGGGCTAGTGATTTTTTTTCCTCTATTTTGGAAGCAAGAAAATTTTACTTGGCCTCTTCTGCATAAAAAGCAATGTGATTTGGAATTAAATGATGAACTGATTCAACCCACCATACAAGTCCCTTGGGATGTGAGTGACCGCCCTGAATCAACTGAGCAGCTCTTGTGCATGACTTGGGAACCCTGGACAGACAGTAGACACAGCATTGGTAGCTACATCAGAGGACTTTCTGCTTTAGGATTTAAGCCAGGTTTTGTTGTTTGGCTTACTGGCTCACATTATTAAATTGCTGAACACAGCCTGGGAGTCATTACTGGGAGCATGGTGCCAGTGGTTTATGAGATAACTCAATCATTTGGGTTTTGTTTTCTAAAGTTGATACAGAGTGACCAGAGCTGTGAGTTATAATGCAACCTCTCCTGTATTCTCCCTGAAGGTGAGTTAATAATCTATAAGGAGTAAGATTTTAAAGTGCTAAGTTGAGTGAGTGACTTATTAACATGGCCCAGGGAGGCAGGCCCCTTTGAGAAGTGATTTGCTCAGCATATTTGCCTGGTGTAATTAACTATTCAGAGCATTGCAGAGTCACTTCTGAGTATCTCCTGCTGTTCTAAGGCATTTCTCAGTTGTTGGCAGCCCAGCTCAGATTTAAAAAAGGACTTTTAATTGTGATTGTGATGTAAAATCACTTTATATTGCTATATTATATATCTTGTTTTCAAATTTGCTTAGATAGTAAAGTCTGGTGAGAACAGTAAGAGTTGGCCATGTATTAACAGAGTTTTTTGAGTTTTTCAGTATACTATGAGAGAAACACGGTACTTGTGGTTTTTTGAGACAGGGTCTCACTATGTAGCTCTGGCTGTCCTGGAACTCACTCTGTAAACCAGGCTGGCCTAAAACTCACAGAGATCTACCTCCCAAGTGCTGGGATTAATCAGCACCAGGCATACATTACCACTTGACATAGGTTACCATTTTAAAATATGGTTGTATTACACACAATATATTTTTTCCTCCACTCTGTGTGTAGTCTAGCTAAATAAAGCGATTTTAAATACCTTAGATTGCAGAAAGCACTGTGTCAGAAAGTCTGAGCCTGGTGTGGTAGTACATGTGTTAATCCCAAAGATTTGAGGAGAATGAGCCAAATCATAATAGCCAAATTAATTAAAGCAAGCGTCTCTACTCATATATATGGGCTATCTGCCCCTGAAGGTGGGGTTGGAGAGATCAGCATTGGACATGAGGAAGATGAAGTTTTTTTTTTTTTTTAAAGATTTATTTATTATGTATACAGTGTTCTGTCTGCAGGTATATCTGCAGGCCAGAAGAGGGCACCAGATTTCATTATGGATGGTTGTGAGCCACCATGTGGTTGCTGGGAACTGAACTCATGACCTCTGGAAGAGCAGCCAGTGCTCTTAACCGCTGAGCCATCTCTCCAAAGATGAAGTTTTTATAGCTCAGAGGTAGGGGTTTCCAAATTGGGGATTTGATAGGCAAAGTAGGCAGGGTCACAGGAGCAGAAAGGAAGCATAACAAGTTAGTCATACCGACCTCCTGAAACAAAGACACGATTGCAAGGTGGTCAGAACAAGGCGGTCATAACAACATGTAGACATAGGTGGTTGTAATAACCTTTTGAAACAAAGGTATGGTACCTGTGTCGTGGAACAGGCAGCACAGAACCATTTGTAGTTAAGGTTACACAGATGGGGCGCAGCCCAATCCTTGAGAAACAGAGTTTTAATCATAAACAGGAATGAACTTAGTTTGTCTTTACTATAAAATGACTTTTGACCCTAAAATGAATGCAGGTTAGTTCATCAGATGCTGATAATCCCAACAGTGGGGCAACTAAGGCAAGATTAGAAGTTCAAGGCCTACCTGGACCACACAGCATGACTGTGCCTTAGAAAGCAAAGCATGCATAGTTTATCCCCCCTAGATTTCTAGGAAATAGTGTGGGTGTATCTTGGCACTATTATAGACAGGTCAAAGAAGTTACTTCATGTAATGATCCCCAAGGTGTGACAGGCAATACTCACTCTGATGTCTCAGGTCCACACAGCCTGAAGACATTAAATCAGGTTTTGTGACTTGCTGAGGGTCAGGAGTGGGAAGACAAAGGATTAGAATCTTGGAAGTTTTCCTTTAGAAGAGTTTTTCTTTTAAAATCCCAGGACCCTGCAACATTGACAAGGCAAAAACAAAAACCAAGAAATCCCAAAACCAATACACATTTTGCCTGCCTGCTGCTGATTAATGTCAGTCACTTCCCCTACACAATCAGGTCACCATAATTGTGACTGCAGAGAAGGCTACCAAGGCAAAAACAGACCCAGTACAGGTCTCTGCTGCAATAAGAAAAAGCAAGAACTCTCTAATTTAGGAGGACAATTGGTCAGAGCCCCTTTTAAGGAGAGAATGTAAAGGTATTAAACCGTACTCTCTCACCTGGGCTCTCAGGAGTTTATACTCTAGCATCCAGCTGAGAGTTCCCATTTCAAAACCTAGACAATGAATGACTGTTGACTGGAAGGGCAGCTTCATTTCCTGATTATTCTAGGCTTTTGTTTTTTTTTTTTAATAAGTACTTTATTTTTTTTCAAGTTACATCTCAGTCGCAAACCCTTCCCTATTCCCCCTTCTTGTCCCACCCTTCCACCCTCTTTCCCCCCCCCAACAGCTTCTCTTTTCATTCCAACAAATGGTTCTTTCTCTTATAACAGTAAATTCTATACAAAACAGCAGAATTAAATATGCCACATTTATGAGAGTTAAATGGCCCAGTATACCTTCCCAATGTACAGTTCATACATATTTGGCCCCTGACTTTAACCTTCTACCTTCTAACCATCTCCATGAGTTTAAAGTTCTATAACTGACTTAGTTTTCATACTAACTTGTATCACTATTATAACCATCTTCTTAGATCTAGAACGCCCTCTTGATTCCTAAACAACTCAAAATTTAGCTATGAGACTCAAGCTGTCTATTCTTCAACCACCTCAGAGAGCTGAGAAGGATAAATATATCTGATTGTATAGGAAGTGCAGGGCCAGCAGCTTCCAATACTAAGAAATGATAAACCAGTGACTACCTGGACAGTTCCCATTTTTTCTCCATACATTCCAGCATCAGTCTTCAGCCTTTTGGTCCTGTTTCTCTGACAGACATTTACTGTAGAGCAGGGATTATGAAGGACTAACCTACCCTGTCTTGGCAGAGCTAGGCTGTCGACTTCCCTGCTACCAAGTTTTGTCCTTTTGGGACAGCAGTCTGTCTGCAGTTGAAGCAAGGAGTTTTTACATGTCAAGAGATAGGCTTGCCACTAATTCAACCATCTCACATTGGAGATTCTTCGATGCTTTTCTTATACTTGGAGTAGAATAGGGGGTGTTGTCAGGAGCTGATATGTCACGATATCAAAAAAAATCTTAATTTAAGACCACATCTTTGAATGCCATATTCTGCAGATCTCTTGGGGTTTTTGAAGATGCCCTATCTATCTCTTGTATTTAGATAAGCAAATGTTGCTTGTCTCTTAACAACTTGATTACTGAGTAGCTTAGAGAATATCTGTGATAGACTGTCTTAGTAGCTAACAAGGTGACATGCATGCATGACTAGGAGTTTGTTTTTCTTAACTATCCTAAACAGTTTAAGACGGTTGGTATCAAGAGGCCAGAACTTCACATTTCATTTTTAAGTATCTCTAAGTATGATACCATTAGGAAGCGTTACCTTAAATTTTGCATCAATATACAAAGATCTATTCAAACGTGGCTAAATATACTCTTAATTTTGTATCAATATACAAAGATCAATGCCTATGCGGCCCAATACAATCTTAATATTGCATTGGTCTATTCTAGGCTTTTGTGATGCTCTTGTCTGAGTCAGATCCCTCCCAATCTCTCTCTCTCTCTCTCTCTCTCTCTCTCTCTCTCTCTCTCTCTCTCTCTGTGTGTGTGTGTGTGTGTGTCTGTCTGTCTCTATCTCTGTCTCTCCCTGTCACCACTTTGCTGGCTTTTTTCTGAGATGGATTAGAATGGAAACATGACTGTTCCTTTTTCTTTGCCTCTGAAAAAAATGAATACATAAAAGAATCAGAAATCAAAACAATTCAAAAGAAAAAGTCAGTTGAGCAAGCATGGATGGTCCCTTTGGTATCCTGTCATAAGACCTTCCTACTCTGGGAAAGCATGAGGGATTCTTCAGAGTCTGATGTATTTACAACACAGTATAATCTGCAAAACGTTTAAAGTTAGGGTGTACTGCAGGACTTGGTGGTTCCCTGCAGAGGCAGAGGCAGGTGGATCTCTGTGAGTTCAAGGACAACTGGTCCTTGCCTAGTCCTTGAACTCACAGTGAGTTCCTGAGCATCCAGGGTTATACAATGGGACCCTGGCTCAAAAAAACAAAACAAAACAATAAAATTTCAGTTTACTGAACTGTTAGCATCATGCTAATCAGTAATTCTGTTGCAGAACAAATACTTGGCTAAGGTTTTTCTTAGATGACTTGATTTAAAAAAAAAACAAATTTCAGACTTACAGAAACATTACAAGAATGGTATTTGGAAATTCTAAAAATAATTTACCCAGATTCACCAATTATTTGCATATTCCCCCTTTTGACCCTCTCTTCTCTCTCCTTAAAGAACTCACTTTTGTCTTAACATCAGGGTATATTTAAGTACAAGACATTGCCTAACAACTATACAGCAGTTGTTTTTGTTGGTGGTGGTGGTATTTTTTTTTTTTTTTAGGTTTTTCGAGACAGGGTTTCTCTGTGTATCCCTGGCTGTCCTGGATTCACTTTGTAGACCAGGCTGGCCTTGAACTCACAGAGATTTGCCTGCCTCTGCCTCCTGAGTGCTGGAATTAAAGGCGTGTGCCACCATGCCCGGCCTATACAGCAGTTTAATAAAAAAAAAAAAAAAATCAAAGACTTTAGCATCAAAACTGTGAAAACCAGGGTACATACTCAGATTTCTTCAGCTAACACAGTAATGGCCTGTCATTTTTTTTACTCTTCCCCACGCTCCAGCTTGGAAATGTATCCAGTACTACCACCTCCTTCAAACCCACATGCTTCTCTAGCCTTTCTTCGTCTTTCTTGGTGTCAGTAGTTCTGAAGAGGATGGGCCAGTTATTCTGAAAACGCCCCTCGGTTTCCATTTGTGTGGCTCTTTTATGATTTTTTTTTAAATGTCAGAAGAGCTGGGAATGGTGGTACATGCCTTTAATCCCAGCACTTGGGAGGCAGAGGCAGGCGGATCTCTGTGAGTTCAAGGCTAGCCTGGTCTACAGAGTGAGTGAGTCCAGGATAGTCAAAGATACAGAGAGAAACCCTGTCTCAAAAAACCTAAAAACAAAACAAAACAAAAAAACCAAAAAACAAAAGTCAGAATAGCATTTCTATTAAGAGTATCAGGGATGTGAGGCTAGGTAGTACTTGGAAAATGGTATCATCAGGAGCTACCGCTTACATTTATACTATTGTTAGTGATGTTACTTATTTTCCTTCCCTTTTTTAGTTTCTGTACATTGGTTTTTTGCCTTCATGTTTATCTGTGTGAGGGTGTCAGATCCCCTGGAGCTGAAGTCACAGACAGCTGAGCTGCCATGTGGGTGCTGGGAATTGAACCCTGGTTCTTTGGAAGACCAACCAGTGCTCTTAACCATTGACCCATCTCTCTAGCCACCTTGTGTTTGTTCAAGACAGGATTTCTCTGTGTGGTCTTGACTATCCTGGAACTTGCTCTGTAGTACAGGCTGGCCTCGAACTCACAGAGATCCACCTGCCTCTGTCTCCTGAGTGCTGGGATTAAAGATGTGAGCCACCACTTCCCAGCTTTGGGATGTTTTCTTTTTAAACTTTGTGCTTTAGGTAGTTTCCAATGGGTTTTTTTTTTCCAGAGAATATTTGAAACATGCAAATGTCTTTACCCAATCCTTTCGGCATCTACTGAATATTTTCTAAATCGGTATTCCTTTTAAAATTCTTGATCTCTAAGAGTTTGGGATGTGTCTGTATGGTAGAGTGTGTATTTACCATGCACAAAGCCTTGAGATGACCTCTAGCACTGCAAAATAAAATGTCTATAATTTATTTAAAGAAGAATTTAAATCAAACTTGAAATCAAAGAGTTTGTGGGCTGTCCTAATTAGCTTCTCTGCTTCCATAAAACACTAACCAAAGCCAACTTGAGGAAGAATGATTTGGCTTATATGTCCATGTCTCAGACGTCAATGAGGGAAGTCAAGGAAAGAACTCAAGGCAGAAATCTGAAGCAGAAACTCAGAGACCAGGGAGGAATGCTGGTTAGTGACTTGATCTCCATAGCTTGCTCAGCCTTCTTGCTTTCTTATAGAGCCAAGGACCACCTGTTGAGGGGTAGCACCACCCACAATGGGCTGGGCGCTCCCACAACAACCATGAATCAAGAAAATACCTCACAGAAACACAGGCTAGTCTGACTGAAGTAATTCCTCACTTGAGGTTCCCTCTTCCCAGGTAACTCTAGTTTGTTAAGCTGCCAAAGAACTAACCAGAACAGTGGTTCATTTTACCGAAAGCCCTTGCCACGAAGCCTGGTAGCCTTAGTTTGATTCCTAGAACTTACTGGTAGGAGAGAGCTGACTTCTGCAAGCTGTCTTCTGATCTGCCACAGTGTGTGCCCCTCCCCATAGACACACTATAAAAAAATGTACAAAGTAGTTTAAAAAAGGAGCATGAAAGGATTGGTCGTTCTTACCTTACTCAGTGGGTGATAATCCCATTCTGTTGATTTTGATGTTCCAGTTCCCACAGGTTTGGCAAGTAGTGGTCATGCCAAGCAAATACTTGTGTCTTCTAAACAAATACTTGTTCCCATGATTCTTTGAATTCTTCATACTTTCTTGGAGTGACAAGATGATCTGAGTCATCATAGACTTTTTTGCTTGTTTGCTTTTTTTTTTTTTTGAGGCAGGGTTTCTCTATGTAACAGCCATGGTTTTGCTGCAACTTACTATGTAGACCAGGCTGGCTCAGAGATCTGCCTGCCTCTGCCTCCTAAATTCTGGGAAACAGTCCATTCTCTAAGAAGCCCTGGCTCCTGTTAGTAGAGAATAGCATTTAGAACTTGTCATCTGGGAGCAGATTAATGTCTGTAATGTGTATTAGTATAAGCATGTTGTGTGTGTGTGTAAGGATGGGGTTTAATATCTTTAGAATACGGGCTGGAGAGGTGGCTCAGAGGTTAAGAGCAGTGGCTGTTCTTCCCAAGGTCCTGAGTTCAAATCCCAGCAACCACATGGTGGCTCACAGCCATCTACATTGAGATCTGCCCGGGCATATATGTAGAGCAAATACTGTATACATAATAAAAAAATTAAAAAAAAAATCAAAACTGAAAAAAAATATCTTTAGAATACATGAAAAGATCTAATAATTTAGCTTTTTGTTGTTGTGGTGGTGGTGTTTTGTGTGTGTGTGTGTGTGTGTGTGTGTGTGTGTGTGTGTGTG
>CAJQZJ010004763.1:8643987-8691123 GCA_907164525.1 Lophiomys imhausi
CACACACACACACACACACACACACACACACACACACACACACACACACACACACCCTCACACACACACACACAAAACCTATGAAATTCATTTTGTGTTGACCCACTACTTCCAGGCATGGTGCCTGCCCTGGAATGTGGCTGATAGACCCAATTATGCTCCACTGGAGAAAACTGACTTTCCTTTTGCCGGTGGATATTCATCTGCAGAGAGCTTCTTAGTTAGAGGTGGGTCCCTGTATCTACCAACCAACTAACCCAAACACCCTGAACTGTGCACAGTATAGAGAGAGTACATGACATTTTGGCTGTGTGAAATAACTGTTTGACTATGGATGTAAAAACTGCCACCTCGTTATCCTTCCAGGAGTCACATCATCATTACATACATTAGCTGTACTATTAATGACATTATTAATAATATTTATGCTCCAAAGTCCTGGGAGGAGTATATTACAATTCACTTTCAAATCCAGAACAATTTGGATATATATATATATGTATATATATATATGTATGTATGTATGTATATGTATACGTATGTATGTATGTATATGTATATGTGTGTTTGCATTTTTCCTTAAACACCTACATTATAGAAAGTTTGGAAGAAAACAGGAACTGAGAAAAATAACCATCTCCAAATTGCTACATGTAAAATAACTTCCTGTTAGTAGGTTTGTCACATCTCAGATTTGCAATACTCGGATTACAGTATTTGACCACTGTAACTTCTCCAGAATACGTTAGCTTTGCCTTCAGCTCCAAGGAATCAAATTCCCGACAAGTTAAATTTCTTTGGGGCATTTGGCCTTTTTGGATAAGGGCTGGGTGTGGAGGTGCACACACCTTTAATTGCAGCACTCGGGAGGCAGAGGCAGGTGGATCTCTGTGAGTTTGAGGCCAGCCTGGTCCACAAAGCGAGTCTAGGACAGCCAGGCCTCTGTTACAGAGAGAAACCCTGTCTCGAAAACAAAACAAAAAAAAGTTTGCATAAAAATGAGTAATTCCCTTGGAGAATTGGAGAATTGGAGAGCTTCCTTGACTTTCCTAGCGAAAGAGAACATTGGAGAGAGAACCCTGGTTGAAGACAGTGTTCACTTACCTAGATACACACTGTAGCTGTGCAGCCATGTCAATTCCAGTAACTCAGAAAGAGACTACAAAGCTGGGAAGTGGTGGCACACGCCGTTAATCCCAGCACTTTGGAGGCAGAGGCAGGCAGATCTCTGTGAGTTCGAGGCCAGCCTGGCCCACAAAGTAAGTCCAGGACAGCCAGAGAGGTTTTAAGTTTTATGTTGTGGATTTTAATTTTTGCATTTCCCTTCATAGGAATTGTCTCACTAGAAAATAATGCTTTAATAATTGGGTTCATTTTGATGTGATGTCTTGAAATAATTTACAAAGACTCCATTTGCTATGCTGTGTCAACACCATATATAGCTATTGATCCTACATTCATTAAGAATAGGAAATTAATATTTACACAACACCATAGACTGATCCACAGCCTTTTATTTGGATTTCAGCAGCTTTTCTGCCATTGTGTTTGTTTCAGTGTCCAGTAAACAGTCCATCTGTACAGGGCTTATTCAAGCCTTGCTTCCTCCAGTCTGGGACATTTTCTGTCCCCTGTTTTGTGATGTGCACATGTGTACATGTGTGTATGTGTGTGTGCATCTGCATATGTGTGCATGTGTATGTGTGTCTCTGTGTGTATGTGTGTGTACATGTGTGTGCATGTGTGTGTATGCATGTATGTGTGTGTCTGTGTGCATGTGTATGTGTGTCTGTGTGTGCATGTGTGTGTGTCTGTGTATATGTGTCTCTGTGTGTGCATGTGTGTGAGTACAGCCTCAACATTTTATTGTCATCATAATAAAGCTGAGAATGGGAATGGGTCACTTGCCCTCTTTCTCTTCACACCTCCTCCCAGATCTCACATCACCAATGGCCATGATCTTCCTAGATTTGCAGCAAGGGGCCCACTGGGTGCAATCTTCTGTTTAGGCTTAACATTTAAAACAGCTTAGCTCACCTCCAATGGCCACTATTCTTCCTATTCTAATGCCACCTTCCCTGGGTACACAGAGATCCCTTGTCTCCTCATGAGTTGATGCTTGTCATGTTTCTCATAGACATTCTTGGGGTTGAGGAACATCTCATGTTTATAGGAGCAATTTGAGCATAAAAAGCAATCTCCACACCTTTGAAGTAACCACTGGTCAGGTATCTTGTAGGCTGTCTCACGTGTAATTTTCTTTTTTTTTTTTAAGATTAGACTAGGGCTTTTGTATTGGAGAGTACCATAGAGATGAGGATTCTGTTTTGTTCCATCATGTTATAGTGAACATGACATTCCTACTGATCTAACTTCCACTATTAGTTACCATGGTGTAAGCTATTTCTTCTGCTATAACTCCCCCTTTCATATTTCTGCTTTTTTTTTCTTTTTGGACAGTGTTTCTCTGTGTAGGAGACCCCTGGCTGTCCTGGACCCACTTTGTAGACCAGGCTGGCCTCGAACACACAGAGATCTGTCTGCCTCTGCTTCTTGAGTGTGCCATCATGCCCGGCCATTCTTTTTCTTAAAAGCAGTCACTGAATGCACTCCACATCCTGGGGAGGGAGTAGAGTGCACAACCTTCAGTCTCTGCACTCCTGTCATAATCACCACTGTGACCAATACATATCTAGTAGTATACAAGGCTATGTAAATATGCCCTCCTTATTTTAATAGTTTTCACTTCTCATTAAAGCACTAGCTCTTGGCTATAGCAATTATTATTGTGGCATGCAAAAGGTGATTTTTAAAATCTCCTATACAGTTATGTTAGACATGAGCTCATTTTATGATTTTTCAAAAGTTATGTAAGGGGTAGGGTTCCCGTAAGGTAGTTGAGCTAGGAAAATGTGTGTTGCATACACATGAGGACCTGCATTTGGTTTCCTAGCACCCACATAAAAAGCTGGGCTTGGTGTCACAAATTTATAATCCCTGAGCGTGGGAGGCAAAGACAGGTGAATGCCTGGGGCTCAGAGACCAGCTAGCAGAGGATGTTTGGTAGAAAACAACTTTGACATGTCAGTTTTGTTTGTGTGTTTCCCTCTTTGATTTTTGATGTACTGTATTCTTACTCTATTTAGGTTTGACTCTTATCTAAAGATAAATTGGTATATATATATATATATATATATATAAAACCAACCAAACAAACAAAACAAAACCCTTAGCATTCTAGGAGTTGTCGTTATTGTTGTAACTCTGCAGGTTCAAAATGTGATCAGAACTCTGAGGTTAATATGCAGCTGCTTAGGAAGGGCTGGAGAAGGTGTGCTCCTGAGGCTACATGAGCTTTTACTGGCAGCTCACTGAAGCCAAAACAGATTATTTGACACTTGGTTGTTGTTACCATTGTAAAACAAGAAGACAACAAACAACAAACAAACAAACAAAAAATTATGATAGCTGTCATTCGAGTACTAGGGAGACAGGTGCCAAAGGGTTAGGAGTTCAAGACCAACCTTGGCTGTGTGGTGAGCTAAAACTCAGTGTGGACTACATGAGACTCTGTCTCAAAATACAAAAAACATAACAGAAGATACATATCAGCCCCAAATCTACCCAGAATGCATCTCAACAGAAAGGCGAACTTGAAAGCACACAAAGGAAACTGGTGTGTTGCTGTTTTGTTTTTTATTTAAAACTAAATACTCCTTTCTCCTAACTTTCTACTCTGCTAGGATATTTCAAACACAGACATAAAACTGGCACAGTGATATCATCTTCAACAGTATCATTGACATATATGCATATGTATGGAGTGAAAGCCACACAGATATCTTTCTCATTCTGATTGTCTTGGCATTGACAATGAAACAGAAGACTCTTCATTCAGAATATTTCTTGTCTTGAGCATATACACTCAAGAAGGTTCCAAGCTTCAAGAAAGCTTAGAATATGTCAAACTTTCTATCTCTGGGATGAGAGAGGGAGCCATCACTGCCCGGTGCCACTCAAGCATGCTTCCTTATATGATCTGATGATATCATCTTTATGACAGTCCTGGCTCTAAGTGTCCTGCCTGGTCCTAGGCCATTTACTGTGGTGTGTCCTTTTGGAACAGTTCAGAGGAGACCATGAAAACCTCCAAGAGGTGAATGGACTGGAAAATGAGGATATTGCCTATGTGTAAAGAGAGTGGCCATAGATTTTTATATAACTAACACAGGAATTGATGTGAATTATGCCGGGGCAAGAGGTCAGCTGCAGGTAACGTTCCTAGCACATTCTGGGCAAGCCAGGATGTGTGGTCAGATTTTCAGAAGAAAATAGTCAACAGACCATAAAGATGGGAACCCAAGCCCAGCTGGTCTGTAGCATCCTCAGGTGGAACACAGGTCCTTGTCTGGCTTTGATCAAGTAATTGTGGCAATGGTGCCTGGCTGTCTGAAAACTGATCCTTTCTGTTTGTAGAGTCTTCCCAAGTTCAGTGTCCTGATATCAGACCTCTACACAATTTCATGGACTAGTTTCATCAATCTTTATCCTCCAGCCCTGGATAACTCTTCTCTTGTCATTTGAGACAGGGCGTTCTGGATGCCTTCCTTTTCTCTGTCCCTTCCATTATATTAGCACAGTGAAAGTCTGTGCTCTCTTTGGTTCCTTCTCTCTGAATTTGTTTCTGAAAGCTTTTCTAAATGAAGCTCTTACAAATCAAATGGCTGGATTTCCATGTTCATTGGGTGGATACCAAAAACCTATTATTTTGTATCCCAAAAGCATAACATTCACTTCCCACCACCTGCTTATTCTCCACACTCTTAAAAGCAATGTGGGTACCACCTTGCCCTGTCACTCACACAGAAGGAAGTGCAGACAAAGAGAGTCACCAAGGTTAATGACTGAAGGTGGATAGTGACTCTGGCAATGGAGGCCAGAACTTGGATGTGTCAAGCGTTGTGGAAATGTTATCTTAGCCAATCTATGCCATCTCCCCGTGATATAAATACTGCTGCTATCTCTGTTGTGCAGCTGGGAAAAGTAAAGCTTTGGCTTTACTAGTAGTAGAGAAAAGAGGTAGTGTGGTGATGTGGGGAGAGCCGAACTTGTCCTGAATTCTGCTCTCATTTGCTCCTGGCACTTTGCATTAGTCACTTTTCTACTGCTGTGACACTGCATCATGACCGAGGCAACTTATAAAAGAGAGTGTTTAGTTAGGTTTACGTTCTTGAGTAATAACCATTCATGATGGCTGAGGGAAAGTAACAACTGAGACCTAGTATCTCCATCCACAAGCGGGAGGCAGAGAGAGCAGGAGGCTTTTGAAAAAGCCCACTCCCAGTGACACGCCTCCACCAACAAGACTGCACCTCCTAATTCTTCCCAAACAGTTTCACTGAGGACCAAGTATTCAAACAGATAAGCATATAGGACCCATTCAAACCACCACACACTTCACTGGCAAACATTCACATTTTTACTTTTCAATCCCCTTTGAACTCTCAAGGGCTGGTTTTATGTTAGAAATCACACATTAGGATTTGAATGAAGGCAAGTTTTTTCAAATAGTTATGCACTGATGCATTTCATGAGATCTGAGGCAGTAACTGATAATTAAATAGTGTGTATGTGTGTCTGTATGTGTATGTGTATATATATATATGTGTGTGTGCATGTATGAATATGTTTGTATGTATATATATGTGTGTATATTTATATATTTATATGTATGTATTTATATGTGTGTATAATGGGAAAAATAAAAGGAATGAAAATCCACCTATTCAGGTCAGATGACACTGCCAAATTAGTTAGTTTAGACAAATAAAAAGCTTTTGCTTTCCAGAGCTATTTGGATTTTCTAATCATGGATAAGAGGTTGTAGGAATAGGATCCATGAAAGAGTTTCAGTAAAATGATCAGCAGTTACATAAAATATGACACTCTATAACTAGTAGTTCAAAATTCATAGACCTGACATGTAAAATGACATGCTCCCTTGCAGGAGAAGTCCCAATAGCATCGTCTGCAGTGAGACTTGTGAGTAAATGGTGAGGTTTGTACAAGGTTTGTGATTTGGAGATGCAACTAGTCCCTGAGGGGAAAGATAGTATAAAGACTCATCAAGTGGTTTTATGAAAAGTTGGTCACTCATGATAGTCTACTCTAACAAAGAGACACTTGAAATGAGTGACAGCAAGCAACCAGGTATCAACCTTCCTGGGCTTATACTTCCTCATTCCTCAAATTGCTAGAGACACTGCAATGAAAGGCATCATACCTGGGCTGGAGAGATGGCTCAGAGGTTAAGAGCACTGACTGCTCTTCCAGAGGTCCTGAGTTCAATTCCCAGCAACCACATGGTGTCTCATAACCATCTATAATGAGATCTGGTGCCCTCTTCTGGCCTGCAGGCATACATGCAGACAGAACACTGTATACATAATAAATAAATAAATAAATCTAAATACCTACTTTATGGGGCTGGAGAGCTGGCACAGCACTTAAGAGCACTTGTTGCTCTTGAGGGGGACCTAGGTTCGATTCTCAGCACCCACATGGCTGCTTACCACCACCCTATATATAGGGAACCTGACACTCCCTTCTGGCCTCTATAGGCACCAGGTACATGGATGATACATAGACTTGCATGCTGTCAAAACACTTATATACATAAAATACAATAAATAAACCTTTAAGAAAATTAGGCCTGCTTTACAATAGGCTCCACTATAAGAGAAAAGCAAGTAAAGTAATGAGAGCAGATGTGTCATGATCTCAAAAGGAGAATCTTTTTAAAGTGGAGTTTACAAAGTCCAGACTGTGTGGTAGATTCAGCGTTTTGAGGTAGAGCTAGTCCTCTGTAGTGGTGGTTTGTGTCAGGAATTTAATTTCCTCAGCGCAGATATAGTACTTTGGAAAACAAATGCATACCAGGCCCTTGAATCCTTACATTTGCAGACAAAGTTTATAAACTTCATAGTTAATCATTAATAAGTTCCTTGAATAATGAAGGCTGATATGTCTTGAAGAGAAGGAAAACAAGGCAAGGATGCGTCCTCGCTGTGTGTCATTTCCAAGCAGGTAGGCATGAACTTAAGGAGGATCATCTCAGTAAAGCAAGTGTGTGAACTGGAAAGAGGATTAGTCATTAGTAAAAGTGATGTTGATTTAGGGTACTTTTTTTCTGGACAGAAGTGCTGAGGTTCAGCAGAAACCAGAGAAAAATTAATCTCTGCTGAAGCCTGGAGGAAGGAGAGGGGTACAGGAACGAGGCACAATGATGCCACCATCAGGGAGCTGGAAGTAGGCAACAGAGCAGGAGTCCCCACAGATCCGGACATCACGGATGATCTGTAGTTGAAAGGATGTGCGCTTCAAATGACAGACAGTGTTTGCATGACCGTGGGGTCTTCCATGTCAAAATACGTTCCTGACATGTGGCAGATAGGATACACTCGTGGATATGCTGTGACTCATTGCAAAATCTTCAGAACTCTTTTGAATGTATAATTGAGGCTAAGGGACCATGGAGCCAGTTCAGGGACACTGTTCCATGATCCTTTTGCTCATTGATCAAGTCTGCATCCAAAAACTATGACCTATGGGGGTTGTCTGGAAGGGTCCTAGGTGACAGGTAATGTACAGCTGGCCAGTGCAGAGGTGCTCACTTCTGTTTGGGGAGCGGGTGGTGGGTGGGGGGCATTCCCTGAGAAACAAGGGAGAAAGGAACTGCTCTGACTCCCAGTGAGCTGAACGAGCATTGATGTCAGTCATTTCTGTGGCTGTCACCAGCAGAAGTGTGGAGAAAGGAAACAAGTAACTGATACTGCTCCAGAAGCATGCTTGAAAGAAGGCTATGTGAGCTTGCTGAGGACACTGTTCGATGGTAGTACAGCTGAGCGCTGAAGCCCTGGGTTCAGTAGAAAGAGCTCATCTTCTGTGGGTAATAGGAAAGCAGTAGCCGAAAGAGAACAGAGTCTTTCTCCTCCCCATGGCTTCACCTGAAGCAGAGGGTGCACTATCCTCTGACTTTCCCTTTTCTCTACTTGCCGTCCCTCTCCAAACAGCACAAAGCATGGTACACATAGATAGCTGTGCAACGTCAAGAGGAGCAGCTTTCCCTGAAGTGTCTGAAGAATGAGTGTGGCAGAAAATCTGAGCGAGTCGTATCACACTAACTTGTCGACAGATGAGAGGTTCTGAGCCTTTCCATTTGCAAGAAGGCAATGCCACATGCCCATGCTGGCATTGATTTTTCGTGACAGGTTACCATTGCTCTGTTCAGTGACTGCCACCTGGGTCCTTAGGCTCAGTTATTGCTTGGAGAAAGTATATCACTGTTCACCAAGAGGACAGGAGAGAATAGTAGAAATGGATCATTTCATCTCTTTTGGCAAGTGAAAACTAAAAACCTCAGCAAGAGTGGTGGTGCATGCTTTTAATCTTAGCACTCAGGAGGCAGAAGCAAGCAGATCTCTGTGAGTTCAAGGCCAGCCTGATCTACATCCTGAATCCAGGACAGTCAGGGATATACAGAGAAACCCTGTCTTGTAAAAACAAACAAACAAACAAAACAACCCAACAACAACAACAACAAAAAACTAAAAACCTCAAGGAATGTTGACGGGGGTCACTGACTGAGGTAGGAGTTCATTTCTATTTATACAAAAGAGGTGAGAACGTCACTTAGCTAGGATGGGGAGCAATCAATCAGCACTGGGTCACTTAAGGGACATTCTTTCAGTATCTGTCCTTTATATTGTGGGAGCTCTCCAGCACTCTCCCCCTAAGAAACAGGACTGGGGTGTGTGTGCCCAAATGAGCATCACCAATAGCAATGGCAGCAGGAACAGGAAATGAGTAGGTGTCATCTTCCCTTTCTGTCCCCCTCCCCCCTTCCTCTCTGGCATTTTTAGATTCTTGAATCATCTTGTCTAGTGGGGCCAGCAGTCTTGAACTTACAAAAATGGCTGAATCGTGTCTCTGCCAGAGGGTCTTAGACCCGGCCTTTGGGGTAGCGTCCACTTTACACTTGACTGTCTCAAGTGTAGCAGACTGAGGCTGAAGCACTTTTCCCTCTTTCACACACTGAAAATTACTAAACAAACCAGAAGGTTTCTGAGCACAAATCCCAGCACTCAGAGACAACATTTATTCATTTACTTAGAAGACTTCTTGATAATTTTTTTTAATGAAGTCATTAATGGTTAGATTTGGGGAAAAAAATCTGCATTCAGTTTGGTTTGGAAATTAGGTCATAGGGGCATAAAGTCATACTCTGGCAACTCGGAGAATTGATGTAGCTCACCCACTCCCTCTGGGGAAAAGTTTGGGTCGTCATATTTTTAGGTTCAGGGAGTAAAATAGAAACATGGCTAGGGCCATTTAGAAAAGCAGAGTGAAATATCACAAGGGGGAAGCATGTAGTCAAAAGCATCTTCAGTGAGAAAAATGAATTTGTTTCCCCACAAGGAACTGCTTACACAAGACAAATCAATGGGTACAGGGAAAGAGGAACAGACACATGGATCGTAGATACCAAAAAGACAATGCAAATTTTTGTTTGTTTGTTTGTTTTTTAGTCTTTTAAAAATGATTTACTTGTTTTCATTTTATGGGCATTGACGTTTTGCCAGGATGTATGTCTGTGTGAAGGTGTCAGATCCCCTGGAACTGGAGTTACAGCCGGTTGTGAGATGCCATGTTGTTGATGGGGCTTGAACTCAGGTCCTCTGAAAGACCAGTTGGTGCGCTTCATTGCTGAGTCATCTTTTCTGCCTCAGACAATACAAATTTTAAATACAAAACAAAATTGATGATATCTTTTTAGTGCCTGGGATGCTGTGCCAGTCACCATGCCTTATTCTGTTTCTAATCACTAATGTCACACAATTACATCTTAGTGACCTTTTACTCAAATCTTAGAGCCGTGAAGCTGGGGACAAACCTACAAGAAGTAGGCTAGGGATTCAAACTAGATGCTCTGACTCCAAAGGCCCCTTTCTTTAATTATATCATGTCTCGTAGCCTGTGTGTATGTGTTTTATGAACTGAAGACTCATCTCCCCGAATACTTGTGTTTTGTTATTAGCTCACTGTTTATGTCCAGCCCAAGCAAAAACAGACGGCGGAGTATGCTGCAAACATAACGAAAGCTGTGTTTGATTATTTTGAAGACTACTTTGCTATGAACTACTCTCTTCCTAAACTGGGTGAGAAACTGCTTTTGTTTCCTCATTTCAAGTTGCCTTTGTTTGTTTGTTTGTTTTTACTTAAGTTAACCTAGTGTGTCTAATTCTGTTACCACTAACTACTGCTCATACCTGAGTCTTTTTGACATGTGCCTGCACTACGTGTCTGTGGTTTACCACAAGCTCAAAGATCCATTCCTGGTTCCTTCAAAAGCAGGAGACATTCTCTCTCATGATGAAATACAATCTTTGATTTGCAAAACAAACTGAAAGTGTGTACACAATTTACAAGAGCTTGTCCCAAGTGGGGCCAAAACAGTCACCCATGTCACTTGATATAAAAATCAGTACTTTAAAAAAAAAAATCAGTACTTATCCAATGGTTGACATGCATGGCCCTGCCAAGGAAATTGGAAAATAATAAGGGTCAGTGATGTTGTAAGAGGCCCATGTGCTTCTAATCTGCTCCTTGTTGTGTAAGGTCCTCCAGCCCTGGAAATGAAACACTGAATCTCCATCTAGAGTTTTCTTTTCTTTAATATGGAGAGAAACATGTTTTCTTTGTAAAGCATAAAGAGGACCATAGTCCAAATATATGGACACACTGTCTCCATCAACAGGAGGAAGACTCTATTGACAAGCTTGAGTGGTTAGTTTGTTCAAAGCTGTAAGTATAAGACCCTTGGAAATTTTTGTAAGGAAGGCATTAAGAGAACCTACCAACTTGCTGCGCAGTTGTGGTGCATGCTTTTAATTCTAGAATTTGGGAGGTAGAGGCAGGGAGATCCGAGTTTGAGGCCAGTATAGTCTACAGAGCGAGTTCCAGGGCAACACAGAGAAGCCTTGTCTTTCAGAAAGGTAAGAGAGAGTGGAGAAGGAGAGAGAGAGAATGAGTGAATCCGAATCCACAGATCTCTTCATCTTTGTTTCACTCATGGTAACCAGGATGACCTGAGATTCAGAACTCCCACACATTTCTCTTTCTCCTCCTCTTCTCTTTCCTCACCATGTGCTTTTCTGTGCATCTTCAACACTTTCAGAATTAGCTGCAGAACAGAGGCTTTGGAAATGATGTCCTCATTTATATCAAAAGGTAATTGACTTGATGCTAATGAATTAAAATGCCTGTATTCACTAGAGAAGAGATTACTTTCATTTGCTCAAGGATTTGTGCGAGTTATACTTTCCAGAATTGTGGGAAATGTGGGTTCTGGGAGAAATACTTTCCCAATCTTTAGAGACATTCTTATGACATAATGACTAAACACTTAAGTGATCATAACAGGACAAGAAAACCATTACTGTTACCTTGATTCTTTATGGAAGATACATACTTTTTGTTCTGTTTTTTGTTTTGTTTTTAAAGAAATCTTAAGAAATTTTATTTTTACCAGAAAGGGTCCTTTCTTACATGTTAGAAAGAAATTGAACTTATTTAAATTTTAGGTGTTAGGTTTCAGAGTTAGGGTTTGGATTTAGGATTTAGGAATTTATATTGTTAGGTAATTGTTAAGTATTCATAAATAAATGTGTGATAAATACAAATTTACTGTTACATTATAGTATTAATAAAAATTATGTTTGGATCATAATTCATTAGCTGGAGAAATTGTATTTCCCACTAATCAATTTCCCACTAATTTTTTATTTGCAGATTTAATGTAGAAGTGCTCAACACTACCTCTCCTTGTTGGATGTTATGTATAAAATCCAGACAAAATAAAGACAGAAATTCCTGTTGCATACAACATTTTAGAAAAAATTTAGAGAGAAATCTGTCAATTCCATGTCCTCTCTGACTTTTTAATCTATAAAAGAAGATGACAAAGGGAAGGGCTAGGAAAAGAGAGAAGGGACGTTAGATGGATAGAGAATCAGACTGTCCTCAAAATATACAGCATTGGGGTTTCTAAATCTGTGTACTTGACATGCCAGCTGTTCCTATGATCTTACAAGCTCTGTCTCTCTTTGTCCTCACTTAAAGTCTTCATTCTCTTTTTTCCTAGCAATGTATCTCCCAAACGGATGCTGTTTATAACCAAGATCATAAATGAGGGATGGAAAAACCTAATAAAAATGAAGTACTGTGCAGAGAAGAAAGGCATAAAATTATACAGGCTTTGAATAAAAATACAGTCATGCAGTCCTTAAGAGAAAAAGGAGGAGGAGGGAATGACACATTGAAGTCTGGAGCCTCCAAGGAACAGCTCCGTGGGAATGCTGAGTGCATTAATACCAGAATGTTTGCACAAATGATTCCTGTTTCTCACTCTGAAAAATTATTTTTAGCCTTAAAAAAAGTCACCCAAAGAACTTAATTTGGTAAGAAATGCTATGAACAAATGGAAAGAATGTATTTCTCACTGGACTGTCTTTTTCCATAGATAAAATCGCTATTCCAGATTTTGGCACCGGTGCCATGGAAAACTGGGGGCTTGTCACTTACCGAGAAACAAACCTGCTATATGACCCGCAGCTTTCAGCCTCATCCAACCAACAGCGAGTGGCCAGTGTGATTGCCCATGAACTTGTACACCAGGTAGGGAGAGGGCCCTGAGGCAAATCTACTTGCTTTTGAAAACTGGCCTGTTTTCATAGCAGTAATACAAAGTGTGGATGACTAACCAACTCAGAAAACCCTTTGTGGGAACCAGCCTTAGTGTTAACTAACATTTAACTGCACAGAAACTTTCCAATGGTTCTCAAGCTGTGGGTCACAACCCCTTTGGGTGCCAAACGGCCCTTTCACAGGGACACCTAAGACATCGGAAAACACAAATATTTAAATTACAATTCATAGCAGTAGCCTAATTACAGTTATGAAGTAGCAATTTAAAAAAATAATTTTATGGTTAGGGGGGGTCACCACAACATGAGGAATTGTATGTGGGAAATAAATGTTAGGTACAATGTTGGCCACTTCTGTGTCAGTTACAAAACCATGCTGTGCAATTTCCTACACAGCTCTGTACGACAAGAATAAACATCTAACTACTTCCTCTTTGCTTATTGTTTCAGTGGTTTGGAAATATTGTGACCATGGACTGGTGGGACGACTTGTGGCTAAACGAAGGCTTTGCTTCTTTTTTTGAGTTCTTGGGAGTAAACCATGCAGAAAAAGACTGGGAAATGGTGAGTCATAAACACATGCTCTCTGAATGGATTTTTCTCTGTGAAAACCCGGCTGAAGCTTTGACAATGGTCTAGGGTCAAGGTCAAGTACAATGGCGGACTTGGACATCTGTTGAGAGGGCGGAGGGAAGCCAGCGACTTCCTCTGAGCTGTTCTTTGCCAAGAGCCTTTACATAGTCATTGAGGCAGTTGGGAGTCAGACAGAATTTTCTTTAGGAAACTTATGCTTTTCTGTTCATATTTAGATGGTGTGACTATTCTTCTATGGATTTATATATATAAATATACATCCATATATACACTCTGTAGATAGGTACACCTATCTCTATAGAGATGTAGACTGCTGTGAAGTGTGTAGAATACTGCCCTCTACTGGAATAACTGTTTTAGACACTGAGTGACTTTCATTTACCCCGTCTGCTTCCTTTTTAAAGAGACAGACATAAGAACTACCTCATTCAGTTGTTGTAAAGGTGAACAACAGAGCATACTCAACGAGCTTAGCTTCCAACAAAAATTGATAAAGAAAAGATCAAGACAGTTCAACTTAGAGTCATTTTTATCTTTCTCTGACTTCTAAAAGTATTTTCAAATGACCCCAGACTTCAGTTTCTCCTAAGTACTATAGAAAGTCTACTAAAAGGCAAATTTGAAAATTAAGGAAAACACCACCCATCAGAAGTTTAACTTCCTTGTGGCGCAAAAGTCTATAACTGTTTTTCTTTTTTAACCTTTAAAAAGTTTTTTCGAACCCCCTTCTCTTCCCTCCTTCTCCTCCTCTACCCCCTGCTCCCACTTTCCCTTCACAATTTTATGTCCTTAAAAAAATAAACAACAAACAAACAAACACTCGGGTATTGGGACAGCTATAGGAGCATGGGAGGTATGTAAGCCTTTCCCTGGCCACATTCGGGAAGAAAACTGGCTCTCCGTCCCTCCAGCCAGCGGTTGCCAATAGCTCCTCAGCTAGGGGCGGGCATCATAACCCCTCCCCCTTCCACGCTGGGATTTTCGTGTTCCCTTGATCTTGTGCTTGCAGTCACAGCTGCCGATGTGGGCTAAAATTTTAAAAAAGGAATTGTTGTAAAGCAGCTTTTCTATTTTTCAAATGGAGAATATACTTTAGACACTTCTGTTCTACAAATTGTCCCACCCGCTGTCCCCCATCCTCTATCACTTTGATTGTCTTAGAACAAGCTCTGTAGATCAGGCTGTCCTTGAACTCAGAGATCCACTTGCCTCTGCCTCCTGAGTGCTGGGGTTAAAGGTGTGCGCCACTATGCCTGGGTCTTGGAAAACCTGTAACTTTGAAAGATGAGGAAGCTCCTCTGCAAAGTTGCTTCTTCAAACATTTAATGTACATAAAAGTTTTTCCAGCCTTCAACTGTTAACATTTGGGGCAATGCTTTGTTTTGCGGGCTGTAGGACATTCCCAGTAAGTACTGCTAGTACCCTGTCCCAGTTGTGACAAAGGCTGGGAATGGAGGTAAAAGTAAGTTACTCACTTCTTCAGTGAAAACTTTGAGGTTGACGAAGATATTAATACCTCCCAATGGTACGTAAGCCAGAGTACACTCAGATTCTCTGATGCCAAGAACATGGCTCTTTCTTCTCACCTAAACCTCTTGATACGCCAACTAGACCAACCAACCAACCAAGCAAACAAAAAGCCAAGTCAAACTATCTTGATTGCAGCTATGATTCTACCATAGTACCTTGTCTATTATGAATGACAACCATGACACTGGAAACTATAAGTTAATATAACAAGCTCCCCTTTTGGAAATACTTAGTAAAAGAAATAAAACTTTTGATTTTTTAAAAATTAGTACTAGTATAACAGGGATAGATTTCATGATCTTACTCCGTAGGAATCAAAATAATGAGAGTCAATTTGTGGGGTTCCCCTGTGTGCCAGGTACTATGTCAAGTGCTACATATGAACTGGGGTTTGAATCCTGTGTGAAGGTCTAAAGAGGAGGTTCCTTCACGGCTAGTGAGTGAGGGAAGTTGTTTAAGTATGTATCAAGAAAATGGAGAGACTGTGCTCTCAGCCAAGGAAGGCTGTGAAGGCATAGCCATTCTACCTGGTTGACAAAACCTAAGGCTGAATCATAAAGAGTTGATGCTTTGTTTTGATTAACTAGGAATTGTCCATATTCCAACAATAAGTAACAAGAACCAGCATCTTTGGCCAACTGACTCTCTACCTCAGCAAATTTTCATGACGACCTTGTGAGGTGACATCATTCTTATTACACAGCCAGAGAAACTTGAAAAATTTGGTCCAATTGAAAGCATAGAGCAAGCCGGGTGTGGTGGCGCACGCCTTTAATCCCAGCACTTAGGAGGCAGAGGCAGGTGGATCTTTGTGAGTTCGAGGCCAGCTTGGTCTACAGAGCAAATCCAGGACAGCCAGGGCTACACAGAGAAACCCTGTCCCGAAAAACCAAAAATAGATAGATAGATAGATTGATAGAGAGATAGATAGACAGATAGATAGATGGTAGATGGATGGATGGATGGATGGATGGATAAACAGAGCAGTAGCAGAATATTGCTACAGCATAGATATTGCTGGGTGTATCATACAGAAGTCAAAGGAGTTGCGGCAGTTACAGATAGAGGACTGAAGTCAGTATGGAACAGTTGGTGAAGTGGAATTCATTTGAAGACTTAGAGACTTCATCAGATAATGCAAGTGCCTTGCACTTCTTTCCCCATAGCTTTGATGGCAGATAATGTTATAAAATAGGAAGTAGTCCGAGGGGACTGCGACCTTTCTTCACTCTTTGCTGTCTGCCCTTTCAGCTCAGTCAGGTTCTGCTTGAAGATGTGTTGCCTGTGCAAGAGGACGACTCCTTGGTGTCCTCACACCCGGTGGTTGTCCCAGTGTCAACTCCCGCTGAAATAACGTCTGTGTTTGATGGGATATCATACAGCAAGGTAGGAGATACACAGCGTTCGCTTTGAACATCTGTTTACTGACTTTTAATACGTGTCTAAAAAAATTGTTTTTAAAATGGTTTGATTCTGCTGTGAGCTCTGGAAAACGGGGAAGAACACACTCTGAGGACTGAATATTAAGTAGTTGCTATTTTGCAGGTGAAGGACTTGGTGCTGACTATGCCACAGGATTTTGAAACAAATTTTCCTTTTTTTTTTACTTTTGTTTAAAGAACCTTTCATTCTGATAATTCAGCAATCATACCTTAAACATCTGCTTTAAATTTTTCTTTAATTTTTAAAACTTTATTCTGGCAAGGCATGGTGGTGCACACCTTTAATCCCAGCATTCGGGTGGCAGGACGGGTGGATCTCTGTGAGTTCCAGGACAGCCTGGTCTACAAAGTGATTCCAGGACATCCAGGAATACACACAGAGAAACCCTGTCTCAAAAAACCAAAAAACCAAACCAAAAAAACAACAAAACATATTCTGTGGGGGAGGGTCCACCTACGCCCATGGAGACAAGGCGCAGCTTCTTGCTTTCATCATGTGGACAGGGGGATTGAACTCAGGTTGTGAGGTTTGGCAGCAAGCACCTCTACCCATTGAACCATTCCACCAGCCCTCATCTTGGCTTTTCTGAAAGACACTATCTCTTACTTTTGTGCTGTGTGTGGTCAGCGAGGAAAGCCATCTACATGGGCATTTTTAATAGGATAACACTTCAGTGTTCAGAACAAATATTCAAATTCAACTTAGTTGGAGAGGAAACTTTTATCCATTTTGTGAGAGAGAGAGAGAGAGGGGGGGGAGAGAGAGTGTTAAATGAGATGTTGCTGAGAATGTGCAACCCCAGCTTCCGTGGCATTCTCTCTCACAATACCTCCTACAATATCTCCTCCATGCATATACCATAAATTAGTAATCTAATTTAAATCTTTACTTGAGTAATTTCCTAGCTTGGTTCCTCATGGATCAGCCATTATATTAAGTTATTAAAAAACTACTGTTATCTTGGATGAACCCTGACATGGTTGTCTTTATTTATAATTATTAAAATGATTCTTATCAAAAACAGCTTAAGTGAAAAATGGTTATTTGAAGTTGATGCCAATATTTTCAGCTTTTCCTCTCATTTCCATCATTCCCATGGCATCTTTTCAGGCTTCTTTTAAGTGATTGATTATCTGTCTTAGTAGCTCACAAAGGAAACCTCAGACTCAATTCTCTAAGTCCTGGGTACTCCAGAGGCTTAAAATAATGTCAGAAATAAATATGTTTCTAAGCCTTATTCTTACTGTGTCCAAATACAATTTTAAAGTACTTGGGAAATTGTAGTAAAAACTACTAAGTTAAATGGGAAGGCAATATTTTTTGTGTACATTAAATGAAAACTGATTTGAAAAATCTTACAAGAAGTGTGTGTTAGTATTAACCCACATGGAAGAAGCTGGAAGCAGGGCATTTCTCAAATTCTTGAAATCTATAAGACAAAATGAAACAGACTACTTGTGATGAGAAAGGTTTTGTGCCCCACCATATATCTATAAATCTTTCTATATATCTAAACTATTTGGTAAGTTATTTTCTATTTCCTTCTGTTAACTATACTTATTGTTTCCGATGTGGAGGTATATTTAATAACTTGCCACAATTTTACCTTGAAATTAGTGCTTTAGCCAACATTGTGCTGTGGGGACCTTTTTTTTTTTCCTTTTTTCTTTCATTAACAAAGTGCCACCTGCCGGCGCACTTGGGGAAGTGCAATGACCACCGTTCGGGCCTTGAGTCACTGACAAAATGGCAATTTCAGCAATTTCTCTTTACCACTTAGCTATTTATTTTAGAAGCACGTTTATGGAAGGGTTTTGTGTGTGTGTGTGTGTGTGTGTGTGTGTGTGTGTGTGTGTGTGTGTGTTTTACCCTAAATCATAATGCTAAAGCTATATAATCATCAGAGTGATCTTCAAGAAACACTCAAATATAATCATGAACCATTGTGGTGGTGGTGCTAACTGATCACTGTTCCTTGTACGGTTTCATTAATTCAATTGGTCTCTTTTCCCCATCCTAGGGATCTTCTATTCTGAGAATGCTCCAAGACTGGATAACACCAGAGAAATTTCAAAAAGGATGTCAGGTACAATGGTGGTAGCAAAAAGTAAACTATAAGGATATGCAGCTGACAATTACGGTTGATTAAAGATAATCGCTTTCTTAATTTCCCTGAAAATGGACAAATAAGCAAGAGAGAGAGGTATGGTAAGAGATAAAGGGCGACTTTGCTTCAAGTTATATCTCCACATCCCATCTGTAAGGATCACTTACCAGGAAGGTCCCGGGGAAAATTGAAGTGGACTACTTAGTGATGCTGGACGCTCCTTACATATGCGGTCTGCAACTGGGGCTGCCATGAGAAGATAGCACAGGCCAGGTGGTTTACACAACAGAATTTTATTTTCCCACAACACTGGATATGGTGAAGTCCAGGGTCAAAATTCAGGATTTCCATTGCTGATGAGGGTCTTTTTGTCCTGTGGACAGGCTCCTGTGTCCTCCTCAGGCACAGAGAGCAAATATTCCTATATCTTTTTTAAGAGCATGGGTCTCACCATGAGGTCACATCCACATCACCTCATGCCCACCAGAATGTCTTCCAGAGGCTCCAAGGCCATCATATATGAATTTTGGGGTACATCGTTTGCTTCAAAGCAGCATGACATGGTTGTTTAAATCTGTCTTCCTATACAGAAAGTATAACGCTTTCCCCCTCTTATTATTGATTTGGAAAATCATTAAAATAAATAATCATATTATTATGAAGTCAGTGAATAAGGAGATCTTGCTCCCTTTGGGAGCAAATGTAGAATAACATTTTCTTTTGTTCTGTACATACCCTGTGTTAACATGCTACTCCACTGGACATTCCAGTTCATTTTGTTCTAGACCACCATAGGCCAATTCTCTCAGGGCTGGTGACTTTACTAAAGTCACTACAGTGTATCCTTATGACTGACCCATCTTCTGCTTGGGCCTGTCTCAATCTAGAACTGGAATCGCCTCCCAGCTGCTTCCCTTCTCCCTCCTGCCTTCAGCTGTGCTAGCCCAGGGACTTGATACAGCCCTTTCCAGTGGCTTCCAGCCCACATAGCACAAGGGAGAAAAACTTCACATAGATTATCAGTTCCTTGTCATGCTGTTTCCCATGCCACTGCAGGACAATGCCACCACCACCCCTACAGTTTTTACTGTTGCCTTTTATTCATCTCTTTGAAACCAAAAAAGGAAATGGTCCCTTTTGGGGGCCAATAGTAAAATGCTTTATGTGCCTATTAAAATAAAAGAAGAATAGAATTTAGGAAATATTTAGGTTATATTTAAGGATATTTTGCTCCTTAATAAAGTGCCCTTCGTGAATATGTGGTGCAGGAGCTATGGGCATGCATAACTTCCCCCAAGCTACAAACTCAATACTCACCATGTCTCTCTTGTGAGTATCTCCATGTCTCTATTGTGAGTATCTTCATGGAGGTCCTGTCTCCCAGGTCCTCTGGTGTGCTTCAGAGCCTATAGAATTCTAGACATATTAGCTGATCTGGAAGATGTTTATTGACTGAATGTCTATAATGTATAGTGTCGAACATACAAATAAAGCAAGCCGGGCATGGTGGGGCACACTTTGAATCCCAGCATTTGGGAGGCAGAGGAAGGTGTATCTTTGAATTCAAGGTCAGCCTGGTCTTCATAGTGAGTTCCAGGCCAGCTAGGGCTACACAGTGAGACTCTTATCTCAAAATAAACAAAAAAATTAAAAAATTATAAGAATAAGAAATCTTGCTTTCAAAAATTCTTACAATTCCATTTGCATAGTTTTCATTTTAAACTGCTGTTTAGGATAACACATTCTTTTTTTTTTTTTTTTTTTGGTTTTTCGAGACAGGGTTTCTCTGAATATCTCTGGCTGTCCTGGACTCTCTTTGTAGACCAGGCTGGCCTCGAACTCACAAAGATCCACCTGACTCTGCCTCCCAAGTGCTGGGATTAAAGGCGTGCGCCACCACCGCCCGGCTTTAGGATAACACATTCTTAATGTGTTATCTTAAGAACTGACTTCAAATTAAGTGGTCCTTCATTTTAACTTTTGTAGAGAACTATCAAAAAAGTCCCTAAAAGTAAACAGCTGAGTTAATCATTCCATAAATGCACACTTCTCTTTAACCTAATGTATTGTTATTAATTAAAAAAGTCTCACCTAAGACTAATATTTCTCAAGATAAAATAGTCTCTAATCATGACTACAAATGATCCTACAAATTTAACCTTGACCAATGGATAACAGGCAATACATTTCATACAATTATAGCACCATGGAGTGAATTTATAGGAAAAAGAAACACCAAAGCACTTTTTTTCTTTCAAATTTTAAACCCCAACTGATATTTTCAGACATCAGTGTAGCTCTCAGATCACCCAGAACATTCAGCCTCTCACCTGAATTCCTCTGGAACTGCTGTCATCACACTGTGGCTGGTGCCCCGAAGTCCCATGGTCTAGGAAACTGGAGTTCAAGGGCTTTCTTTCTGCCTTTCAAGTTTTCTTCCCAGACTGGTCCTCTGTCAGGAAAAGTGGCCAGTGCAGAAAGTACAATGTCATCCAGCAAAATGAAGCTGTTGTCAACTGAAAGACCCTTGGGCCACAATTATGCATTAAAAATTTTTTTTATTTCTTCAACTTACATCTCAATCCAAATCCCCCCTCTGGTCTAACCCTCCCACCCTCTTCCCCCTCATCCCCCCCCCATCTGCTTCCTTTTGTTTTAATTTAAGGTATATCTTTTTTTCCCCCAACAGGTCCCCCTTTCAGTCCAACAAATGGCTCTTTCTCTTATAACAACAAATACAATATAAAACAACAAAAATAATTAGGCCACAATTATGACAATTATAAGGCTTAGCATACATTCCCAATGTCCGGTCCATATTTATTTAGTAACTGACTTTAACATTCTATTAAGCATCCATCTCCATGAGTTTAAAGTTCTGTATCCAACTCGGCTTCCATTCTAACTTAATAACCATCTTAAAAACATCTTCTTAGATCCAGAACACCCTCTTAATTCCTAAACAACTCAAAATTTAACTATGAGACTATAACTATCTAGTCTTTAACCAGTCTATCAGAAACCTGAGAAGGATAAATATATCTGGTTATACAGGAAGTGCAAGGCCAACAGCTCCCAAAACTAAGAAATGACAGACAACTGGCTGCCTGGGCAGTTCCCAATTTCTCTCCATACATTAGAGCATCAATCTTCAACCTTTTGGCCCCATTTCTCTGACAGACATTGATTGTAAAGCAAGAATTATGAAGGACTTGCCTACCTTGTCTTGGCAGAGCTAGGCTGTCGACTTACCTGCTTCCAGGTTTTGTACTTTTTGGACAACATGCTGTCTACAGTTGAAGCAAGGGATTTTTCTTGCCAAGTGACAGGCTTGCCTCTACTGCACCCATCTCCAATTGAAGATTCTTCGATGTTCATCATCTACTTGGAATAGAATAGGGGGTGCTGTCAGTAGCTGACATGTCTCAATATCAAAAAAGTCTTAAGTTAAGAAAACATCTTTGAATTCCACATTCTACAGATCTTTGAGGTTTTTGAAGACCACCTATCTATCTCCGTATATTTGGATAAGCAAATGTTGCCTCTTAGCAACTTGATTTCTGATTAACTTAGAAAATAACTGTGATAGACTGCCTTAATACCTGGCAAAATGACATGCTTGAATGACTATTAGTTTGCATTTCTTAATTATCCTAAACAGTTTGTGACAGTTGCTAGCAAAAGTCCAAAACTTCACATTTCATTTGTAAGCATTACCTAGGTACAATACCTTAGAGTTAACCTTAATTTTGTATCAATAACAAAGATCAACCAATGTAGCCCAATTATGCATTTTAAAAGACAATAGATGCTGGGGCATTGGTAACAAGACATCATTATGAGAAATGTATCCATCTTTTCTTGTTTTACAGTTTGTAACAACCATGGTAAAAGAAGAATGGCTGAGCTGGGAAGGCCTTTTCCTTCCTAGGAAACTAACAGCACACACTGTTCATTTTCCTTTGGTGCTCATCAGTACTAACTAATAAGGGAGCTGTGGCCTAGGTTGTCCTGTGATTTAGACTAGAAAGAGGACATGACTGTGATAAGGAGAAGAGAAATCTTTTTTTTTTGTTGTTGTTGTTGTTTTTTCGAGACAGGACAGGGTTTCTCTGTGTGGCCCTGGCTGTCTTGGACTCACTCTGTAGACCAGGCTGGCCTTGAATTCACAGAGATCCACCTGCCTCTGCCTCCCTAGTGCTGGTATTAAAGGCGTGCGCCACCACGCCCAGCCTGAGAAATTCTTAGTATAGAAGATCAGGAAGCACTGACCTAGACAAAATAAAAGTGGCACCATTTAGTGTATTTATCTAAATTTCAGTTTGGCCTCTAGTTCATGAGAAACAATAAACTACAATGAAAAAATCCAATAACAACCCGATGAATACCTACACATTGATCCAGTATCCAGATTCTTGTCAAGGAGTCTCAGACACATCTCGCTTCCTCTAAGGATGCAGGCATTTGGTCTGGGCCTTTTTTTTTTTTTTTTTTTTCAATCACAAAGTCAGGAGTATTGTATTAAATAATAGTTAAGATACTATCCAGTTCCAAGATGGCTTGCCTATTTCTTGGCTCAAAATCTTGTAAGTGTACAAAAACAAAAATACCCCAAAACCACTTAGCAGGAAGATAGATACAAGTTCAAGACCAGCCTAGACTATCCAGGGAAATCCTGTCTAAAGAATAAACAAGGAGCAATAGCAAAACACCCACTGAAGAAATGAACTCCTCCAAGATTATTTTAGGAAGACACCACTCCATAGAAGACTGTATTAACCGGTAGCTACACTTACTGTTGTAACCTAATATACTAAGTGTCCCAGTCTGAAGTGAACAGAAAACAGAAGCACTTCTGCCTTCCTTCGCCTGCCCTCTGGTGGTAGTGTTGAGAAGTGAACTAACCAAAAGAGAACATGGAGGGGCGAGGGGGAGCCAGAAGTCCAAGCCTGCCTCAGCCCTGCTGGAGGCGGTCTGGAATTCTAAATTTGCTTTTCTCTAAGTGCCCGAAACAAAGAAGAATCTAGAAGATAATGTGACCTAGATATAGTACCTCCTGAAACATGAGAGCAACTTAGAGATTAAATGTAATATCCAAAGTTAAGCACTGGGGACTCTTGTCCACGTTTGATTTCTAGGTAAGGTTCCCACATATTAAATAGCACAGATCCACAAACGCAGGGGAGGGAGCAAGAACACTGGAAAATCTCTGGAAGACCATCCCCCAGCAACGGCCATTAAGGGATTAGGAAAAGACTGGGAATGTTGTCTGGGGGTATAGCCCAGTGCTTCCGAAATTCCCAAGCAAGGAGGATGTGACAGCAGTACTTCCAAATGAGCAGTTTTCCATTTTAAAGATTTATGTTTTGAAAGTATTTGAAGAGCACGGACTTGCTCTCCTAAGTGAGTAATTTCTCCCACTAGATCATAACCATCATTATCATTATTCAAGACTATATGCATATTCATTACCTCAGCACAGAAAATTCATCTCTCTACCATTTTTTAAAGTTCAAGCACTAGCCAGGCATAGTGGCACAGGCCTTTAATCCCAGCAATCAGGAGGCAGGGCAGGTAGATCTCTGTGAGTTCGAGGCCAGCCTGGTCTTCAGAGCGAGTTCCAGGACAGCCAGAGACACACAGAGAAACCCTGTCTTGAAAAACCAATAAATAGATAAACAAACAAACAAGTAAACTTCAAGAACTAAAGAAGTATCAACTTTTTAAATGGCTGAAAATGTAAAGAATAGCTAGTAATATGAAAATCACACAGCACTGAAATATCAGTGTCTGAAAATGATGTTTTGCTACAAGAAAGCCATGGCTGTTTCTTGTATGTTTTCTGTGTCTCATCTCATGCCATGGAAACAGCATGCGCAGTTGTGTGAGGTGAGGTCCGGGTGAGGCTATGGAGGCACAAGGAAAGTCGAGACTGGGCTTTAAGGCACCCATCTTTTTCAGATATACTTGAAAAAATTCCAGTTCAAGAATGCAAAAACTTCAGACTTTTGGGAATCACTGGAAGAGGTAAGGAAGGCAATATCCTCAAACATTTCTTTGTTCAACTCAAAAGTGATCTGCATTTTAACATCACTAATCTTATAGTTTCCCTTATTTATAAATCAATGGAGTTCAATTGTCCCCCAACAACAGGCAAGTAACCAACCAGTGAAAGAAGTAATGGATACCTGGACTAGCCAGATGGGCTACCCTGTGATTACTGTGACTGAAAGGAAGAAGATCAACCAGACACGCTTTCTGCTGGACTCCAAAGCTGATCCTTCCCAGCCACCGTCAGCACTTGGGTAAACCTTCTACTTTTACACCAAAGAATAGATGAATGGGAGGAGTGAAAGAAATAAAGGTGTGCCGGCATTGATGATGGTGATGAGCGAGTGGAGCTGTAGGCAGTGTGGAATGCTGGGAGAAAGGCTGAAGGAGAAATAGTGTCCCAAAAGAAGCAGGGAATGATGCCGACAGATAAAGACAGGAGCCTCCCTGTCCCTAGTCAGGCTCTGGACTCACGATGTACATGAAGAGTGGAGAGGCTATGAGAAATGAAGCTGAAAATAGGTCTGGTAATAAGTGCAGACTGAGTACCTACCCACTCTATTTTGTTCCCATTCATTTCTGTTGTTACTAGTACCCTAGCTGTAGGGAACTCTCAGAAGTCTGGCAGTGACAGGTGGCAGAAATACAGATGGCTTGTTTCCCCCCCAAAAATAGACTAAAACAGTACAGGACCGCCAAAGACTTCTGCAGTGGAGGCTCCAGAGCAAAGTCTCCCTTGCAAGGCCATTGTTTGGACCTTCCCTAAGACCTGCTTACTGGAGAAACTTGTTTCCAAAACCTATCTCCCTCCTCTACAGTAGAGATGGCATCCCAGCCCCCAAAAACTTCGGCTTGAGAGATGACTCAGCGGGTAATGGACTTGCTACGTAAGCATGAGGGCTCAAGTTTGTGTCCCTAGAACCTATGTGAGGGCAGATAGAGCAGCATTCATTGGTGACCTCAGTACTTCTATGGCAAGATGCACCATAGATACAGGAGACTCCCAGAATCCTTAGCTAGTCTGCATGGACAGAAGTGGGTAACAGAGAGACCTTCTCTCAAATAAGGTGGACGGGATGGGCCAGCACCCTGTTGTCCTCAACCTCCGCACACAAAGAGGTGCACACATCATACCTGCAGACACAAAATAATGATCAGCCCAGCTCTCCATTCTTAAATATGAGTAGATAGTAGAGGATCAGAAGACACATGAAAAATCTCTAAGCATAAAAGTTTAAATCCCAGGGCTAGACAGATAACTCCGTGGTTAAGAGCACTGGCTGCTCTTCCAAAGGACCAGTGTTCAACATGGCCGTTTGAAACTGTCCATAATGGCCAGGAGTGGTAGTACATGCCTTTAATCCCAGCACTCGGGAAGCAGAGGAAGGTGGATCTCTGTGAGTTCAAGACCATTATTATCTACAGAGTGAGTTCCAGGACAACCAGGGCTACACAGAAAAACCCTATCTTGAAAACAACAACAACAACAAAAAACAAAACAAAACAAAAAAAACTTTAAAGCCCATGTAGACAAACAAATGAAAAAATCCTAACTCTATGGACATAATTTAGGAACCAAAGAAAGAAAGAAAGAAAGAAAAAAATTGTAAGATATGTTCAGAGATTTTTTTAAAAAGCTATTGTTCTCATCATCCAAGACAGAATGTCTTAAAAAGGCAAGTTGAGAAGACAGAAGGAAGACTAAAATTTTAGTTGAAGTAAACTTGGGAGAAATTCTCCAAAAATATAAAACTGACACAATGAGATGGTAAATACGAAGAGGACAAACATGAAAGCCTAGTGACTGAGTAAGAGGGGGTCCCTCAAAAGATCACAACTAGGTACAGGGGCATAGTCTGTAAGTAAGAGTTAGGACCTGACCCAGGCGTGACAGGAGTTGTGTCTCTTCACAACTATCAGGGATTTCTGTACTTTGTCCTTGGGCCCCGTGGGTGTATCACATGGAAATGAACAAGTGATGTGAACTGTCCTCTCAGAGCTGGCTGTGAAGCATGAACTAGCACTCAGGGGCTGGTCTCATTTCACAGAGCCACAGCGACACCAAGAAAGGTGGAGTGAGGCTCAGAGGTCCACTTGTGGGCCTTAGAGAAGTCTTAAAATGATTTCGTTATATACGGTTTTATTGTTAAAGGAAAATGGAAGGACAAGTAATATAAAGGAGCTAACCTGTGTCCTCTCATGGATAAATTAGAACATATTGGCTTAATAAAGTTAGTAAAGTTTAACAGCAAAGCTAAAATGGAAGTCTGAGGGAGGGATATGAAGGCCTCGTGTTCTCAGCACCAAGTCTTCAAATTTTTGACTAATGATGAATTTATGTATAAAATGGACAAGTTAAATTCCCCTGACCATGTAAGCAGACCTTTAATTAGAAATTTAATCAAATTCTCTTGTATATATTGAAACTTACAAATGTAATCAAGTTCACCTAAACACTACTAATTAAAACTTTATTAAATTCATTTCTAAGTCAGGCAGTGGTGGTGCCACCTTTAATCCCAGCAATCGGGAGGCAGAGGCAGAAAGATCTCTTAGTTTAGGACTAGCCTGGTCTATAGACTGAGTTCCAGGACAGCCAGAGCTACACAGAGAAATCTTGTCTCAAAAACCCAAAACCCAGTAATTTCAAAGTATGAAGACTCAAATAAGATGTATAACTTTGCATCATCTACATTTTTATTTTCTCTATATATTTATAAATGTAATTAGAGCACAAATACAGGACCAGTGAGATGGCTTTTTGAGGAGGGGACTTTAGTCACACGAGATGACCCAAGTCCATTCTCTGGAAGCCACACAGTGAAAGGAAAGGACTGGCTCCAAAAAGTTGTCCTCTGACCCCCACCTGTGTCCCCTGCAGACTGAATAAGTAAGTAAATAAGTGTGAAGAAGGTACTAAACCCACATATAGAGTATATCAAAAGACGTTTCATCATGCTAAAAATAAAACCTACAATTTTACCAAACAAGATTTCCCCATTTATATTAAATATGGCTACCGAGTTAAGATGTTTTAAGGATTTCAATTATAATTGCAAGCCAACATGTTATTCTCTTTAATTGCTAGCTTTCTAGAAAATATCTTAAATAATATAAAGACAGTAAAGTGTGGTGATCCTGAAACTCACCACAGTTAAGAGTCTTAGCCATCAAACCTTGCCCCCATGCCACATATACTTGTGCGCAGTTACAGAGTTATTTTGCAGACATTTCTGAGGTACCAACCATGCCCCTCCTTACTAAAGGGAAGACAATCAGACTTTCAGAACACCAAGCCCTGGGACCAGCCCTGAGATACTGGATGTCCCAACCATTCTAAGGACACCATTCTGGCCCAGCTGAGCCCTCCCAGCATGAACACTGGGAAAAATGGAATGCCATAGTACATCCCCAGTCCCTGGGCATTGCTCCAGTCCTACCCACACCCAATTCTTTACAACTTTCCTTTATAATTTTAATATTAAGTTTGAGTGGAGAGAATTTCACACCTTCCCATGAACCTTGAGGTCTCTACTACTACTTAATTTTTACTGAAGAGAGCCTTGCCTCTGTTTTGTGATGATTTTGATGTTATTTTATGTAATTTTAATGTTATCATATGCCACATGTAGACTCTCACAAGGTCAATTATTTGGGAGTAGTTACTACAACATGAAGGAGGAGAATTACAGGGTGTGAATAAGGTATTTTGGAAAGTTTTAATAACTATAAACTGGTTTCTTTGCAGTTACTATTTTGTCTCAGTGAAGTACATTGGTCAACTCTAATACTACCAGACCTTTTCATTGTTAAATCTCCAAAGCATTTCTCACATTGGAAACAAGTATCCATTGGGAAATTTCACAATAATTATTCTCTCCGGTGCTACTCATGCGATGATTTACTGAGCCTCAGTTCATTGGGGGAGGGGCATGGGCAATGTACAGACATGACAGAAGACTTTGCTTCCCCAGGAGTTAATATTCAAGGTGAGAAAATTGGTGTAAAGGGAGTGACTATAGCATTTAAGAAAAGCTCAGAGTTCGAAAGCTGTCATGTGTATTTACTGTGCAACACTGAGCATTGATAAAGTACATAGCACTATTTGATATCCTTTAGATATATTTTATGAAAACAGATGTGGAAATTGAGGCAGAAAGTGATTCTGCAGCTCATTCAAGATTGCACAAAGAACAGGTGATGGGACCTTCATTCATCTGAATGCAGGAGCCAGGCTGCACAGAATGGCTAAGAAAGTGGGAGAGGGGGGTGAAGAGAAAGCCCAGAATAGGGCTGCAAACCATGTTAAAGATTTTGGTTAGTAGAGTACAAATTCAAGGGAACAAAAGGAGAGAATTGACAGGATGATACTTGTGTTTTCCCAACTTCCCTCCAGTGACCACATGGTGGATAGATTAGGCAGAAGTAGGGAGACCAACAAGGGAAAAAAAAACTGCATCCAACAATTCATGTGATAGATGATGGAGATCTAAGGGCAAGATGGGGCCACATTAGGCTGATGGGTGTGGCAGATATGCCAAAGTTTTGTGTTGAGCTAACATTTCACACTGAGCTTTAACATGCTAGGGATTCAATCAGAGGATTTTCAGGGAACAGCTTCCTTTTAGAATATTCTCAACCTAGAATATCCTGGCCATGTTTGTTTCTAGAGAACTGAGAGACCTTTGCAGATACACGATACGATACGCGCAGCACAGATTTGGTGAAAGATTTTACTTTCTGTCTAAAACTTGGCTTTTGGAATTAAACCACACTAACAGCACACTTGGGCATTTCAGAAATTAAAACCGCCAAGGCATTATAATTGTGGAAGGCTCCAGAGAATAGAGAGTGCTCAGAATGTTCAAATTAGATTCTTCCAGGACGCTGATTGGTACTTACTTGAGCTGGAGAAGAATCTGTAAATCCTGTTATACTTACTTTACTAGGACCCATCGTCAGTCTGTCCTGAAAGCCGCAGACTCTTGACTCTCCCAGAGGGAGCACAGTCCAGAGACACTAGGAGTTCTGCTGTCAGGCAAGTTCTAAAAACTCATAGTTCACTTCAACTGGACAACTATGGCAGTGTGGGTCACCAGGGCACACACTGCTCTATCTTTACTTTCGAAGGGGCTATAATGGTTAATGCTGGCTGCTTTCCACTCTCTCATCACACCCGGATTGAAGCATAGATTGTCTTGCTTTCAGGTGACAAGTCAACCATAAAAGTCAACCTAACTGTTTTTGGCTTGGTTCTGTTAATGGTTTTAAACTGTTTCACTTGTAGTTAGTGTTTTCTGTTTAGGCAAATTACATTGGCCATGCGTAATTTTGCCTGGGTTTGGATATTAAAATGTGTTAAGCAACAACATCCTTCTGTCTTGCAAAACAAGCTTCCACTATGCAGGTTTCCTGGTAATTGTTTCCTCCTGTCATATGTAGCCACTGATTTATTAAACCAAAGACAGTCAGCCCTGGCTTTGAGCTGGAGTGCTTGTAGTATAAAACAAAAACAAAAACAAAAAACCTTCTTGGCGGTCAGTTCCACTTTATCCAGACCCCTCCCTCCCAAAAAATTGCAGCCAAATGAACTAAACATATCATTAGGCATAAAAATCCCTTTTTGTTAAATAAATTTAAAAATTTTTATTCAGCAAGAGTGTAACATTTATACATTAATATTTTTCTTAACTTTTTCTTAACCAGATGCTATACGCATCTTATTTTGATTCCTAGAGGCACGATTTTTAGAGATCATGTATCATAAAATATATTTATTTGTGTCATGTTTATAAAATACAATGATATATTCACTGGTAAAGAAACAGAAAATAGGCTCTTCCTTATTGAGAACATTTATTAAAAATCAATAATAATGAGGCTGAAGGGATGGCTGAGAGGTTAAGAGCACTCACTGACTGCTCTTCCAGAGGTCCTGAGTTCAATTCCCAGCAACCACATGGTGGCTCACAACCATCTATAATGAGATCTGGTGCTCTCTTCTGGTCTGCAGGCATATATGTAGGCAGAACACAGTATACATAATCAATCAATCAATCACCTTTTAAAACAATCAACAATAGCTGAACAAGGAATCAAGAGACTTTAAAACAGAAGCTGGCATTCCTTATGCTTCACTTTATTAAAATATTAGATTGTAATAAATACTTTCAGGCAGCCTATTATCTTGTATAATTAGCATTCATGAATAAGAATGTCAAAACAATACCTTCATCCACTGTACGGTGTGGGTAGGGGTTGGGCTGGTCCTTTTCCTAGGCTAAGGCTCAGCTCCCCTCGGTTCTGAGTTCTTCTTGTTTGGTAAACTGTGGTGCTCTCAGTTACACTATGAGTTGAGTGGCCTTTTCTGAGAGTGTTTCTCTTTGCTTAATCCAAGATTAGGAGAAATTTAGAACAGAAAGTTTTATCATTCAGATGAGCCCCGTGTGGGTCATGCTGTGGCCTTCACCATCTCGTCAAATGGAGCATTTCTCATCTCTGTCAGTGGGATTTGTTCCTATCAGGACCTTGGGTACCCATTCCACATTAACAGAGAGAAGAATGGGAGTAACTGTGCCATCTTGGACGATTAAGTCAGTGTTAGTGGAGAAAATTAGAGTGACCATATTTAGCATTAATGGAGCCTGTAAGAAGGTCAGAACACTAATTACACCTTCTGGAATGATTTCTGGCATGCCTGAATTTAGATAACATGTAACTCCCTTTATCAATTCATTTATGTGATTTCCACTCTTGGAGACTTTATGTTCCCAAATCTTTTTCTTCACTCAACTGAGATTAGGTATGATATCATGATGATAAAATTAGAAGACAGTAGTGCCTGTGCCTTCTGTCATTTTGGCTTGTGAAACTTCTTAGACACCTCTGGATAGTGTGTTTTGTATCTTTTTCCAGTAACACAGCTTCTGCTACCCTTTAGTATGATGTAGTCCCAAGGAGGAGACCATCATACATGAAGATTGTGCAAACAGATCTTGAAACCCCTCTCTTTTCCATGTTGTGCCAGGCCGGCACTAGGGAAGATGGGGAAGAATGAAATGTGTGTCTACTGATCTTCCGGTTGACAATGAGCTAGCAGTATGACAAGAATATAGAATGGGGCTCTTTACAATGTTGCTTTGTTCCTCTTCTGAGAAGCTATAAGGCTCCCTAAGAACAGACCTGGAGGTGCCCAGACAAGTAAAAGTGACTTCTTAGGAAGGCATAGGGGAGCAGGGTGGGGGTGGGCACCAGGGGTGCTGTATGAAGCAGGATCTGTAGAGAGCAACTGAATGCCAACTGCAGGAAAGCTCTGTATCCCATGCAGTTGTACCTAGCAGATTAGATAAGACAGGCAAAGGGCCACATTCAGAGGAAATTCATTGAGCTTTCAGGATCCAGCAGCCTGAGGCTGCTCTCAGTTAGCCAAGTAGGAAAGCATACCCAGCTAGGGAGGGGGAAAAAATCTGCAAAGAGTTAGCATTGGGTAAGCCTGAAACACCCACGACATTCACTGTAGAACCCAGGAAACCATTTACACACTGGTCTCCTGAGACATGTAACCAGACATTCTACTGGAGACAGGAGGATGCCCAAGTTCAAGACCTGCCTGGGCTGCAGAATGAGTTCAAGGCCAGCCTGTTAAGTTTAGAGGGGATTTATCTCAAAAAGTTAAGAAGTAGCTCATTGCTAAAGGGCATCATTAGCATGCAGGATGCCCTAGAATCAACCCTCCAATTCTACAAAACAGACACAACAAAACAAAGCACCCCTCTCTTTTCCCCTGCTATGACTAAAATACTAAATTAAGTATTAGAATTAACATATATTTAGTATTAAAAGTATTAATATGTTATATATTTAGTTTTGGAAGTATTAGAATAAATCTAGTATTAGAAGTGATAAAGGGTATTATGTGCTATCTAAATTTTGCTATTTCTAAATTTAGTATATCTAAGTAGCTAACGAGAAGACATGGGCACCCCAGAAACAAGTTTACTTGGTCATTTTCTTTGGCAACACTGATGCTCCTGGTTGGGATTATTAAGTGAATTGTAGAGAAGATCACGCAATGCTCAGTGGGTAGGGGGGTAGAATTTCAATATAATTGGACAGAAAACACACCATGCTAGAACCTGTGCAAGCTCGCGTGCTCCACTCTGTGATGTAAAATGCTACATTTGCGCAAGTTGTGCAAGATATTTATTTCAAAGCATTTTTACTGAATACTGAATTTTTCTTCCCCTTTATCTAATTTTGTGCAAATTTCTACATTTTGCGGGTTTATAGAGACTGAGAACTGTCTGTGGCTTGACCCATCTTCATCCCTGAAGTACATTTTACAAACTGGATGTATTATGTATTACACATTGACCAATCATTTATAAGGGGAAAAAATGTGCTCGTCTGTTGATTTCGATATTTAAGCATTTTGTGATTAAGTTAAATGTTTCTTTCTTAAAAATTTTAGTTACACATGGAATATTCCAATTAAATGGAGCGAGAATGCTGACTCAAGGGTCACGGTCTACAGTAGGTCAGAAGGCAGAGGTAAATATTATTTAACACATTCAATTCATCTCTCAAATAACTTATCAACAATTCTACAATTTCGTGTATAATGGGAACTTTCTCTCCTTGACATGTTCTTTTTACTGATTTATCATGGAAGACATAAGTGGCCAGAGCTAAAGGAATTTTACTTACCTGCCAGTCATTGGAAAATCCAGCTGCGAGATCCCTACTTTTCCCAGGAAGATTTCTCCTTCCCTCCCTGCAACCTATCCTTCTGTTCTTTCTTCCTTTCTTCCTCTCTCTTTCTTCTTCTGCTCTTTATATCAAATAACTAAAACAGTGAATTTCTTAAAATATTATGTGAATGACCTGCTTTCTATTCATTTAAATTTGGAGGGAGTTCTGAGATAGGGTTTCTCTGTGTAACAGCCCTGGCTGTCCTCGAAGTCACAGAGGTCCGCCTGCCTCTGCCTCCGGGAGTGCTGGGATTAAAAGCAGGTGCCACCACACCCAGCTAGCCTGCTGTTTAAATATTCTCTTTCAATTACAGTAATCAGCTGCAATTGCATTTCTTTTTCTCTCTCCATTGATTTTTCTTTTCCTTATTTAAAAAAATTTAGGGTTATTTAGAAACGAGGTCTTATTACAAACCTCTAAACTGCTTTGGCGGGGGGAATCCAATAAGTTAGGGAGATTTTAGCATCAATCCCCGGAGAATCTTGCTTTTTTTTTTTTTTTAGATATTTTGACATATTTTATTTGTGTACTTTGTCCTCCTACCTAGATTTCAAGGCACTTGAGAGCAGATACCATCTTTTTTTTTTATTTCTTCAAGTTACATCTCAATCGCAGTCCCCTCTCCTATTCCCCCTCCAGTCCCACCCTCCCACCCTCAACCCCCCATCCTCTTCCCTTTTTTTTTTCTTTTAAGTTTAAGGTATATCTTATTTCCCCCTACAGTTTCCCCTTTCAGTCCAACAAATGGCTCTTTCTCTTATAATAATAAATACAATACATTACAACAGAGGTAATTAGGCCACAGTTATGGGGGTTATATGGCTTAACGTACATTCCCAATGACCAGTACATATGTATTTGGTACCTGACTTTAGCATTCTACTATCTAACCATCTCCATTAGTTTAAAGTTCTATATCTGACTCAACATTCATACTAACTTGCAACACAATTTTAAAAGTATCTTCTTAGATCTATAACACTCTCTTGACTCCTAAACAACTCAAAATTTAATTATGAGACTCTAGCTATCTGTTCTTCAACCACCTCAGAGACCTGAGAGGGATAAATATATCTGATTTTATAGGAAGTACAGGGTCTGCAGCTTCCCAAACTAAGAAATGACATACCAGTGGCTGCCTGGACAGTTCCCATTTTCTCTCCGTACATTACAGCATCGATCTTCAGTCATTTGGCCCCACTTCTCTGACAGACATTGATTGTAGAGCAGGGGTTATGAAGGACTTACCTACCCTGTCTTGGCAGAGCTAGGCTGTCGACTTACCTGCTTCCAGGTTTTGTCCTTTTTGGACAGCATTCTGTCTACAGTTGGAGCAAGGGGCTTTACCTACCAAGAGATAGGCTTGTGACTAATTCAATAATCTCCCACTGGAGATTCTTCGATGCTCATCTTCTACTTGGAGGAGAATAGGGGGTGCTGTCAGGAGTTGATATGTCTTGATATAAAAAAATCTAAAGTTACGAAAACATCTTTGAATTCCATATTCTGCAGATCTCTTGAGGTTTTTGAAGAGGTCCCATCTATCTCTTATATTAGGGTAAGCAGATGTTGCTTGTCTCTTAGCAGGTTTATTTCTGATTAGCTTAGCAAGTAACTATAATAGGCTGTCATAGTACCTAACAGAATGACCAGCTTGCATAACCATTGGTTTGCATTTCTTAATTATTCTAAACAGTTTATGACAGTTAGTAGTAAAAGGCCGAAACATCACATTTCATTTTTTTCTTTACCTCCTAACCCTTCCATCCCATTTCTCTGGGGTGGAGTGTCCTTATATAACAGTCCCTCATCTCAGTTGAGAGGTCGTATGAGGGCCAAGAGCCTCTTCATTCATTGGGGATCTACGAAGCAGTACCATCAGTGAAAAGTGTCTCGTTGCCTGGGAGAGAGAACTACTAAACAAACAAATCAATAAGCATACAATAGATAAAAAAGACTAAAAAATAGAAAAAATATAACTAATATATAAAAAATAAAAATTAAAAATAAGAAGTCTATGTCCAAGTTCCCTTTGGTGTGTTAGTTGTAGTATTGATACCTTCTACTATATAGCTAAAATCCTACTATAAGTGAATAGATGCCATATGTGTCCTTCTGAGTCTGGGTTAGTTCACTCAGGATGAGCTTTTCTAGTTCCATCCATTTGGCTGCAAATTGCATAATTTCATTGTTCCTGATAGCTGAATAATATTCCATTGTGTAGATGTACCACAGTTTTTTAACCCATTCTTCAGTTGAGGGACATCTGTGTTGTTTCCAGTTTCTAGCTATTATAAATAAGGCTGCTATAAACATAGATGAGGAAACTTCCTTATGATTCCGTGAAGAGGCATTTGGGTGTATACCCAGAAGTGGTATGGCTGGGTCCTGAGGCAGAGCTATTCCAAGTTTTCTAAGATATCGCCAGACTGACCTCCATAGTGGTTGCACAAGCCTGCATTCCCACCAGCAATGGAGTAGGGTACCCTTTTCTCCACAGCCTCGCCAGCATGTGCTGTCATTTGAGTTTTTGATCTTAGCCATCCTGACAGGTGTGAGATGGAATCTAAGAGTTGTCTTGAGTTTCATTTCTCTGATGATTAAGGATGCTGAGCGTTTCTTCAAGTGTCTCTCAGCCATTAGGGATTCCTCCTTTGTGAATTCTCTATTTAGCTCTGTCCCCCATTTTTTGATTGGATTATTTGGCTTCTTGGCATTTAATTTCTTGAGTTCTTTGTAGATTTTTGATATTAGCCCTCTGTCAGATGTGGGGTTGGTGAAGATTTTCTCCCAGTCTGTAGGCTGCCGTTTTGTTCAAATGACAGTGTCCTTTGCCTTACAGAAGCTTTTCAGTTTCATGAGGTCCCATTTATTGATTGTTGATCTCAAGTCCTGAGCTGTTGGTGTTCTGTTCAGGAAGTTGTCGCCTGTGCCAATTAGTTCGAGGGTTTCTCCCACTTTATCTTCTAGTAGATTTAGTGTGACCGGCCTTATGTTAAGGTCTTTGATCTACTTGGACTTAAGTTTTGTACAAGGTGATAAGTATGGGTCTAATTTCATTCTTTTACAAATGGACATCCAGTTGGACCAGCACCATTTGTTGAAGATGCTGTCCTTCTTCCATTGTGCCGTTTGGCTTCTTTGTCAAAAATTAGGTTTTTCAAGACAGGGTTTGTCTGTGTAACAGCCCTGGCTGTCCTGGAACTCCCTCTGTAGACCAGGCTGGCCTTGAACTCACAGAGATCCACCTGCCTCTACCTCCCGAGTGCTGGGATTAAAGGCATGCACCACCACGCCCTGCTCATGTCTCCTTTTCTTTATCTGTCCATGTTTGGATCTTTTTAATCCTACAGAATACTGTTAGAATCATTTGTGTAGTAGTTTTTCTGCCTCAGATGTTTTGCATCTTCCTGTTTCTTTTTCTTTTGTTATAAACTCTCTTTCGTTTTTAGTTCTATTGTCATCTCTTCCATTGTCACTATTATGAAGGTGAGACTCATCTCCCGGCTGTCCCTGACAGAAAATATGTTCATACAAAAAACTCCCACTTTGTTGTTCATGCGAGTGATTTTTATGACATTGTGGCCAATGACTCTAAATCCTTCCAGAAATACCAGATCAATGCCTTTCTGTCCCGGTATTCAACATGTTTATGATGTACTTGAATTCTAGGTTGAATGTCCTGCAGTCTGTCTGCTGACCATTTTCCTACTCACTGGCAGGATTGCCAATGCAAAATGAAGAGGACAGAAGGAGAAATAATGGACAGTTTCAATGTCCTGCACCATTCATAAAAGGCACAGAAAGGTTAGGGGTTCAGTGCATTCAGATGAACCGTCACCACATATTCCCCTCTTGGTTGCTGTGTTTAGCTGAGGGGTGGAGGACTGTCTCAGCAGCAGCGTAATTTGCTGTTTTGTCCATTTAAAAACACAAATAACTAATCCATCCTGACACAATTTTTCCAGTGTTTTCATAGAATAAGAATTTCATATGAGAGAATGTTCTAGAAAGTGAAAGCTCACTCAAGTGCTTCAGAAAACAAATGTCAAGAATTCAGAATAAATATTCTTCTAATACTTGTTATATATTTATTAGAAAGAATTTTTGGAATACTCAATCATTAATTTATTGGTTTATTCTCTCAGGCAAGCCTTTATTTTGTTTTGTTTTGAGACAGAGTCTCCTGTAAGCCAGGCTGCCCACCCCCACCTGTTGTATAGTCAAGGATGACCTTGAACTCCTGACTCTCCTCCTGCAATCTATGATGTCATACCCGCTAGGCAAGCACTGTGGAAACCAAGTTAGCTACATTCCTATCTCAAGCAAGTATTTTTTTTTATTTTTATTTTTTTTAAATACTTTATTTTTTTTTCTTCAAGTTACATCTCAGTAACAAACCCCTCCCTATTCCCCCTTCCTATCCCGCCCTTCCACCCTCTTCCCCCCAGAAGTTTTCCCCTTTCAGTCCAACAGATGGTTCCTTCTCTTATAACAGTAAGTATTATACAAAACAATAGATATAAATATGCCACATTTATGAGAGTTAAATGGTCCAGTATACCTTCCCAATGTCCAGTTTATACATATTTGGCCCCTGACTTTAACTTTCTACTATCTAACCAACTCCATGAGTTTAAAGGTCTATATGTGACTCAACATTCATACTATCTTGCAACACACTTTTAAGAGTATCTTCTTAGATCTATAACACCCTCTTGATTCCTAAACAATTCAAAATTTAACTATGAGACTCTAGCTGTCTATTCTTCAACCACCTCAGAGACCTGAGAGGGATAAATATATTTGCTTATATAGGAAGTACAGGGCCTGCAGCTTCCAAAAATAAGAAAGAACATACCAATGACTGCCTGGACAGTTCCCATTTTCTCTCCATACATTCCAGCATCAATCTTCAGCCTTTGGGTCCTGTTTCTCTGACAGACATTTGTTGTAGAGCAGGGATTATGAAGGACTTACCTACCCTGTCTTGGCAGAGTTAGGCTGTCGACTTTCCTGCTACCAAGTTTTGTCCTTTTTGGACAGCAGTCTGTCTGCAGTTTGTGCAAGGGGTTTTTTCATGCCAAGAGAAAGGCTTGCCACTAATTCAACCATCTTATAGTGGAGGTTCTTCGATGCTTATCTTCTACTTGGAGTAGAATAGGGGGTGCTGTCAGGCGCTGATATGTCTCGATATCAAAAAAAATCTTGATTTAAGATAACATCTTTGAATGCCATATTCTGCAGATCTCTTGGGGTTTTTGAAGATGCCCTATCCATCTCTTGTATTTAGATAAGCAAATGTTGCTTGTCTCTTAGCAACTTGATTACTGGGTAGTTTAGAGAATATCTGTGATAGACTGTTATAGTAGCTAACAAAGTGACATGTTTGCATGACTAGGAGTTTGTTTTAACTATCCTAGACCGTTTTAGACGGTTGGTATCAAGAGGTCAGAGCTTCACATTTTATTTTTAAGTATCTCTAGGTATGATACCATTAGGAAGCGTTACCTTTAAATTTGTATCAATATACAAAGATCTATTCAATTGTGGTTAAATATACTCTTAATTATGTATCAATATACCAAGATCAATGCCTATGTAGCCCAATATAATCTTAATATTACGTCCATATGCAAGGGTCAATACCATTGTGGCCAACTATAATCTTAATTTTGTATCAATATACAAAGATCAATACCGACGTAATCCAATACAATCTTATTTTTGCACAATAAACAATGGTCAATACCACTTTAGCCAAATAAACTTCTAATTTTGTATCAATATACAAAGGTATAAGGGCATATTCAATAATCTGCCCCTTCTTCTTGGACCTTCCTGTGCTATGTCTAAAGCAAGTATTTTTTTAAAAGTAGTTTTGGGGGCAGTTTCAGAATGAACACCAAAAAAGTGAAAGGCAACCCTTCCTATCTTACAGATTGCTACCTAGGGCAGGTCTGCAGACAGACAGATTCTGTCATAGAGGCTGTGGCCACCACGCAGGTGGTAAAAGGCACAAAGTACCAGTGCAGATTTGTGGGTCCAGAAAAGATTGCTATAGAAAACACACCTGGCTCAAGAGCTGAGGGGCTCACTAGAGCCTGAGGTTAATAGGACTGACCAAGTACAGAGGGGCCTGTCCTCAGACAGGGAGGACAGTGTGAAAGCCAGAGGAGAGGGAGCCTCCTGCTCCATCCTAGCTCTCAGACATGTCTAACATGGCATCTGTGTTACCCTTGGTCGGTCTGTGTCTCTCTTCCTTATAGAATATTCTTGTGAAGGAATGAACAGCTTTCTTGTTGTTGCTGCTGCAATGTTTCTTCAGGAGACACTTAGTAATTGTTTATTCTATGTAGTGAATAAATGAATGAATGAAGGCCTCGGGTGTTCAGGGAACAATGATACCAAACCTCTACCTTTATCTGAAACTTCAGAATCTGACTGGTCTCTTCCCTAGAAAAAAGACTAGACATCTCTTCCTACTTCAAAGTGCCTGCTCCATTTTTAGGCTATGTCATGAGTTCCTGTTTCCTGTTTGAGGACATCTTCAGCTCAGGGCACAGATGACGAACATGTCCTGAGTGTACTGGATGGGCATCCAGCTCATGTTACCTGTCTTACATCCTGACTCTTGACCACTCTGATGAGTCATCAGCTAGAAATGCCCCAAGCAATAATAGGACTTCCGGGATCTTTTATTTACACAAGTATGGTTCATGATATTTTAAGCAGTAGGAAAAAAAAATATGTTGTTTCTAACAAAAGAAGTAAATCTCACACAAAATGTGTGTGGCTATTCTAACCTAGACCAAAAAAAAAAAAAAAATCATGCCCATTTATATTGTCTTAACTCTATTAAAGTGAACTCATTATTATCAAAATATATTTCCTTATCTTTACTGCTGTTATTTGTGGTCACTGGAATTTTCAATTTTAGTATATGTGCTGCCAAAGTGAGCACAACGGGGGTTTTCTTAGAGGATAATCATTCTAAATACTTTTCTTATGTAGCTGGTGCTGGCCGCTTTGTCAGTCTTGCTATTCTTAGTGTTACTGGTTGGTATTTAAACAGAAATCATTGTTATCCAAACTCCATTTGCTCTCTTTTCTTTTTTAACTAAATTTTAAGCTCCTTGAAGATAAAACATACTTCTAGCATCTCTTGTCCCCCATCTAAGAATTGCAAGCATGTGCTTAGTGGAGGGTTGCTTGCCTAGTCTGTTCTTTCTAGATTTTCCTTGTGTTATGTTATAGTTACACCTCTGTCTTTGATATGAGTTGCTGTTTTTGTTATGACAATGTACGGACATTTAATAGGACACACCTATATGCATTCATTTGTTACATTCTAACATTTAGAAGGACTGACCGTTGTCACAAGACAAAGAAGTTATCTTATCTAAACACAGTGTTTCTGTAGGCATTACTCTAGGAACGGGGTCCAGGAGAGGGGTTAAAACATTATTTCAGGGGGGCTGGAGAGATGGCTCAGGGGTTAAGAGCATTGGCTGCTCTTCCAGAGGTCCTGAGTTCAATTCCCAGCAACCACATGGTGGTGCACAACCATCTATAATGAGATCTGGTGCCCTCTTGTGGCCTCCAGGCATGCATGCAGACAGGACACTGTATACATAATAAATAAATAAAAATCTTAAAAAAAAAACATTATTTCAGATGTGGAGTCCAAGAGATGGCCTAAGACATTACTATAGGAGGGTGCCTAAGACATTACTATAGGAGATGGCCTAAGACCTTGGTGCAGGAGTGAGGTTTTGGAGAAGTCCTAAGATTTTACTCCAGGGGTGGGTTCTAAAAGAACCAAAAACCTAGGACAGGTACAGACTTGGGGGTGATAATTTTTATAACTTTCATGTCTGAACTCTATGCAAATCCTCATATTGTAGAAATTGAGCTTATTAAAAGGTTTCAAATAGGTATGTTTAAATATTTTTTTTTACCAAACAATTGCCGAGCACATATCTTTATATGTGTCAAGGAGGGAAGGGCTTTTCCATGTTTTCAAACTGAGTCCTGTGTAATATACAAACCTGGAATCAGTTATGCTGGGTCAGAACTCCAGTTTGTCAGCTCAGCGCCATTCAATCAAATCTTGGAAGATTTATTCACCTAAACCAAACATATAAGAGATTAAGCAAGAATGCTAACTGTTGGATGTACTACTCAGGTATACTGGCCTAATGAGCCAGTGCACCCATGTAGGCTAACTAGATATCTCTTCTCAGCAAGAACATACTGAGTAAGTGAGAGGATCAAAGGACCAAGCCATCATTTCAAAGATGCCATCAAGCTGCGATACTGGCACAATGCGTCGTCCAGGTGAGCCAATCACTGCGCTCATAAAATGTCACCAGTGCCTTTATCCGGTGAAAGTTTCTTGTTCGTTCAGCAGTCAAGGGAGGGGTTTCCCACTCACCATGATGACTGTCCAACAAATAACGGCTTGGGAATTCTGTTTTATTACTTCTTGTAGTTCCAATACAACATAGATGTTGGAATCTTTTCATTGGTCTTTTTCAACTGGTACATAGAGAAAGATAACAAAGATGCCAGGACAAGCTGAGCATCTATTCCTTCTGTCTACATTTTATGTCCCGTTCTCAGCTGTTTGATGCTACTTAGCAGTGAGGGAGACTAGTATATGTAATCTAGCTCTTTCTTAGTGGAAGGGAACAGATAGGTTTCTCTCATGTGTGCTATCCTCTGAAGAACCAGACTTGTAAAGGACAAAAAGCTGAGATCCATGTGCTGGTTCAGGTGGGCACCTGCCTCCCAGGACAGATAGGAGACATATCAGCAGATCTTTTCTGTATAGCTCTCCTTTGTGGGTGTTCTTCCAAACATTCGGGAAAACCCTTCCTCATGATATGCAGGTTGCATTTTTCCAGACTTTCTTGCTTGCATATTAAATATTAAAATTGTATCTGGAGGCTGAGGAAGGAGAGTTATTCATTCAAGGTCAGTCTTGGGTACATAACAAGTTCCAGGCCAGCCTGGGGCACAGAGCATAATCTTGTCTCAAAAACCAAAGAACTAACAAAAGAAACCAGCTTTCATTGTATGCAAATGTTCTCTGTTGGTTGCTGAGATCTGGGAGAAGCTCTGTAACTATAACTCACACAGTCATGACTCAACTCCTCACCCCTTCCTTCTGCCCCTATCTCTCTTCCCTTCTTCCCTGTACCAGTCTGGGATCCTTCAACTCATGGTTCATGATCCTCCTATATCAGTCTCTTGAATAGCAAGGATCGCAAATGTAGCACAATTTTGTTGAAAACGTTACCACAAGTAGATAAAAAGTCCATTTTACAATGGATCATGCTTGATTTTAGATAGTGAAGTTTTTTAATTAATTAAATTTTTTTATTGTGTGCATATGTGCATTCAACCATGCATACGGATTTGGAGACCAGAGTGTGGGCACTCTCCACCTTATCCTTTGAGGAAAGATCTCTTACTGAACCTGGAGCTCACTGTTTTAAGTAGACAAGCCTTGGGGAGTCATCTCTGTCCACTTAAACTGAGGTTGCAGATCTGTGCCTCCTTTGGGCTGTTGGGGATCCCAGCTTGAGTCTTCCATTTGTGTGGCCAGTATTTTACTCACTAGACCATCTCATCAGCACTGGGAGTGAAATTTCTTAGAAAGAGCCCCTACCCAGGGATAGGTTATTCAACTATATTTGCTGTACAGAATGAGGACAAATAGAACAAAATCATTTATAAGGTGGAAAAATCATTTATAAGTCCTTTGTGGTAATGGGACATACATTTTCAAATACATGAAATAAAACTTTACAGTATAATTTCAAATGACAAAAGATTCCTAATCTTAGAGAGAGTGGGCAGTGTGCTGTCATGTGTGTTTTGGATTTGCTCATGTGAAGCCTCTCGCACACACACACACACAAAGAAAAGTTAAAATATTAAGCTTGATGAGTAACTTTTTATATTATTTTGTTTGGTTTGGTTTGAAAGAAGGTCAATTTTGTAGCACAGATTAGCCTGGAACTTGCAGCTATCCTCCTATCTCAGTCTTCTGAATGCTGGAATTACAGTTCAGGCATGTCCCACCCTGCCTTGAATTCTTTATACTTTATTTCTCAAGTATCCCATCAAGAACACATTCTGGCATTACAATCATAAAATAATATAAAAACAAATGTCCTATCTTACACCCGTAAGCAGGCATCAGTTGTTCAGTCCTACTTGCTTCATTACATCATGGAACAACTGCACAGTTTGCTGTTGTCAGCTGTTCTCAACGTAGCGTGAACTGGGAAAGCCTTTAACTGCTGACTTCCGGGGTCTCAGCTTCCTCATCTATAAAGTGAGAAATATCACAGTAACGTTAGCCAGGCTTAACTGGGTACATACAAAGCACAGTAAATTACTGCAGTATTTAGATGGATTGCCAGGAACTCCTCAATGTTATTTATATTTGCTTGACTAATTTCTAGAGCTGGCCGCCTATCCCGTTTTATAATAATGGGAATAGCTAGCATCTGTTGGTCACATAACACCAAACAATGTGGCCCTGCTTTATCTGAGTTATCTTACTTAATCCTCACAACAGCCCCAAGGTGGATTTTTATCTCCCCTTTCCTCCCGGTAAACTGGGACACAGAGAGGTCAAGTGATTTGGCCAGAGTTGCACAGCTTTCCAGTCTCATGGAAAGGATTTTGTCCTAGGTCTGTCAAATTCAGAAGTTCCTGTTCTAACTTCAGTAACATATGGCTTTACCTTCAGTAAGGAGCTCTCCTCCCAATACAAACATTCAAAGAGTGAGCTTGCCAAAAGATTAGCTTCCTCTCAACAACTTTTCCAGGGCCAAATGACAAAGAAAGATTAATACTGCTCGAGTGAGGTAAGGGTTTATAATTTGTCAAGTACCTGCTCTGAAGGTTGCTAAAGAAACTTACTGTCTTGCTGAAGAATTTACCTATATAATATGAAAAACTACTGGGTCCTGGATATGTTCCAGACCTTGCAAATGCTTCCAAAATTTAAATCATCTTTCCTCTCAAGCTTGCCTTCTTCTATTCTCTGCCGGCAATACCATCACTCATCCCACTGTGGGAGCCTTTGCCCCTCCTCTAGACAGAAGGAGGGTTGCGCTGGCTTTACCTCTAACCTGTCTGTTCTCACTGTGCCTGCATCAGCCCAAGTTCTCACCATTGCTTGCCTAGATTATTAGAGTGGGGTTCCAAATTGGTCTTCTTGCTTTTAGAATCTAATCCAAAACATCTCCCATGTCACTGTCAAATTCTTTTTCTAGAAAACAGACTTAAGCATGTTATTTCCTTGTTTGAAAATCTTCCCTGTGCTTTTTCCCTTTCAAAGAACGAATTCTTTCACATGGCATGTGTCATTAACACTGAATTCCTGGCCTTCATTACCGGTCTCGTCTGCTGTTTCCCAGTACTATCCCCTACACTGTCACTATCTTAAACTCCTTGACATGTCTAGAGTATTCTACATTCCCACACCATCATTTGAATAGTCTATTTTCCATGCAGGCAAAATATATATTAATGGAAAAGCATAGAAGTAATACCGACAAATACTTGCGGTGTCAAAACACAATTATTATTTTTAAGATGTATGTCTGGCCTGTCACTTCAACACTGGGCTTCTTGTGTTTACTGGATGATACTTGGGGAAGAAAGCTAATTTGCTAACTCTGCTGATGGACAAGCACCATTGTAGTCAATTGAAATAAGGATGTAGATGGCACTGCAAAGATAAAATTTCAAATCAAATTGGAAGCACAAGTAGGAAGTGGATTGCCAAGTAAGGACACTTGCAGTTGGGTTCCAAGCCAATTGCACCCTGTCCTAACACCTCAAATGTGTCATGATTCTCACATTATTATTCTGCTTAGCAATAGTTATTTCCACAAGTTACAGTGATATTGTATTTTGTTCTGGGGATTAAACCCAGGTGCTCCCTCCTGCTAGGCAAATACCTACTGCTCCACACATCTCCAGACCTGTTTTAATTAAATTTAATTAATTAATCAATTAATTAATTAATTTGGTTTTTCAAGGCAGGATTTCTCTGTGTATCTCTGGCTGTCCTGGAACTCACTCTGTAGACCAGGCTAGCCTTGAACTCACAGAGATCTGCCTGCCTCTGCTTCCCAAATGCTGGGATTAAAGGCGTGCACCACCATGCCCGGCTTTAATTTTATTTTGAGGCAAGGTCTCATTAGATTGCCCAGACTGACTTTGAACTCACTGTAGTCCACGTAAGCTCATAATCTGCCTTGGCATTCTGAGTAACTGAAATTAGAAACGTATACCGGGAGGTCCAGCTTCCTGTAGTGATTTTTGAGAAGGTGTTCTTTAAATGTTTGCATCTCAGCCTTTCTCCTGCCATCTTAGGGAACAGCCTTCACATAATTAACCCATTATGCTTGGGAATGTATGGATTCCTCCTGAGAGGTGTAGATTTCTTTGCCTTTAGGCATCATTGTCTTTCTCTGCAGGACTGGTCAGCTTAGAGTTATTGCGTGAGTGTGGCACACTTCTGCCAGGGAGGAGTGTAAGTTGCAAATGGCAGGATGCTTGCTGACACTATTTATTTTTTGTTCATCTTGCTCACTCCAGTGACATTCTGAAGTTAGGCAACTAAATAGGAACTGGGCTTAGGGGCTTTGGGGCCAAATCAAACTCGAGTCCTTAAACTAATATTGCTTTTGTTCCCTTTTTCTTTTCTTTTTGCCCCCTGGGTCTAATTTCTCTGTGTTTATAGTGTATGCAAACATGTTTCTCATTAGTGTTTATTTACTACCACAGGAATCACTTTGAATTCTAGTCTTGGTGAAGATGTTTTTCTCAAAATAAACCCAGATCACATTGGATTTTATCGTGTAAATTATGAAGCAAAAACTTGGAACTGGATAGCTGAGAATCTCTCTTCAAACTACATGGTAAGAGACAGTGTGGTTATGAACTATTGTAGTTTTGTTTCAGGAGCAGCATTTTAATGATACTGATTTTTTTCGATGCTCTCTGCTTTGAGAATCGCGGCTTTTGCATTTTATTTCTTCCTTTTCCAGGAATTCTCCCCTGCTGACCGGACAAGCTTTATTGATGATGCTTTCGCGTTGGCAAGGTACGTTTCAAAATGAGATTAAGTCACTTAAGATACCCTGAGTTTCCCCATACATCTTTAAATTTAATTATTATTACATTTAAGTATTACAACTTTTTAATTGAAAACACCCAAAAGTCTGTATTTTAAGCATTATTGTTATTTTTTGGCCCCTTTAAAAAATTATATGAGCCTTATAGAAAATACTGATATTAGCTATTCATAGACACACAAGCTTCCCACCCCACCCCCTTCCCTGCTGTCACGGAGTAGGATTTACTCCATATCAGGGTCTTTGGTTTAATAAGATATTTGAAAGTGATCAGGAGTGTGCCTTGGGTGGTAAGATGGCTCAAAGGCTAAAGGCACCTGCTGCCTAGCCTGGCAACCTGAGTTCCAGCCCCAGGACCCACACAACAGAGGGAGAGAAGTAATTCTGTTATACTGTCCTCTGACCTACACGTGGGCACCGTGGCAGGCCACTCCCCCTGAAAATAAGCAAGCAGAATAAAAACGATACAGTTTTGAAATATACTTTCATAATCTGGCTTGACAAATGCACAGTGCATTTCAGTCTTGTGAGCTCATGCCTGCTATGAGACATTTTGATTTAGAATTGTGAAGTTTCTGTCTAGGTCCTTGGGACAAGGAAAGGCCACAGTGTGCTGACTTCTGTGTTTTCTAGTAACTTTGTCTAACCATGAGAGTAGATGCTGATTCCTTAGGAAGCCTTTTCTGACTTCTGCTTGGGTTGGGCATCACTCTCAGGTGCTTCATCT
>CAJQZJ010004763.1:8699390-8716717 GCA_907164525.1 Lophiomys imhausi
GTGTGTGTGTGTGTGTGTGTGTGTGTGTGTGTGTGTGTGTGTGTGTGCATGCAATGACAAAAGAAGAGCAGAACAAATGAGAGGTGTTTCCCCAAGCTTCTTGTTTCTTCACCCCCCTGCAGGGGACATGTTGCTGTTCTTGGCTATGATCCTCTAAATTCAGTGCTCAGTTTCTGTTAAAAAGACATTGATTTGGCAGAATATAAAATAGAATATAGACTAAATATATTTGCCAATAAATGTACACACACTGATGAAAGGTCATTCTACCTGTAAGCCTCGTGTTAGGAATTCTTTCTCTCTCTTTTTTTAATATTTATTTATTTCTTCAAGTTACATCTCAATCATACTACCCTCCCTTTTCCCCCTCCCAGCCCCACCCTCCTACCCTCTTCCCCCTCACCCTCCTATCTGCTTTTTTTAAAATTTAAGATGGATCTTTTCCCCCCACCAGCTCCCCATTTTAGTTCAAGAAAAGGCTCTTTTCCTTATAATGAGAAATACAATACAAAACAATAAGAATAATTAGGCCACAATTATGAAAATTATAAGGTATAACATGCATTCTCAATGTCCAGTCGAAACATATTTGGCAACTGATAATAATATTCTATTTTCTATCTATCTTGATGAGTTTAAAGTTCTATACTAACTCAGTTTCCATCCTAACTTGCATTACCAACTTAAAAAACATCTTCTTAGATCTAGAACATCCCTTTAATTCCTAAACAACTTAAAACTTAACCGTGAGACTGTAACTATCTAGTCTTCAGTCACATCAGAGACCTGTGAAGGAATTCTCTTTGTTATCTATCTTAATCTGTCTTGTCAGCAGAGGTTGGTAATTACTGTCCTCTGAGAAACTTAGCCATAGAGATGACCTTTACCCCCCTACCACTGTGTCTATCTGTAATCCTTTTCCTTCTGAGATGCATACTGTGTCTCTACATCTCCACTAAAGTTTTATACATTGCTTTAGTCTGTTTATGATAGACTTTTGCCTTTCTCTGTTGCCGTGAATAGTGAGAGTAGCTGTTCATTTCTAAACATTGGTCTTAGGACATGTGAGTGCATGAGTCCATATCCATGGCTCGTCTGTTTATAATTGTTTCAGTGAAAGGCTTGGCTTAAACTGAGGAAATTGATTCAACAAGAATGTGTTATCTGAGCATAAGCATTATTCTTGTGTGAGGAACCCTTTCCATTTATATAGATAGATGCCTACTGTGTGCTTTGTGTTAGCTGAATGATCATGAGTCTGCATATGCTGTAAGAAATTTATCTAATTCTTTATAATTTTATCTTTAAAATTTATTCTTTAGAATTTATCTAATAAATGAAGCACAATATTTACTTTTAAATTATTGTGAAAAGATAAAAATGTCTTTTGTTTATGATATACCTTAAGAGGTAGAAAGAAAACAGGTGTTTCCTTGTTACAGAGAACACAAACATCTGGTTTTAAAGTAAACATGTTAGTTAGGTCTATACATTAAGCTGTTTTTCAGGGAGAGTGAGTTGATTTACCATTGTCAGAGCTAGGCCCATAAGCCTCGCCCAAGGCTTTTAGTGTTTCCTCATCGTTGTATGCTCTAACGTTCATGAGATATTATTGCAGATGGCCCCAACACAAAATCATACAGTAACCACATGTCTGTTATACTAAAGGCATTATTAATTATGTCTGGTTTGAAAAAATAGAATTTCCCTGTGAAAAATTATAAAAGACAAGTTAAACAGAAATGAGCCAAGCTTTATTGAATTACTTCCGAACTCTTGAATGTTTTCTAAATTTTGGATTGTGTATTGTTACTGTCTCTATTCCTGAACAGTTTATTGTTAGCCTAAAATAAATAATATGTTTTTCTATCAAGCTCAGGACTGCTGCATGCATGCCAGGCCACTTCTGTGCTCTCTGGTTTGTGGCTTAACCACAAAGCACCAATATAAGTGGGAATGACTCTTTACCCTTGTGTCTTCTAAACCCTTCGGTGAAACTGTGGAGCTCAATAAGTCAGCAGTGGGGCTTGATAAAACTTCATTTTAGTTTGTTACAAATGAAAAGATTCAATGATTTTGACATAATGAACAAGACCATTTAAGCAATCTCTTAACATAACTTAGCAAGCCCTTAATTATAAGTTTTGAATACATCAAAAGAATTCTTATATGGTGTAATATTAGATATATAAATATTAAGTTTAAAAAATAACCTCATCTAAAACTTTCAAGTTATTTCAGATATATTTAAATTCTTATCAGAGTTTTAGCTACTTTGATGAAGACACAGAATGTTTCTGCGCTTCGTATGATACTGGAACCGTGAGACAAACATAATTTGCTCCGGTATGGATAGTGTTTACTCAAGTATTTCAGTTTTTATTCCATGTATTTGTGGGTAGTTCCCAAATATTTCTTTTAAGTTTTATTCACTAAGAGCAAAACAATAATAATACAGGAATTATAGGCCATTCAAATAGCTATGACTTGCAGCTGTTCTTGGGACCTGTAGACTCTCACTGCAACAACAAACATGCTCTCCTTTTTCGAAATGCCTACCTTCCTCTTACAGCACTGATTTGTGTATTCTTCTGAAGCAGCAGGCAATGGTAAGAATGTTTAAGTAATTTATAATGGGATCAGTCAGAAATAGTTTCTGCTGTCACATCAGTCTTTGCTCTTAAGACGTTTCTCTGTGAATGTTTTTTTGATACACATGGAGTCATGTTATCCACATGTTTTTATGATTTTCTCTTTTCATATCATATTGCTACTACATGGAAGGACTTTAGGATTTCTGGTAAATGACATTTTAGAATGGGTAATTTAGAAAATGGGTAAACTGCCCATTTTCCCGGAATGTTTCTGTACTCAGTGTTGTTCTTAAATATCTTTGCTAATATTTCATTTTATTCCTTTATTTTTTTAATTTAAATTTTGTTTCTTATTTTATGTGTATGGGTGTTTTGCCTATGTATATATACGTATGTGCGCCACATGTATGTCTGGGGCCTGGGGAAGCCAGAAGAGAATGTTAGATCTCTCAAACTGGAGTGACAGACAGTTGTGAACCACCATGAGGGTGCTAGGAATTGCACCCTGGTCTTCTAGAAGAGCAACAAGTACTCTCAATTGCTGTGCCATCTCTCTAACCCCTAATACCTCATTTTAAATTATAATTCTTTCCTCTAGTAAGTCATGTAATACACGCAATATGTGCTAGGCTCCATCTTTGACATTGGGGTTGCAATAGGAAAGACAGACAGACCCAGCTCTCTGTTCTCAGAGAACTTAAGACTTTGGTGAGAACAACATTATGTCAAGAATTTCACACATGGATGCATACAAGTTTAGTAACAATGCACAAAAGAGACTTAGGGCACCCTGAAATAATTCAAACGGGAAACTAAGCAGCTTGAAAGAAGTTGGAGGCATGGGCTTCTGAAGTACTGACTGAACTGAAGGAAGGGCAGGAATGAGTTAGGTAAACAGAACTGAAGTATCTTGGCAGAGGCTGCCAGGAAAGGAAAGGATAAAGGTCAAAAGTCATGTTAAAATTTGACTTTTATTCTAAGAGCAATGACAAGTCAGTCACCGGAACTTTGCAATAAAATGAAATGAGGGGTTTATTTTGAAAATGACTGCTTCCATGGTAATGGGGAAGCATGGGCACCAGGGAGACCAGAGTGGATTTGGGAAACACAATTAACTTCTGCGATAGTCCCAGCAAAAGACAGTTATCAGCTGGCAACAAAAGACAGTGAAAACTGGACCATGGAGCGATGGTGAAGATGAAGGACTCACAGAACATCAAGGGAGTATGGAAGCAGAAGAGGAAAGTGAGGTGACAAGGGGGATGCTTGAGTTTCTAGCAAGGTTCAGTTTGCCACATATGTTTACATCTTTCTTTCTTTCTTTTTTTTTTTTTTTAAATATTTCCAGACAGGGTTTCTCTGGGTAGCTGTGGGTGTCCTAGAACTCACTCTGTAGACCAGGGTAGCTTTGCACTACAGAGATCTGCCTGCCTCTCCCTCCCAAATGCTTGGGTTAAAGGTGTGCACCACCATCACCTGGTTTATGTTTTTCTTTTAGTAGTAAGAGGGGAGATTTTTATTTTTCCAAGAGAGATATGTTCTCATATCTGTGAAATGGTATGGAATCTATGTGAAAAAAGAAGTGTGGACTTGATAGACATTACTCCTGAATATTATTATAAAAGTGATTGCTTTCAAAAGTTTATATATTGTGTATGTGTGTTCATGCTCATGCATGCAGATCAAAGGACAACTTTCAGGGGTCAGTTCTTTCTTCCCACTGTGGTATCTTGGGACTGAACTCAGCACCAGGCTTGCATGGCAGGCACTTTTATTCTCTGAGACATCTTATTTTCCTACTGTGTTTAACTTCCTTTGAAAACCACACACACACACACACACACACACACACACACACACACACACACACACCCTTTTCACACACACGCAAAAGATTTCACGCTTGAATACTACTATTCTGTTTTACTCTCCTCCACTTCTTTACAGATACACAATCAATGACAGATACCTTGGCCGGATTGTTACCATAGCTGAGCCCTTCAACACTGAGCTCCAGCTCTGGCAGGTAAGGAGGCAAAAAAATACTTTCTACTTGTCTAGGAAGGAACAAGCTTAAACTTTTTCTCTGATCAAATTCAAGACACAAGAAAAAAAAAAAAGAAACCTCTTATATCTATCTAATCAACTATACATGCCTTTTTCCTGACCTGAAAAAATGATTCAAATGACAAAGAAATAATGAGGTTTAAAACTTGGAAAATGTAAGGCCTGGGAAGGCTGGAACTGGCTCTCAGAAGTACTGTGAGCAGTGTGTCTCCCCAATCCAGGTAGCTGCCTTTGACTCTGGAATAAGTTGGTTGAGATTTGAATCCATTCAGAATTGGTAGTTTGAGACTTTTGAAACTAAGTAACTAATCCCAAGTCTCTGAAATCCCAATGAAGAAAACAGAATGTGCTTAATGTAGAACAAAGAGCTGTCATGAAGTTTTTGTATCTGTGTGTTAGGCATTGAAATGTTTGGATTCTTGCATATGTTAAGAAACAAAATAATTCTTATTTTTGAAAATGACAGATAATACTCTTGTTGAATTTTAGGGGGAGTTTGGGGGATAAGAGAGAGTATAGAACTATGCTGAAAAGAGGTTTTTCTTACAAGTCTCTAGGAAATGAACTGAAAGCACTTGAAATTCTCCATCACCCTAGAGTAAAAATCTGGAAAAAACCATCATGCCACAGACCACAATGTCCACAGGACACCTTGGGAAATGCACAGACAGTAGAGAGATCCACAGAAGTGGGCATACTAACCGTGGCATGATGCTCGCCTTCCCTACCATAGCCTCTTGTGGTTAAACAAGCTCTCAGGGGCCCAAAGCCAAGAGAAGTGGGTTGCTCATTTGCCAGGCAGGCTCATTCTGAGCACTACACCAAAAGGTGTCATCATAACAAACTCCCAATAGGAAAAAACAAAGCCAGTTTCCAAATGGAATTCCTGAAGAAAGTGGGCTTCAAATGGTTTTTCTAATTACTTCCCCTCTCTTTTCTAGATGGAGAGCTTTTTTGCAAAATATCCCAATGCTGGGGCTGGAGCAAAACCTAGAGAGCAAGTGTTGGAAACAGTGAAGAACAATATTGAGTGGCTAAAACAAAACAGAAAGTCCATAAGAGAATGGTTTATTAACATGCCAAAGGACAGTTAAAACATTTCATCTTGTGACTCTGCTGTGCATGGAGCCTGAGGTGGCCTGTTTTACAGACTGCAGAGAGAACATTCGAAAGGAGTTCTGCTTTTGCTAAGTACTGTGTTTATGTCTCGCAAAGCTTTTAAATTATTCCTCTTTGTTTTCGAAGGAAGATACTAATAGAGTATTTAATATACTCAGGGATTTCTGCTAAGTGTACTTCACAGGAATGTCTTTACAAACTGAAGGGTTTAATAGTCACATTAATGTCCTTAAATATCATTCCTTGTATCTTAAATCTGTGAAAATAGAACAATTTGGTCCTAGCTTTACATTTTTAGTACCAAAGAAACACCACTTAATCTTCTCTCTTGATTGATTTTTTTAAAGTTTAAATACCAGTACTTGCGGGACATATTGCCATCTTAATCTTTATTTTATTATTCAGAATTACATAGACCTAATATCATTTTATTCACAAATGTCGCACTGCTTTGAATCCTACCAAAGTAACCTTGGCTTAAGTTTTGCTCGAGGACTGAATGAAGGAGCCAAAGGAATAACTGATAGTTGCCTTCGCTCTTACAAAATCAATCAGACAATGCTGTATTCTTTTTTAAAAAAATACATTTAAATTATTACCTTGAAAGAAACATTGTTTCCCAGTGTCACCTTAGTCCCGTGTGAACATAATGGCAGCATTCCCCAAATAATTTAGCACATTGCCTGTATGCTTCAGGAACCTGGCCTTGGTCACATATGTTGCTTTTTCGTCTCTCCTGACGCATACAAACTTCCTTCAAATGCGCTATAAAATCAGTGGGCATAGAGTGCTTAACTGTGCTTTGTGGATTTTGTAGGGAAGAGTGAAAGTAATTGGAAATTGTTTAGGCAGGAGAAAAGACATATTATTCTATAAAAGTAAAAGGACTTCAAATTTAGCTTTGCCCTCCCTAGCAACAAAAGTGTAAAAATGGAGAAACTCCAAGCTGCCTCTAGCATATCTAAGGATATGTCTTCTTATAGATAAATTTCACCTATAAACCTTTAAACCCAAACCTATATAGAATACCACTGATAAAATTTATATATATATATAAGTCAATGAGATGGCTCAGCCTGATAACTTACGTTCCATCCGAAGGCTCCACAGGGTAGAAGGAGAGAACCGAAGCCTGCTGATTGTCCTCTGATCTTCACACATGTGCTGTCGTGTGGTGTGTGTTGGGGGTGGGGTGCCCATGAGCATGTGCACATATACTAAATTAATAAATCAAACTTTTAATTTACGCGTGTGACTGGATGAAAGACCTTAGTTTCGTAGAAGCTGGTGGCCAGGGTATGTTCCTTGATTGTGGCACTTGAAGCCTAGTCAGCCACAATGGCAGCGCAATAGACAGAACAGACAGAATTCCCGTCTTCCAGTTTGTTTCATTTAGAAAAAGCTAAATTTACCTAGAAAAATTCAGGATTGGTTTGATGGGAGTTAGGGGCACATGGACACAATCAAAAGCGTCACCTTTCACTTTATTTTCACGATAGGCCCCAAAGTGTGTACTCCAGTGCTGTACTTACAGTTGTCTGAAATCAACAAGTGCCCTTAAAGGATAATGGGGGAAATGAGCTTAGTAGGAAGGATGAGAAAAACGGGGGACAAAGGATGCTGAGTGGCTTCAGAACCAGTGTTTTGTTCAGGTACTCCTTTGGAACGCCCTCAAATATTAAATTGCCACAGATGAACATAAAATATTTGTGCCCTCATGGCAATTGAGAATGTATGATTTCAAGATTGGGTAGAAATTGCCCATTAGCACCAGGTCACCCTTCCAAACGCCACAATGGCCTGTCCTGCTCTGCAGAGCTGGGTTGGTGGCCTCGGACTTCTGAGTCTCACATAGCTTAGGTCCCAGAGTTGATGCGCACCTTGTGTCAAGTTTGGAAGATAATCAGTGAAGGAACCTCTCTTTTCATAGCAGTGAGGAGAAAAGAGCATTAAGGGCAGATATGAGTTGACAGCCTCTGAACTCTGACCCCCACACACACACGCACACACTTAACACCTCTGTGGTTCAGGGTATTGCTGGCATGACACCTAATTTACTCACTTCTGAATAATATTGGTTGTTTTTACTTCTGGATCCAAAAGGCATGGATGTGCCATCTTCACACAAGGAGCTTCGCACTGCCCTTGTGGTTCTACTGAAGTTTCTTTAATAGAAGACAAGTTTTTCATTCCCTCTGTTAAATTCTTTTCTGCTTGGAGAACGTAGAGTATTTCCTGGGCTGATCCTGAAAGGTACAAATTGGAGTCGCAGAGTCTTTTTATTTTGTATTTCCATTGACCTAGTGCTTGTTTGCAGCTGACGGTTCTTCACACATAAAGGCTGCAAGTAGACCCCTTGTCTGGCAGAGACTGATGGAGCAGGGTGACCCCAACAGAGATTCTACTTTAATGGGAACAAGTTTTAGACTATGGGAGCTACGGTGGTTCAAGTAAAAAACGCCACATCGCAACAGGCATTTGAATACTTGGTCTTCACTTGGTGACTTGTCTGGGAAGGCTTTGGAGGTGTGGCCTTGTTGGATTAGGTGTGTCATTGGAGATAGGCTTTGAGGGTTTAAGGACACAGGCCGTTTACAGTTCCCTCTTTCTGCCTTATGCTTGTGGTTGAAGATGTGAGTAGCTGCTGCTCCAGCTGTCACATCTGCCACCTGCGGCCTCCACCCCACCATCATGGACTCTAAACCCCTGGAAGAGTTAACCCAAAGAAACTTTTTTTTCCTATAAGTTGCCTTGGTCATGGTGTTTCTTAACAGCAATTTTTCTAAAGTAATAAATATAGGAGCATTTAAGAAATGTGGAAACTGGGTGTGGTGGCACATGCCTTTAATCTCAGCGCTCGGGAGGCAAAGACAAGCGTATCTCTGTGAGTTCCAGGCCAGCCTGGTCTACAAAGTGATTCCAGGACAGCCAGGGTTACACAGAGAAATCCTGTCTCAAACCTCTCCTCAAAAACAAAAAACAAACAAAAAGAATAAAAATGTGGAGCAAAGATTGCTCACTGTGGAAAAGGGAACAAGAACAAGAGCAATGTTTGACTTCCATACCTTGATACATCTATTTATTGATAGCTGTTCCTGAGATGGTTTCAACACTGACTCCCTCAGCTCTGTAAATGTTAAATGTAGAGTCACCAACCTTCAGGAATTCTATTCCCAGGAATGTTTCCAGGGAAAAGTGTTCATACGCACACAAAAACTCTATTTTTGTTTTTCAAGACACGGGTTTTCTGTGTAGCCCTGGCTGTCCTGGAACTCACTCTGTAGAGCAGGCTGGCCTCAAACTCACAGACGTCTGCCTGCCTTTGCCTCCCTAGTGCTGGGATTAAAGGTATGTGCCACCACCTCATGGCCAAACTCTTGTACATGGATATTCATAGAACTATTACTCAAAATAGCCCCCCCCCCCAAAAGTTATTAGCCCAAATGCTCACCAATTAATAAGCTAAAGATAGCCGGCCGTGGTGGCGCATGCCTTTAATCCCAGCACTCAGGAGGCAGAGGCAGGTGGATCTCTGTGAGTTCAAAGCCAGCCTGGTCTACAAAGTGAGTCCAGGACAGTGAAGGATACACAGAGAAACCCTGTCTGGAAAAACTTTAAAAAAATAATAAACAAAATAGACAAAAGATAACATAGCCATAAAGTGGACTACAATTTAGCCAGAGTCTGGTCATATTGTTCTGCACTTAGCTCTAGCTTGCCCATATATAAATGTTTACATATATACCTTTGATCTTTGAAATATGTAAGTCAGAAAATATCTACATTTAAGCTAGTTTAGTATGAGTTATTTTTTTCAATTTCAATGAAAATGGCCCTCCAAACAAGACTGTATTTTTTTCCCAACAGAAAAAAATATATTGTATATTTATGTGTATATATATGAACATACATTATATATATGTACATACACACACATACACACTTACAGCTAGATGACAAATGCTATGGACAAAAACCTGGAGGCTAAGAGAAAGGGCCAATAAGGATTGAAGGGAAGAAGAACTACAGGAGGGAGGGAGTAAAAGGAGAGACTGAGAGGAAGCTGAGGACATTGTTATAATTATCACGGTAAATCTGTGTGTGAATACGATGAATCATTTCATCTTCCAATAATTTGTTTCCTATTAGGAAAAACATAGTCATTTGTTTTTTCCTCTATTTGAAAACCAAGAGAGATTGTTTGTTGGTCCACTTTCCACTGCTTGACAGCATCATTGAAAAATCTACTTAAAAGCAAATTTATTTCTACTCCCTGTTTCTGTTCATGGTCATCTGGCCTGGTTGCTTTGGGGCCTGTGGTAAGGCATAACAGCGAGGCAGAAAGGCTTGGTCAAGGAGGCTGCTTACCTCATTGTGGTCAGGATAGCAAAGGTTGGAAAAGATGGCCAAGGTTCCAAGATCTTCTGCAAGGGTGTGTGCTGCCTCTTCCAACTGGGCCCTGCCTCCAGAAGTTCCCACCACCTCCCAACAGTATGAGACAAAACGTCCAACACATGAGTTTTAAGGTCCCAACCATAACAGATGGTGGAGGTGGGGGATTGGTAGCTGAGAACAATGTTATTGCATTATCATTAAAGCACAATCTATCAATCATTGAAATTCCATGGAAAAAAAAAGTGAAGGAACTTCCCTCCCCCAAACTAGTAAACAGAACACAGGAAGGACAGAGGAAAACACAATGAAGCAAAACAGCACATAGCCTAAAGGACTGGCTGATTCATTTGGACATGTGTCATATTAAATCAAGTATTTTGAAACGCCCGGGGAGAATTTTTATTTTAATGACAGGTAGCATTTTTTTAAAACATTCTACAGTATGTTACTTTTCAGTGAGAAAGAGAAAGGTTGTCATTTGCAAAGCCAGATTGTATTTCCTGGAATCCACACTCTTTTCTGGAATGTACACAGTTATTCAAGTAAAAGAACATGATCTTCTCTTGTTCTTAGCTGGCATAAAGGCCAGGGGTGTGCAACATAGGTTTTTGGAAATAATAACTCTTGTCTCGGTTACCCAGTATCCCTTCAGCTACTCTTTCATTTTTCTCATATGGCCTCTTTCCTTGCTGTATCAAAAGGCCAGTCACTGAAGGAGGAGGCCAATAATAGACAAGGACGGAGAACACTATACCAGTAACAGGCCAGTGGCTTCTTAAGTGTGTCGGCAATGCTTTCTCCTTGCGTGCTGGGGTCCATCATTATTCCACTCCACAAGGGATTCTCTCTCTTATATCATCAGCATCTGATTTTCCTCTTCCCTTTCTATCAGTAGATAGATGTATTCTTCCAAAAGGAAAAGTAAAACAACAAAGTTTTCTTGACATCCTTTCCAGGTCTTGCTGTATCTTTACCACAGATTTTCTCTAATGAGTTGTTGACACTCACCTAAGATCTCCCTTTGATCCCATCCTAATAGGGCTTTGATCTCACTGGTCTGCTAAAACTACATTTCCTGAGATAATCAATCTAAAGTCAGTAGTGAGTTACTGAAACAATTGGACAGAAAGCCAAAGTTGTGTGCAAGTACAGAGTTAGTTGACAACTGACTAACATAAAGCCAAATTCAGAATATCAACATGAACAAAATCTATTCTTTGGAAAAATCATACTACAATATTATTTTAATAGGGGTTTTGCAAGTTTCATCAAACCAGAATGACTTGGAATACAGATGTGTTCCCCTGCTACTTTAATAACTTGATGAGCTAGAAGCCATGTTGGTTAATACTTATGAAAGTTCAAAGGCAGCTGTCTAGATAGAACTCACTCTGAAAGTTGTGCAAAGGTAAGGGTGTTCCACGCAATTAATTCTGCATCCATTTGCTATAATGCATAGAACAAGTAGTAAATTCCCCCAAATTATAGGACACAGAGGAGGGCTTCAATCTTGTAAAAAGCTTTACAAAACTTGGTTAAGCTACCTTCTTGACCATTTCCCCTTGGAAGAAAGAAATTAGACTACCTGATAAACAACTCTTGATAAACTAATATGTAATCTATAACTTTAGTCATTATATCTTTGCAATTAACACATTCAGACCAATTGAATATGTACTCTAGTTGGAAGATCTTGTGTTCAATTTGTAACAATGATTATGCTTGAATAACATGACTCATTCTCACTCAAGAAGTTATAGGTCCAGATCTAGAGATCAATAGAGGCTCAAATAAATGTATGATTTGGTAAAATATTTACTCATATATAATGAGAAATGATGTTCCAACTTTCCAAAACATCCAAACTTGAGGTTTATCAAGAAGGAAGCCATAAAAGTTTAGACAAAGATCTAACAGACTGACAGGGCCATAATTTAAGGTAATTAAAGGCTGTGATTTGGGTCTTTCTTTTAAATTTAAATGCTAAACTATGCTCTAAATCCAACCAAGATTAGTCAATAATTGCACATAAAATATCAAAGTTTAATTTAAACTTTAAAATCAAATGTGCACTCACAAAATTAAAGCAGAGCAGAATACCATGAGATCTGCATCATTTGGAATAGTAGCCTGGTTTATACTGCTGAGACCTAGTATTCAACTGGAATCTAATCTTTAAACTTAATCATGCTTCAAGTTACTGAACCCCATTAAATATCCTACATCTTGGTCTTGATTTCCAAGCTAGGATTTTTACACAGATATTTTTTTAATTTTTCATATTGGTATTAAAGGAACATCTTAAATATGACAAGACCTAAAGTGTGTGCTTGGACTTTACATGCAACTTGACCTGTTTGAGTTACACCTTTTATATTAGCCAAAGATTAAATGCTGCAACAAAATACCCAAGGGTAATAATTTAACAGGAAGAAAGATTTATTTTGGCTCAGGGTTTTAGAGGTATCAGTCAACAATCACTTGGCTCTATTGCTTCTGGCTCCAAGCATGGGAGGACAGAATGTCAGAGATGATAGCATAGAGTAAAGCAGGTCTCTTTGTGATGGACACTGGTGATGGGTGGTGCCTATATGGTCCAGAAACTTGCTCAAATTCCATCAACTGCCATGCAATCCTTGAGCGCTTGGGGCCTTGGGGAACATTTCATATCCAAATTATAAAATTACCCCCAACCTTCATGTCTGTCTCAATGCACAAATGTGTTTATTCTTTCTCCAAGTGTCTCCAAGCCTAAACAATTCCAGCATTGTTTGAATATCCAAATACAAGGTCTTTGTCAAGACTCAAGTCAGATTCCAAGCCATGAGTCCCTGTAAAATTAAACCATTTATGTATTCAGAAAGTACGATGTCAATGAGAGAATGTTCTCACTCAAAAGGGAACATCTAGATTACAGTAAAGAAAGATGAGATCAAAGCAAGGCTAAAAACACAAAAGAACATCAAATCCTACAGTCTAGCATCTGGAGCACATGGTAGCATGCATGATACGTGTTCCAAAGGGCTTGACAGTTCTACAGGCTTTCTGCTCTACCACTCTCCTCTCTGGCTGTGTTTTCCTTGGCAGATAGTCCACATCCCCAGCATTTCTGTTTTGTTGGGGTCTCCATACAATCTTTGTCTTCGTTCTAATCACCTCCTTAATATTGCAAAAGTTCTCATTGGAACTTTTTGGAGCTACCTAAAGGAATCCTGGCCTTGACATACATTGCCTGGCCTTCCTTTGAAAACTAGGTGGAAGCCTCCATGGCCCCACAGTTCTTGAGTTCTTTTCGTATCAACAAAGTTAGTGAACAAGGACATGATCTATCATCAGCTTAAGCAATCAATAGATTTACTTGGATCATGGCTTTAACAACCTCTGAATATCCAGGCAACTGCACATGGTGAAATGAATCCTGAAGAAACAACTTCTTATGCATGACTATTCAAATTGGGCACCCAAGAAACACTCTGTTCTCAAGGCAAAGTCTTTCAGTGACTTTATTCTTTAGTACTCTTGAGCTGGTAATGGGTTGGGTCTGGCCAATTTCAGAAATGTCATCAAAGCATCTTTTCTACTGTCCCTATGCAAAAGATTTGCGTTTGTTTGTTTGTTTGTTTTGAGATAATGTGATCAGAAACCGTGCCTTCTTTAGCTCCAACTTTACTCAAGATTTTCTGATGAAACACCAAGTTTTTCAAACTTTTCTACTGTGATTTTTGCTTCTAATTCTCATTTTAAACATGGGTAAGAGCCACTAACTATACTCAAGCAACAACATGAATGTTAGGCTATCTCAAATTATCTTCCAAGGATTAATCAGGTGATAGTGTCCCCTCTAATCAGAGGTAGAGATAAAACTCCCTGTCTCCTTCCCTTCTTCCCTCCCTCCCTCTCTCTGTTTCTTTTTTTTTCTTTGAGAGAGGGTCTCTGTGTGTAGCACTGGTGGTCCTGGCAACTTGCTATGTGAACCAAACTGGTCTTAAAGTTAAAGGTCTGCCTCTGCCTTTTATGAAAGTGCTGGGATTAAAGGCCTGTACCATCACATCCAGCTGATGATCACATCTTTAAACTCAGCTCTACCCATACAGTCTTAGAGCACCAAAACAATTTAGACAAATTCTTTGACAAGACATAGCATGCTTCTGGCTTAACTCCCAACAGTCTTTGTTCTCATAAAAACATCAGGAGCACCATCTTTACTGTCTCCATTCCTATTGGCCTTCTGGTCTTCTGAAAACCCATCAAAACTGTGTTCTAAGCTCTCCTCACAGCATTGTAGACCTCTGCTAGTTCACACCTCTAAACTTTTCCAAATTCCTCCCACAAACCAAATAGCAAAGACTTTGAGCCCTTGATGATCTTGTAGTCACAGCAGTCTCCTCACTTTATGGTACCAATTTTCTATGCTAGTCAGACTTTTGTTGCTATGACAATATACCTGAGAGAAATAATTTAAAAGGAAGAAATACTTATTTTGATTTATGGTTTCAGACTAGGTTTCCATGCATGGTGAAATGGAATGATAAGTGCTGTAAAATTGTAAAATGAGATGAAGTGGCTTACTGCAGAGTGCACAGAAGGGAGGGAGTGGGGTGGGGGGAAGGGACAAGATGTTCTTCAAAGGCCTGCCCCACTGTGTCCTATTTCCTCTAACTAGGACTTATCTCCCAATAAAATGATCAAGTAATGAATCAAAGAGTGAATCCACTGGTGAAGATGAAGCCCTCAGGAATTCCCAGCATTTGCCATCTGACTGTCAAGCATTTACACTTGGGTCTTTGGGGGAAACCTTTTTATATGGAAATGACATCAGTTGTTTTGTCAACTTGCAGTCTTTTACAAACATGACACTAGGAAGACTGGGAAATTATAAAATACTAGTGCAAGGGTGTAGCTATTGACAAAGAAAATGCAACAACTAGACTGATATTCAGACTTTTTAGAGAGAGGAAGTTGCAGTTTTCTTCTCAAGTTTTTTAGATTATTGGTCCAAATGCTGTGAGTCCCTAGGAAACATTCTCTGGAAAAATTCTTCCATTTTTTTCCTCCACAAGCATTAGTAATGAGTTAATCCTAGTTACTATAGTGTCTTTAAAAGTAGGGCACCTGGATCTGGAGAGATGGCTCAGTGGTTAACTGTGCTTTCTGTGAAGCCCTGAGGACAGAAGTTCAGATCCAAGCATCCATGTAACAAATAGGGCATCACACCCACACCAATAATCCCAGCTCTCACAGAGTCAGAGACTGAAGGATTACTGTGATTTGCTGGCTTCCAGTCTAGCCAAGAAAACATAGGCCTCAGATTTAGGGAGAGATCCTCCTCAAAGGAATAGGCAGAGACTAATAGAAGCATACAGTACACCCAATGTCCTCTTCTGCCCTCTGTGTACACACAGACATAAGCAGAAAAACACACCCCCCTCCCAGATATTACAGCCTAAAACTGCAGAAACCTACCAAGGCTAGCTAGCCCCTTCCCCTCTGCTGTACATAATAAACACATAATAAACACACTGAAGTTCCAGGTTGCAGTGGTAGTATTTGGAGACTCCCACCTGATCTCAAGTTCATTGTAGAGGTATCTGTTTCTCTCCTTTCTTCATTCTCTCATTGCCTCTAATCAGTATTTCAGGATTCAATCCCAGAAGAATGCAGCACCAAGGAGGCTGTGAGTGATCTATGAAACTCTATAGTTCTTAAAAAAAAAAAAAAAAAAAAACCAGTATCTCTCTGTATAGCCCTGGGTGTCTTGGAACTTGCTATGTAGACCAGGCTAGCCTCACAGAGATCTACCTGCCTTTACCTTCCAAATGTTAGGACTAAAGACATGCACCATCATGCCTACGGAGAGATGGCTCAGTGGTTAAGAGCAATGGCTGTTCTTCCAAAGGACCCTGGTTCAGATCCCAGCACCCACATGGCAGTTCATAGCTGTCTGTAATGGCTGGGTGTGGTGGTGCATGCCTTTAATCCCAGCACTCGAGAGGCAGAAGCAGGTGGATCTCTGTGAGTTCAAGGCCAACCTGGTCTATGGAATGAGTTCCAGGACAGCCAGAGCTGTTACACAGAGAGACCCTGTCTCAAAAAAACAAAAACAAAAAAACAAACAAAAAACCCAACAAAACAACAACAAAAATCCAAAACAAAAACAGACAATGATATCTGCTTTATCAGACTGTTATACATATTAAATACTGACACAGAGAACATCTAGTACAGGGCTTCAGAGGTAGCTCAGCTGCTAAGACCCATCTTGCAAAGGGTCTGAATTCAGTTCCCAGCACCCACATGGCAGCTCACATCCATATTTAACTCCAGTTACAGGGAATTGATGCCCTCTTCTGGCCTCAGTAGGCAGCAGATACACAGGTGGTGCGCAGACATACACAGGCAAACAATCATATGCACAGAATAAATACATCTCAAAAAAATAATCCTAAAATAACCAAAAACAAAGTAAATAAATCTAGAACGAAACCAAACAACACACCTAGCATAGTAATGTATCCTGCAAAATGGTGTATGTTACATGTAAGTCTCATGTGTTAGATTAGTGGTTTGCATCTGACATGGAGGGGTGCGCTTTACTTGTCAGAATGCAATATGCTTTTAATAAGTGGGGAAGTCTCCATCAGCTACTGGAACGCTTCATAAATCTTCACCTTGTGTCATCTGGTGTTTGCTTGAGGTCTAATTATATTATTCCTCTGGGGAAAAAATCCTTTCTCAATATCCCTTATATTATTAAAAGAGGACTGAGGAAAAGAGAACACCCATTTAAGCCACTGAAATGGTTCGTAAGAAAAGCTACAGATACAGTGCATTTTGGTCGTAAACATGGCCTTTTATGAAAGAGGGTTCCTTTCTAATAGCAAAATGGAAATTTAGTAATAGAGGACGCAGACATTCCAGATGTATAAATTACAGTACTTTGAAATACAGAGGCACTAAAGCAAAAGTAAAAATTTGTATTCTACTTGGATTCCCACAAAAAACGAAACGTTGATATGAACTAAAGAAAAGAGGAGGAAAGACAAGAAGGAAGGGAGGGAAGGAGGGAGGGAGGGAGAAGATAGGGAGGGAAGGAGGGAGGGATTGCAGGAAGGAAGGAAGGAAGGAAGGAAGGAAGGAAGGAAGGAAGGAAGG
>CAJQZJ010004763.1:8716727-8734722 GCA_907164525.1 Lophiomys imhausi
AGGAAGGAAGGAAGGAAGGAAGGAAGGAAGGAAGGAAGGAAGGAAGGAAGGAGAAAAGAAAAACAAAAGGCTGTCTGTGGGGGCAAAACATTGCCGTGTGAATTGCAAACTAGTACCACTTTCAGATTTTTTTCCAGTTCCTAACTGGGAGAGGGAGGGTCTTTCTTCTCTTAGCCCTCATATTAAGACTTCAGAGCAGCCTCTAGTGGCAGATTAAGGACTTTACAGTGGCCTTGCCAAACCCAAATGCAGGCTACTTCTTTTACTACTGAGCAAGCGCTGAGCCAAAACAGCTAAGCAGCCTTGGCAGCTACACAACTGCCCTTAATACTTAGCTTCTGTTTGGATCTGTACTCAGAGCGCCAAAGCTCCCAGTACAGTTGCAGATGGAGGCGGACCCTGTGGTCTTGTGAGCTTAAGCGTGGTGGGTGCGGTAAAAGAGTATTTTACTTTAAGGAACAAAGACTACATGAGGATAGATGGACTTGACCATCTTTAACATGAAGCCCTTTCCTCCTGTGCTTTTCTGTCTCCTTGAAGTTATTGTAGGAGGAACTCGGGGAGGAAGCGGCCAGCGAATGTTTACTGTCTCCTCAGGTGGAGTAACCCGCACCAGAGAGAGACTCTTCTGCTCGGATGCCCACGGGGGCTCGGTCGGGGAAATTGTTCTTCCCTCCAGGCTACGTCGCATCTCTCTCACAGGGTGGACACCGCTCAGGCACCTATGTTGGCGTTGCACCCGCACCCCCAGGGAGAGCGACCTTGGGGCTGGCGACCGGGGCCACCGCAAGGAGGTGGAGGACTGGGGTTGCGCTTGTCTGCCGTTCCAGAAGTGCAGAGGCCAGGGGAGGTGGAAGCCCTTGCTGTCTCCTAAGATGTTCCCTGGCAGCATCCCTTATGGAAACAAATGTCGCTGGACTAAGAGCCTCAAGCTTCCTGAGGTAGCTCACGGGCAGCCCTTGCTGAGCGATGAGGAAGAGCATTTTATTTATTCCTTCATTTTCAGCTTTAGAATGAGTGAGAAGCCGTGGGTTGGGATGACAGATTTGAAGGAGGAGAAAGGCAAGCACATGGATTGAGAACACACTTATCTGACATATTTGCACTCTTTTGAAAGGGTGGCCCTTGGGGACGTTTCCTGATTATTTCTGCTTTTTGTTTGACAACTTCACACACCTATAGAATGAACTTTGATTATTTTGGCAACCTCCATGGCCCTCTTCCACCCCACTCCACTCCCACTGAAATGAACAAAAGGATTTGTTAGAAGGATAATTAATATAAACATGCAATTTAATTTCGCTGTGTTTCTAACACAGGTGCTTTCAAATAAATGAATCCCAATTTTATTTTTTGTTGTATTTTGCTTATTGATCCCCCCTCGTCAGTAGGAGTGCTGCAATGATGAATTCATATTTGCTGAGTACCTTCAAGTAAAAACAACACGAAACATGATGGAATTAGTCCATTACTATTGATGCAGGAAAATATCAGGGACTGGTAACCCTGCACCATCTGCTACATTAACTGGACTTAGTGTCGGAAATGGGCTTTGCTGACTCAGTCTAAATGGTAGAATTCAGGAATAGCTACCAAGATAATTCAAATTCCCAGGAAAAATGAGATTCTGCTTTGAAGGAAAGTCTCATGACTGACTTACTTTCTCTTTTCTCTATTATTATTATTATTATAATCATCATCACATCTGATCCCATAAACGGACACATTTTCCATGTTATCTTCCCATGGATTTAAAATACCTTGTTCTCAAGTCTGCACTAACAAATCAAGGGTTAAACCATTTCCTTGCCTGCATAGGAGCCCTTACTGCTCAGGTATTGTAATAGAAATGAAAATAAAATGCCAGAGATTTTCAAGTATTTTTTTACCCTGGTATTGGTTACACAGTCTTCCTGGCTCGTGGACAGTGAAAGACTTTAAATATTAAGACAATTGCCTTAATTCCCCTCTTTACTTCACTAATGGCCACTGAACACAGCTCTCAGAATCACATGGTACTGATTGTGTTTCAAGAGTAGTCTCAAGAGTTTTAGTAATAAATTATTTTGTCAACACAGAGCTTTTAAAAGTAATGTCCTGAAACAGCCAGCAAGCAGCCCTAATCAATCACTGGAAAACATTTCTATATTCAAGCACAGAAAACATTAAAACTTAATATTGCAAAAGCAAGCCAGACCACTATCACCAACATAATCATCCTCATCATTTATGTAACATATTAAATGACTCAGCACTGGGCGCTCACTGGAGCCAGAGATTTTTGTTTTTTGTAAATTGGTGTCAGCTCTTATGCTTATTAACCCTAACATAGACCTACGAGACATTTAAGATAATTTATTATCTTAATATTATTAAGAATACAAATAGGCAGGATTCGTGAGTGAGAGCTCAGTGCAGACAGTGCTGTAATTCCAAACATTCTTCAGAGGTTTTCTTTGGCTGTGTGAGGAGAAAAGAGCTTGAAAACAATTCAGAAGCAGGTCCATCTACTGGGGACCCACCATTGCCATTGTGTTTGACTGTTCAAACAGCAGTACTTTTTAGATAAGAGATTGCTGCCAATTAAAGCCGGTGAGCATCTAACCCAGGAAAAGTACCACAACGATTGTGCTAACAACAGCTTGTTTCCAGGTATCCAGAATAAATATGAACAAACTCAGACGCACTAGATGAAAGCAGTCTCTGCTCAGACCTTTCCCCCCTCTCTGTTGCGTATTCCTATATTTGCTGTTTGTGACTTAAATCTCCACAGTTCAGTTGAGTTGTGCACTGTTTGATTCACTTTATCACCTTGGATTTGAGCCATAAAACTATTTTTAAGCAAAAGTTAATAAGGGATTGATTTTTAAAAATGGCCTTGCTTCAGCTGTGCCTACCTGTGGTCAGCTGTGATTATTTATTTACTGTTAATACTTAAGGATAAAGATTTTTGCCCTTTGAAGTAAATTTTGAGCTATTGTGGAACTAACACCAAATTTCATAAAAGATGCTCCATTTTCAAAATTTTTAACTTTAGTTGTGGTTTTCCCCACAGACAAGGTTTCTCTCTGTAGCCCTGCCTGTCCTTGTATTCACTCTGTAGCCCAGGCTGGCCTCAAACTCTGAGATCTGCCTGCCTCTGCCTCCAGAGTGTTCAGATTAAAGGCATACACCATTACATCTGTCCTAAAAATTTAGTTTTATTCTTGAAGTAATTCATCCAAAACATATGTAGTGAATATCCACCCAATTCAGAGTACTACTAATACCTAAGGATAAAATAGGTACTCCTTAACTACACCCACGATTTAATGATTCTTTTAAAGTAAAAGTATTTTCCAATAACTAATTATGTTTATGTGAAAAAATAGCAGTGTTTTTAGGAAATTTTTCAAATTTCTTACTGAAAGGGGTGGCATTTCTTCTTCTTCGTGGCTTCTGGAAAACCTTGATAAAGACTGAGAACTTAAGGAACCTTTTAGAGTCTTGAAACCCATGAGACATTGTTTAGAATTTGAGTTGCCAAATCTGTCAGTTCTGAGTCACGTCTTTTTTTTTAAACTCTTTATTTATATGTGAATGGGTTACAAGAGTGCCTGTGCATACATACACACGCATACATACACATGCACACACATACACATATGCACACACATGCACACATGCACACACATACATACACATGCACACTGGGTGAGGTGGGGTGAGAAGACAGTTTGAAGACTTGTGCTATGGCAGTGATGGTTCTGTTCTTGTTCTTCTGCAGGAAGAGAGAGGAGTAATGCAGACAGGGCAGTTGTTTGGCACCAGCATATCCTCATGAAATTTCTCTTTTTTTTTCTGTCATTACTTGTAAAATACTATACAGTCCTATAGTTCTGTGTACTGAGTAATGCACCAACTTTTATGAAATTTAATAATGTAGCAAAGCCTCTGAAATGATATTCCACCCTATGGAGATGTATATTCTTTATTGTGTTGATTGTACGATTTCCAACTTTTTATTCAATGACTAAAAGGAAAAGTCATGACTAAAGCGTTTTGGGTCTGTGGATTACACAGGTTAGAGATGAATTGATTTTCTTTTTTCAGACCATAAAAATTTACTTCCAGTGACCTTTAAAACTGTTCTACAAGTCATTGACAATGAGATATTTTCATATTGCAAATAACTTACTGAGACAATAGGAGAATTAAATTAAAGCCATTTACTTTACATTTTAAATGTTATTCTCCTTAAGTATTATGAGACAAGTCTTCATGACTGAAAATAAGTACAAAGCAATGAAATTCACACTGTATATTCAAACTTGTTCCGGCAATATTGTTCTTAATTTATACAACCCTGTCTGTAAAACAAAGCATTCAGACATATTTAACAGTAGTGGCTTTATAATAAAAAAAGGCACTAACCTTTCTAAGGCAAGAATTAAATATATTAACATTTTGTTGTATTTAATGTTCAGAAGTAGGCACACGTAACCACCGGATGTGACAAGTGGATACTCTTCTTCTAATTTTAGTATATTTTGTTATAGATTTTCCAGGTTCTAAATTCAGACCAATTCATTGTGTAGAGAAACTGAATTTATTTGTAAGGCACATTGAAAATGAAGGGTGTGCATTCTCCTCAGTGCTGATAGAATTTCATTTTCTCACTGCAAGAAAATTGCATTTATACCATTTGAGAAATACTGGGTCCCTGGCTGTCCATGTTTGCAGTTCATAAATGTTAATCCTGATGGTTTCCAGGGACTAGTAAAGGCTCACATGGTAGAAACAACTTTTGTAAGAAATTGTAAAAGCAGGTATTTTCCCTCCACTGTTTTGTCAAGAATTTAAGAACTTTGAGAGAACCGGGCAGTGGTGACTTTAATCCCAGCACTCAGGAAGAAGAGGCAGGCAGATCTCTGTGAGTTTGAGGCCGGCCTGATCTACAGAGCTAGTTGTAGGACAACCAAGGCTACTAAAAGAAGCCCTGTTTTGAAAAAACAAACAAACAAAAAACAAAAACCAAACCAAACAAAACAAAACTTTGAACAATTATCATCAATATTGACAAATAGTAACTGTAAATTTGAAAGGCAAATAAATATCCATGTTAGAGTATTTATGCACAATTTTCCTAACATATTTTTCTATTTAATCTATAATCTGTAGTGATAACCCCAAAACAACTCAAAGACTTTCTCCTGAGAGAAAAGAAAAAAAAAGATCTGAGGGGCAATGAGATGGCACAATGGCTTAAGGTGCTGCCATCAAGCTGGGGGACCCATGTGCCATCTCTGGAACCCACAAAAAAGAAGAGAGAACTGACTCCCACAAGTTGTCCCTTGACCTTCATCCTGAGGCACATATGTACCCACACAATTAGATAGTGACATACACACACAGAAAAACAAATATGTAACTGAGTGTGTGCTCATCTGCACATATCCTCCACACACATGTTAAATATATACATATATATATAAATACAAACATACATACATACATACATACATACATACATACATAAATGTAAGAAGTGGGAGGAGAGGAGAAAGAAAAAAATGGGATTTTGAACTTAAGATTTTCCCCAAGAAAGAAATTAAGAGCCGGGCGGTGGTGGCGCACGCCTTTAATCCCAGCACTTGGGAGGCAGAGGCAGGCGGATCTTTGTGAGTTCGAGGCCCGCCTGGTCTACAAAGCGAGTCCAGGACAGCCAGAGATATTCAGAGAAACCCTGTCTTAAAAAAAACCAAAAAAAAAAAAAAAAGAAATTAAGAATGGGCTTTTTACATAGGCCAACTTCTTGGGAAAGAGCTCAGAACACGAAGCTCTGTGATGTCAAAAGAATAAACAAAGCTACTTCACAGTTTGTGTTTTAGACCAGTATTTGAATATATTTTTTTTCTAGACAAATGTGGCTGACATCTCAGTAAAATTTAAATGTGAACCTTTAAATACTAGTTCACAATAATCAGACTCTTTATCTTCAAATAACAATAGATAACAAATCAAGATTTTTATAATATTCGGGTATTTTCATCAATATTAATCTGACCTAAAGGATGACAAAATACAAAAGATTCTTAACTTCAGAGACAATTAACCAAAAAAATCTATGGTTTTCTTTCTATATTTCTATATTTCTGTTTAAAGGAATATCACATCAAGCAAATTCAATAAAGTATTGCAGATAAATCTTTGTTCTTACAATTATAAACACAATTTTACAATAATTTTTAGCTTGGTTTTAAGAATGAGGTTATCAATTTATCATTTCAATTATTTTTTTTACTAAAAATAAGCTGCAGAATATGAGACTGCCCCACCCAAATAGTGACTGTTACCTTGGCAATGAAGAATATTCATTTATTTTCCCAATTGTGTCATCAATAATTAGGACACATTGGTAAGTGATTGACAGTTTATCAGTTATATGTTTGGTACATGAAGGAATCTCTGCATAGGCTGCCAGCAGTGGGAAAGCAGATGATTTCTGTGTAGCAACTGGTCTACCTCTACCTTCTTTGCACTTTGCAATATACAAGTTAATCTTAAATCTTATAAGTTGTTCTAAACCGTGGGTTTATGCTTTAATATGAAGATAAAGATTAACATGAGTCTTAGCTTCAGAAAGTACACCTATTCCAGAGGAGCCAGCTTTTCAGGTTTTAGTTTTTCTATAAAGTAAGGTGAATGATAGCACCCTTTGCTGCGTGTCTAGATGTTCCTGTATCCGGGAAACACTAATGTAGACCAATGTTCTGAAGAAAGTCTACGGTGTCGCCGACAGTGGCACGTCCATATGATTTTGGAATTTACACAAGAGAGGTCCTCTAAATCTGGTTGTTGTAGTTCACTAACTAAATGGGACAGACTAGAAAGAAACTTCACGACAGTTTTTTGAAGTTTGTACAACATTCCAGTTGAGGATTTTTCTGCACACACATTTTGCAGGTGGTAACTCAGCCTATGTTGTAACTATTTCAGTGAGGAAGCCATTATTTTGTTGGATAATATGGAGTATGAAAACACGATTCCATATGTCCGATTGAAATCTACCATGTTATCACTTTCAGCCTTTTGTTCTCTGGGACACAGGATTCCCAGGAAATATCTATCACATCTACCTTGAACTGCTGGTTTAAACGTGTGCAGATAATCATGCCACTCTTAAATCTATTCTCTGACAAACACAAGCAGTTGTTCCGAGCACTGCACATGTTACACACATGCTCCTCAACTTACCACAGGCTTACATAGCATTGAACACAGTGCATGTTGAAAATGCAAGTCAGCAATGCATTTACTACCCCTAGCCTCCCAGCCATGGTAACTCAGCCACACCACACATAGGGGAGTGCCAGCAGTTTCCCCTACTGAACATGTGGTTGACAGGGCACTCCTTGCTGCTACCAAGCACTATGAGAGAGTTATCACAGCATAATTACTTGCCCAGAAAAAGATAAAAATTCAAAGTAGTTTTACTAAATGTATATTTCTTCGGCATCCTCAGAAAGTAAAAAAAAAAAAAACAAAACAAAACTCATATGTCAAAACATTGTAAGTTAGGGAGCCTGTGTATTTTAAGTATTCACCATTCTGATAGTCCCTTGGTGCCTTTAGTGTTTTTGAACAGTATCTTTCAGAGTGTAAGAATAAGAGTACACACAAAATCTCATATGTGTAGGTCTAGAGCTATACTGTTACCATAGATAATATGGGAAGTCTTCAACTCATGCAACCAAAACACATTTAACATTTTTAAGCAATTATGTCATACTCCAACCACATTCTGAGCGTGTAGTTTGTTGTATTAGTTACCTATTGCTGCATAACAAATTACCCCAACACTTTGTAGCTAAAAATGACATTAAACATTTATTACCTTACACGGTTTCTATGGCTTAGGAATTTGGACCTTTAGCTGAGTAATTCCGGAAATCACCAAGACTCTCATAAAATCAAAGTTAAAATCCTCAGCTGCACCATAATTTTCCAAGAGCTGGTGTGGGGCTGGAGGCTTTTTTCTAAGATAACTTGCTCACACAACTATCTGATTCACACTTGCTTAGATCCTTACCACATAGACTTTGTAGTACTGGTTGAGGGCCCTCATTCATGGCATGACAACAGGCTTTCCTCAGAGTAAGTGATCCAACAGAGGAAAATGAAGAAGCCACAGTGTCTTTTATGTTCTACCATTGGAAGCCACACACTGTCCTGTACTTTGCATTTTCTATACCAAGGGTGGTACAAGTCAGTTTTATCTACTGTGGGAGAAGACTAGACAGGAATATGGGGAGAGAGAATTATTTGGGGCCATCTTACTCATTAACATGAGCATTAATCCTGTATCTCTGAGTTCCCCTCTACCATCACTGCAACCCATGTTTGAAGTATCTTTATGTCTTCTCAAAGCTTCCAAATGTCTCATCCCATTACCAACAGCACCTCAAAGTCTAGAATCCTACATATCAACCAGGTCTAAATGTAGATGGAGCTTTTTCAGTGTGGCTTCTTGATCTGAAGACCTGAGAACTAAAGAGATAAGAAGCCCCCTCCTCAGATATAACACACAACAATGGGACAGAACTTCAGTAACTGCTATATACACTCCCACTCAAAGTACAGTGAATACTGGGAATGCTGGAGTCACTGGTTCATAGAAATTCTGGAATGTAGCTGGGCAAATATCAGAAGTTCTTCATGCATGCTCATTCCTGCTTCCTGGGAACAACTATCTTTCTCTAACTCTTGGCCCTTTAGACTTCTGCTTCCACTTTGGAGGAAACTTGTTTTTCTAAGTCTGGTTCCTGCCTATAGAAATATTACAGTCCAGAAACCTTCCTTTTTGTTCCATCTCTGTTCCTTTCCATACAACCTATCAACAGTCCTGACAATATTGAACTTACAGAAACATGATGGACAGTTTTTGAGTTTCAGCAGGGCTGATTTCATTTATGCACACACACACACACACAACAAAATCTTTCAACGTCATGTCCTCTCTACTTAGGATTCCTGCTGAAATCACTGAACTAATGAAGTACTCAACATTTGGCTCAGTGGTTCCCTGAGGCATTACCTTGGACCTTCCTAAGGTCTTAACAAAGAGCTTCACAATCATATCCTCAGTTTCATTTTTAGACCAGAATTTTCTAGAAGTCCTGCTTCGGATCTTGATCTAGAAATCTCTTTGGTTTGGCATTGTTTTCCATCTTGGAAAGCCTGGTTATTTTTAGAGGTCAACAATTCTTTGGTTCTGCTGTCTTGATAATTCTTCCATTTGTTTACCTTCCTCTTCTCACATTTCACTATGAGCTGCAAAATAAGCCAACAAATATCTTCAAAACTCTAATTGGAAATCTGTTACCTAAACAACCCACTTTTTCTCTTTTCCTTTTTTCTTGTTTGCTGAGGGTGGAACCCTGGACCAGCTCCTCCCCAATCTTTCTTTGGTTTTTGGTGTACTCTTTTTTTGTTTTGTTTTGTTGATGTTGTTGTTATTCTTATCTCCATGCTGTTGGTTTGGTGTGATTTTTTTGAGACAGTACCTAATTATATTGCCCAGACTGGCCTCAAATTTTCAGTTTTAAGGCCAGTCAGAGTTCTGGGATTACAAGCATGTTCCATGGCACTGGGTTAAAACATATGTTTTATTGGATATAGTTTTCAGCTTTGTAATAGACCTGGTAGCAGAATTCTTCAACCATTTTCTCCAGTTTCCTTGGGTGTTCTTTTATGAGCAGTGTTCACTGGTCATTAGATCTACTTAAGAGGTTTTTAAGGTTAATTAATAATCCCTTCAATACTCAGTTTTTTCTACTGGGTAATTCCAGTACCTCTCCCATCATCTTATGGTTTCCTAAAATGGCAGCAATCCCACTTGTAGAAAAAAAAATAAATTACGTTGGGCATCATTTGTAGAAATAATCAATTAAATTTTTTATCAGTATTTATATTATCATTAATTGCTCAGTGGCTGTTAATCCTTAACCACACATTATAAATGAGCACACACAGACACCACATGGATTTTTACAAGCTTTGGCATGAATTGAGCAATCTTGGCCCATCTAAGCTAGCTCTTAATTCTATTACCCAAATATGACCCCATATATACTTACGTCCCCTTGGACTGCTATTCTTCACACTATGACATTGTTCCTGGCCATGTAGAATGAGGTCCTTTAATCTATCCCATGCTGTGTGTCTCTTTCTTCCTGCTCCTGGCTGGAATGAATGATCCTCTGTGTAAAAGGCAGGGTTCCTGTTCTAATCTCAGGAAGTCCCACCTTTCTCTGTCTTTGCCCAATCTCAGGCCTCAGCCTTTTATTTAACCAATCAGAGACAATGTAAGTAACAGACAGCAAGCAGGACCAATTAATTAACATTTAGAATGCTTAACACCACCCCATCACCCACTTACAGATATATTAGTTAACTATTAATATATAAAAAATTATCAAACTCTTTAAGGTAATAAAAGGAAGCTTCAGGCCGAGCACAGTAGCACACACTTTTAACCCCAGCACTCGGGAGTCAGAGGCAGGTGGATCTCTGTGAGTTCAAGGCCAGCCTGGTCTACAAAGTGAGTTCCAGGACACCCAGTACTGTTACACAGAAAAACCCTGTCTCGAAAAACCAAAGGGAAAAAAAAAGAAGTTGCTATCTCAATTTCTGTGAGTTGGGAACTGAGGAATAGTTTATACAAATGGTACAGTCGCAGGGTCTTTCATGAGGTTGGACTGATACTGACTGCCATTGTAATCATCGAAAAAGTGACTGTGGCTATAATGTCCATTTCCCAGACACTTACCCACATGGCTGGTAAGTTCCTGTTGGCTCTTGTCAGGCAGCCTCTGTTCCTAAATCCTACAGACTTCTTTATAGTGCTGTCAGAGTGACCTCATGACTTGGCAGCTACTTCCTACCCTGTTGTCAGAGGGCCATTCAAAGGAAAGCTAAGCAAAAGTTGCTTATGTCTTAGCCTAGGCAGTGATATTCCTTCATTTCTTCAATATCAGTTTTTCAGTTAACATGTTGGGGATTGAAATGAGCACCTTGTGCATACTAAACACGTGATCTAACCTAAAATGCATTCCTGTGCCACTCTCAGTGTCTTCTAGGTATGCAATCAACTGCTAATCATTGTGAGAGAAGACTGCAGAAAAATGTTAATCAAAGGAGCCAGGAATCATTGGTACAGTCGTGGCAGATAGTAGACATGCTCGGTACAACCGCTGGTAATTCAGTTTTTCAGTTCTTCTATTAATCTAGCTTTACCTCTTTAGGTACTTACTTTTACTGTTTAAATTTACCCTTACTTATCATTTAATTATTTTTACCTTATGTAATTCTGTGAATTGAATCTAAGGCCTCATGCATGCTAGGCTGGTGTTCAAACACTGAGACCTTCTCAGCAGTCAATCACTAAATTCTGATCAAATTCAGTTTTACATTCCAACTCAACAAGACTTGTTTGAGTTGTATTTGTGCTATGTAAACAGTGTTCTTGAACTTTGAATGATTGATTAGCATGGTAAGTAACAGAATTTATTTATCTGTTTATTTATTATTGGGTATATGTGTGTGGGCACACACTTGCCACTTGTGTAGAAGTCAGAAAACATTTACAGGAGTGAACCTACATCATAGTGTATCATATATGCTATGAGGACTTACCTCATAGTGTGGCATGTATGCCATAGCTTCAATTTCATTAGGAAGTCTAACACATTTTTGAAGGCCTGAATTAGGCTGAGAAAGCCCTCAAGAAGTAGTAATGAAGATTACAATTTTAAATTTCAATTTGGAAAATATAAACATATGATTGAATCACTAGGTTTATAAACCAATTATTAGTCTCTGGCAAAATTACAAGGTAGGATAAATTCATTGTCCTCTGGCCACTAAACCTCTTAGTAGCAGAGGCAGTGTTTTAGTTGTTCTTGTTTTTTCCCATTGGATTTTGCCTTATGACTAACGTATCACAGATCTTAACTTTTTCTCCTCATTGCTGAGTTTGAACCTGGGACCTACACAGACTAGGCAAGTGTTCTACCATGAAGCTTTTGCTATTGCCCAACAAATGCTTCTTAAGTGCTCAGTTGGTTAATAAACTATTAATAGATGACAAATCTCCCTCTTTAGTCTCTTGGTACTCAATTTCTTCTATCATTAAGGACACTCCCTACCCAAAGCCTATCCCCAATACCTAGTAATCCAACACCCAACTCTGGGGCTGGAGAGATGGTTCCATGCTTAAGAAGACTTAATGCTGTCTCCAGCTCTGAGACCTGAACCATCATGGCTATAACTCTAGTTCCAGGGGATCCTACGCCTATGTCTCTGTGGGTCTTAAACATGTCATACATAAAATCATGCAGGCACACACAAATAAATACACATACACATAAAATAATAAATATTTTAAATAAGAAAAGCTCTACTGAATTAAAGTTGAACTATCTGGAGCCAGGGGGTTGGCTCTGTGGGTAAATATTTGCTGCATAAGCAGGACAGTCTGAGTTTACATCTCTAGCACACAAAATGGCAAGGTATGGGGCCCTGGAGCTGGGAGAGGGAGGGAAGAGATAAGTGGATTATGGGTGCTCAGTGGCCAGCCAGTTTAGTTGAAACAATGAGTCCACATTCACTGAGAGACTCTGTTTCAAAAAACAGGGTGGGTGGTTGTTAGAGGAGAGAGAGCCATAATCCTCAGTGGTGTAACCACTGGTAAGTTGCCCTTGATGAAGTAAATAACCCCGACTCATGCTCATGCCAAAAACTCTAATTAAATGCAGTGGGGTTCCAAAAACAATAGACATCATAGGAAGGGAGTTCCTACGACAAGGGTTTGGTGGGAGGAGACAATATGACAGGATTATGGGATATGATTAAAGTATATTCTATACATATATTGTGAAATCTTCAAATAATAAGCTTAAAATAAGACAGAGTACAATACAGGAAGACAGAAAAAGTTGACCCTGGTCTCTATGTGTAGACACATTCTCTCTCTCTCTCTCTTGATAGAGAATATGTTAGACAATATAAAAAAACTTAGGAAACATTTGTTGTCCACACTTCGGTTCATGCTAGGGAGACCTGTAATTTCCCTGTGGCTATGTGACCTTTCTCAGATAGAGGGTGTGGGGTCTGGGAGTCCAGAAACCCCCAGGTAGAGAAGGGGACACCTTGCTGTCAAAAGGAGTTCATCATTTTGCATCGAGTTCAGGGGCTTTCCCGTAATGACAGACTTCGACCTTATGAGCAGGATTTCCAGACAAATGACATCATCATCCATCCAATCTCTTCACCATAAGCTAAGAAAGCTGAACCGTGCCAGTGTGCTGTCTCCCCAGTACCAATTACCCAAGCTTTCTGACAGTATTTCTTTAGTTCTATTTATAGTATGTTCTTTTCTACTGTAACCCTAGTTTACATTATTCAGCTTACCTCTCACAGCAGGTCATCCGGCCACACATCCTCCCCACATTAGCACGCAAAGTCAACATCCCAGAAACCCCAATCCCAACTCCTCACCAATTCTATGATGAGCTGCCAACATAGTTTAGATTAGATTTCAGTGTCTGCCATATTTTCACCACAGTTTAGCTTTCCAAACTTATCTTCCACTTCTTCCACCCACCATATCATTTTTGGTTCACCAAACTCATCCCACACACCATCGAGTCTCGATTTTGCATTTTCTCCCTCTGTCTCAAATGTGCTCCCTCCACTTTCATTAAATTTCTATTGAACTTTTAATGAAAAAAAAATTACAAGGACTTGAAAATACTTCTATGCTAAAAGTATTGGGCTTTTTTTTTTAACCCCCTTGAAAGTCTGTGGTATTATGTACCATGTTGTAACTTTCAGGCACTTGTCTGCACAATTTTTCCTGTACACTTTAAGCGTCTCAGAATTTGGGTTGCACCATCCCATGTACAGCAGTTAGTATCCCTGCCTTGCATACAGTTTCTTCATGAGTTATGGAATGAGCCTAACTAAGCCTTACCTGCTGGTTTTGGGTGGTGGGTAGTAGTGGAGGATCATGTGTGGTTAAGAGAAAAATTGTTGGAGTCCAAACAACCCCAAAGTTAAGTTAAACTTCACTAGTTCCTAGTTGGATGATCTTGGGTAAATCAATTCATCTTTTGCCACCTTGGGTTCCTCATCGGCAAGATGAGTTCACCTATCTCATAGTCTGTTAGCATAATTAAATGTCATGCTCTCTGTAAAGCCTCTCCTATGCCAGGTGTCATGTCACATGCTAGTAATCCCAGCACTAAGGACATGGAAGCAGGAGAATTGAGAGTTCAAAGCCTGCCTGGGCTACATAGTGCGACTGTTTCAAAAGAAAGAAAGAAAGCCAAAAAGTAATTATCTTCCTTTCCTCTTTTATGCCTATGAGAATCTTGTAATAGCTTTCAATATATTTTTTATAAAATAACAATTAAATAAAAGTAAAACGTATCCCTTTCATCCCAGCACTAAGTAGGCAGAGGGAGATGGAACTCTGAGTTTGAGTCCAGTCTGTTCTACAAAGTGAGTTGCAAGGCAGTCAGAGCTACACAGAGAAACCCTATTTAGAAAAATGAAGAGGAAAAAAAAAAAAAAAGAAAAATGAAGAGGGGCTGGAGCGATAGCTCAGCAGTTAAGAGCACTGGCTGCTCTTCCAGAGGTCTTGAGTTCAATTCCCAGCAACCAGATGGTGGCTCACAACCATCTATACTGAGATCTGATCCCCTTTTCTAGTGTGCAGGCATACATCAGCTAGAGCACTCATATACATACATAGATAAATGTTAAAAAGAAAAGAAAAAATTATAAAATAAAATGAATTATTTAAAAATAAGAGCCAATTATGAATTCTGAGTTGCAGAACAAGAAACAACTAAGAAAAATACATGGGAGAAGGATAAAGATGGCAGAGCAAAGTAAAGAATCAAGATTTTTTAAAATTTCTTCTTTATATTTATTTAGTTTATTTATGTGTGTTGAGTGTTTGGCCTGTATGTGTACCATCTGTGCCTGGTACCTTCAGAGGTCAGAAGAGGGCATCAGATCCTCTGAAACTTGAGTTATAGATGGTTGTGAGCCACATGTAGGTACTGGGAATCAAACCCAGGCCCTCTGCAAAAGTAACAAGAGCTCTTAACTTCTGAGCTCAATCCTGAAGATTTTTTTTTTAAGCAACCATGAAGAAATTTAATCTTTTTGGTTTTTTTTTTTAGCTGTGTTTGGTGGTACATGCCTGTAATCCTAGCCTACGGGAGGTACAGGCAGGAGGAGCAGGAATTTAAAACCAGCTGCAACTACCTAGTGAGTTCAAGGCTAAACATGAGACCCTGTTTCATGAAACCAAAAATGGGGACTAGAGTGCCATGGTGGCCTGGTGGAGACCAGACGAGTATTTGCAGGAGCCTGTTCTTTCCTTCTACCAGGCAGGTCCATGGGCTCAGGCTTGATGACAACTACCTTTACCCTGTGAGCCATCTTGCCACCCCCAACTCCCAATATCTAATATAATTTTACAGCATCATCTTAATTATACAATATGGTGAGAATCTCTTACATTTTTCTAATGGAAACCATCTGATTAGCTATTAGTATTTTTGCAAGTTTGCATCTTGAATTAGGAAGAAAGATGTGTAAATACTACAGTTTATGGGATGTCTAGGCGGTTCCAGAGCTTAACCACAGGACAAAGATTGTGCTGGACCACCCACATCGAAAGTGAACCTTTAGTGTCCCTCCTTGCCTGCATCCACATTTTCTGTCCTAGAAGCACCTTAAGTGGTTGTAACCATTTACCTCTAGGAAGACTCAAGGGAGAAAGATACCTGAGGAATAACTGCACAAACACTATTTGTTTCACAGCAGTAACCAAAACTGGAATAAATACCTTCAACATGGCTTAGACCTGCGTGTATAGGTTTGGGTTTGCTTGTATCAGTCTGCTTCTTTGGAGTACGAAAATTTCCCATGAGGAAAGCTAGAGTTTCAGGGCACGTCACGCTATTTAGTTATAGTTAATTCAGAGTTTGGGTTCATTTTTTTTTAAATACCCTTTCCCAAAAATGTCTTTAGAACCAAGTCCTCCAAGCTGTAGCATTGCACAGCATTTGCATTTGAGCTCATGTTTCAAGTTCCTTGGGATAATCTTTTTCTAAAACACCACGAAAAGACACTTAGGCAAGGGGTTGAACCAAGAAAAGGTGTGGAAAGGTACAGAGGACCTTCACCCATGATTTTCCAGTTTTGTAAGGGATAATATTCAGTTTGTTTCTGTTTAAAGATGTTATCTTATCTATAATTAGATACAGTTTGAAAATCTAATGTCTTGAACTAATGCAGAACAGATGTTTCTGGAAGTGCTGGAAATATAATAGACCTTCAGTAAGAGTTAGAGCAAAGGCGGAAACAATGACAAAAAAAAGCTTAACAGGTGTGTGTGGAGTGGTATGGTTGGTATGTATGTGTGTGGGGTGGTATGGGTGTGAATATATATGTGTGGGATGTGTGTTTGCATGTGTGTGGAGTGTGGGTATATGTGTGTGTATGTGTGGGGTGTATGGGTATATGTTTGTGTTTGTGTATATATGTGTGTGTATGTGTATGTGTGTTGGCTGTGGATGTATGTGTGTGTATGAGTGTGTGTTTGTGTGGGGCATGAGGGATGTATGTGTATGTATGATCCTTGTTTTTCATCTCCTTAATACCCACCCAAGTAGTATCAGCTGAGAACATATTTTGTCTTCTTACTATTGAACTTCTGAGGATCCCAACAGGTAGTGTCAAATTTTGATTCCAAAACTCCCTTTTCTCTGTGTGAGAAACCCATGAATATAAGGAAGGGTTGTGTGTCTACTGAAACAGGAACTGGGGTTCCAAGTGGGAAAGACTCATTATCTCCTACCTCAGGCAGATATACATGGACCTAAGTATCAGGATCTCAGGAAGGTCACAGCTTTAAAGGGACTGCACACATCCTGTGGACAGTGTTCTCCATCCTCCAGTAGGGTCTCTTCCTCATGTATGCTTCTCTCTAAGTCAGCTCTGTGTCCTACAAGACCCTTCAGTGTTCTTGTCTGGTGGAGACACTGATATTAAAAACTCATCTCTTCAACATAAACTGCTTCTTTTTTTAAACTTCCAATCAAAAATTTGTGAGGAAGGTACAAAGGGCAGTGTACCACTTGCCTAGTCTTGGGAGCTGCTCTGATTGACAGCTTCTAGTAGACTAATATGGTTGGAAAAAAAAAAGGAAGGACAGCTTTATCCCAGAGGAGAACACCTATTTACTGAAAAACAAATGGCATTGGAAAAAGAAAGTATTGTTAAGATTATAGTTTTAAAAGTCAGAAGTAAGCCAGGCTGGTGTGGCACTCCTATAGTCCCAGCTGCTGCTGCATTCTTTCTGCCCCTTCTTCCACAATGTGCTCTGAGCCTTGGAGGCCAAAAGAATTGCTTGAGCTTAAGAGTTTAAGGCCAATCTGGGTAATGTAAGAGACAGTCTTATTAATTATGAAATGAAGACGCCTTTTTAAAGCTTGCTTTGATTTTTTACAAAATGTTACTGTTAAAAAGAGGTCACTGCTCTCTTCCTCCTGTTGTTGATTTCATATTTCCATCATGTCATGTACTTTTTCATGCCCAACATCACTCAGTGCCATCTTTCCATCTTTTCCACATTTCAACTCCATTTAAGATGTGCTTCCTTGACATATTTTAAAATGTGGTTACTTGAGTACATTACCTTATTTCTATTTCTCCCAAAATGCTTTTAAAGTAGCAAAAACAATTGGGTGCAAAGCAGATTGTAACATATTAAAAGTGGCAAATATTTTACTACAAAAGGTAGATATACAGTATATTAGTTATCTATTGCACATAACAAATTATTCCAAAATATAACATTCTAAAACAAAGTTGTTATCTCACCCAGGGTGTGTGTGTGTGTGTGTGTGTGTGTGTGTGTGTGTGTGTGTGTGTG
>CAJQZJ010004763.1:8743816-8782495 GCA_907164525.1 Lophiomys imhausi
AGAAGAAGAAGAAGAAGAAGAAGAAGAAGAAGAAGAAGAAGAAGAAGAAGAAGAAGAAGAAAGTTTGAGGCTATTAACTCTTCATAATTCCCCTTCCCCAGCCACTTGGGTACCTTTAAGAGTAAATGCCCTTCCCGAGCTGTTTCTGAGTCTCAAATTCACTTTGAGAAGGGCAATCCAGTGCATGATTCATACCTCTTTTTATTTATTTGCTTGAAGTGTTCACTGTCCTCTCTGGAGCAAACCAGTGGAACATTTGAGTCGATTCTATTTTTCTTGAGGAAGCAGTGTAACACAAAATTGGACCATGACAAAGTTGGGCTGTCACTGCTGGACTGGAATGACATAGAACACTGGGTGCAATGCAGTAAGAGCAATGACATGCCATGAAAGGGTGAGATTAAGTGTGTAACCACATCTTAAACTCAAGGCATGTCCCCTGACTGAACGGCGACATCCAATTAATACTTGTACACAGAGCTCACACAGCCTTGATGAATACACTGCTGAGTCTTTGGTACAACTCTACCCCTAGACATCTCTGCTGCCAGCCTCTACACCTTTCCAGAAATACCTAGGATCACTAACTATGTAGCCTGTGAACAGAGTGAAGAAGGACCTGCCTTTGAATAAATTAAGAGGGGATCCGAGAATATGCAGTGGTACAGTGGTCAAGCAAGACAGGCACACCACCAAAGCCACTCTTTTGGGCCCTTAAGTTCAAAGACTTAGGAAAACACTCTCAATGAAAATGAGGCTTCTTCAGTGAGCAGCTCAGAGTCAGGGTCTCAGTTAGGGCAAAGGTGCTGAACAATTGCTCCAAGCCAGGCACTGCATTTTAAATCAAACCAGTGTGTTTTGCTGGTGAAGAGATTCAATTTTCTTAAGAGGCAGGTATTTTGTGCAGCTTGTTGGCAGTGACTGGGAGCTTCATCTGTATTATATCTTTCTATAATGTGTACCTCTCTCTCTCTTTCTCTTTCTCTTGAGTGGGAGAGAGGAGAGGACCCGGCTGAGGGAGAACCAGAGAAAGAAATCAAATCACCATCCTACTCAGGAGTTTGTGCCTATCAGTGGTGTTTCCCAGGTAAGAGTATAGAAGTTAGAGAGTGCAGTGTACCTTATTCTTCCTGCAATTCCTGTTATCTTTCAGTAAATTCTGAGTAACTGGATACTTGGGCCTACCTCCTAAATCACTGTAGAACATTGTTACTGTTTTGTTAATAGAAGCAAATAGGTCAGAGAGATAAAAGGTGAAGCCTGACCCAGGGAGGACTAGGAGTGGTTTCCCAAAGGACCTCAGGCCGGTGTCCTCAGTCCGGCCCAGGCCTGTTAGCTTGTAGCTGGATACCCACCCCTGGCCTCTGCTCTCCAAGCTCAGGCTTCTGACTCTGCCTGCCGCTACTCACCCATCCCATCCTCCCAGCTATGCCAGAGGTGACTGTGGGGGCTTTCCTCCTTCACCATGAGGCTAGAGGGTCAGATTAAACACCGGCTCCACAAATTCTTCTAAGAGATGAAATGCTGTCCCTGACATTACTCGAAAGGACTCATTTAACCCCAGGCTCCACAAGAAGAATGACTGGCTCTCCAGTATCTATCTGACCCTGGCCACTTGCAACAGAAAAGTGGCCTGTGGGTAGAAGCAGTAAGTGTTGTGGGGACATGGGATGTGGCCAGATCTTTCCTAGGCTATAGGTCTTCTCTCCTGGGATCGGATAGATGATTCATTTTTATATGTAATGTTTTACCTCACTCTATAGCTCTTTCCGGTTAATATTCAACCCCCAGGCTTGAGGCATCTCGAAGGAGGCAGGCAGCGGTGACCCACTCCAGGTATATGGCCACTCAGGAGCTGAAGACCCAGAGGCCAGGAGAGGGTGAGAAGGGATGTGAAGGGGGAGGAGGGCCCCTCTAGTATTGCTGCTACAAGGTCGTCCTGACTGCGATGCGACCACCTCAAGGCTGTGGCCCCTGCCCCTATGAGCACTTGTAGAGCTACCCTAGGTGCAAGTTCTAGGATTCGAGCACCTTCGCAGCTAGACCCTGTGGCCATCTGAGGTACCAGTCAAGTACTGGCGCAGGAAGCAGGGGAGTGGGTCTAGCTGCGGATTAGGTCAGACTACGTTATGTGGAGGGACAAGGAAACCCTCTGGGTTAGCCTACTGTATCAGAAAAAATACGATTAAAGGGACGTCCGACTTAACACACCCCTTGCTCTGACGTTCCACCAAAAACAAAAACAAAAACAAAACAACAACAAAAAAAAAACAAGGCAAAAAAAAAAAACCAAAACAAAAAAGCCACCCCAAAAGATAAAGCGGTTGCGGGGATCAGTGGACAGCTACAGCTACAGACCTCGCCACCCAGTCTTGTGGCCCTAGGAGGGACTGCTGGCCTTGAGGGAACGCTCAGGTGGAGCCGTGGCGTGTGGATGAACCGAAGAGCCAAGCACAGTTGGCCGGGCAGAACGGAACTTAAGGGTCCAAAAAGACCTGCCCAGTAGCCCAGTGCTTGGTATTTGGTAATTGGCAAACCAGTCCAGTTATGTGGCAGGAGGTGATCGAAGCTTGGGAAGCTCGCCTTGGGGAAGCTGGAGCCTGGAAGGACAGCTTGCAGACGAGATCCACCCCTTTGTCATTGAAACAGATAAGACACTACCTCATCAGATAAGATCAACTCTTTCCATTTCTGGATTTTAGCACGGACCTGAGACGCTGCGGTTGGTGAGATCCTGGGAAAGAACATTCGCCTGAGGCCCAGAGCCCGCAGAAGACTTTTATTTCACTTTCTTTTATTTTGATATTACTTTATTTTCAAAGAGATCTGTATAGCCTTGGGCTCTGGTAGGCAAAGCCCTGTCCCGAGGATGGCCTGCAGGGTCTCTCCACCTCTGTCCTAAGTCTTCCCCTCCCCCCCTGTCTGCGCCCTCACACAGGGAGGTGAAGCTGTCTGGTAGAGAAGCGGTCAAGCAAACGCAGGCATCAGCGTGAAGTGACGCCCGCCCGAGAAAATCCTGCCTTTCAATCCGGAAGAACAGGGGAGGATGCCATCAAAGTGTTTTTTTTTTTTTTTTTCTTCTGTGCAGGAATCAACCCTACGGTGATACCAACCCAGAGGGACAGTGTTGCAGGGGCTGTTGACAGAGGCAAAGCAGGAGAACTGGACTGCCACTTGACTAAGTTCTGAGTCACAATCGAAATCCTGCCCTACTATTCTATCCTGGACAGTTTAAGAGGGTTCTAGGTGTTAGCATTTCAAAGCCACTAGCAGGGGATTCCAGTTCAAACCTACTGCTGGCTGAAGGAAGCAAAGAAGCTTTTCTACTTCTTGAACTGGGAAGCTTTAGCTGAGTGTCTAAGGAAAACAATCCCAAGACTTAATCTTGAGGCATCTGCCCCCAGCACTATTGGCCGTTTTCTAAATTGTTAGAATAGGGAATGAGAGGAAGAAAAAAGCAAAGCAAAACAAAACAAGACCTCAGCTAGGTGCAAAGAAGACAGTAGGGGAAGCAAGATGAAGGGGAGGGAAAACTGAACTAGACCTTAAACATTTTAACCAGATTAGGAGAGCTAGATGGGGGGTGGGGGGAGAATCATCAAAATCACAAGCTACACCCCACCAGCCCACACACACACTGGTTGGGGAGCAACTAATTAGTCTCAACTTCATTTAGCCTCCTTTTAAAAAGAAAGGAGAGAGAGAGAGAAAAAAGCAATCCAGCAACACTATCATCTCAAAGTAAATATGCCCATTGAATGTTTTTAAAAGAGTGTTTTAAATTAAAAGGAAGCTAGATGGTTCTATTAGGCATTCTTCAGCTAAGTAGCTTAAGCTTCAAGTATCTCCCCTTTTTCCACAACTGCTACAGTGCATTGCCACAAAAGGAGTAGCTGTGATTTTTAGAGCAATTAAGTAGAATTAATTACTTTAATGGGGGGTATTTTATTTCTTGCAGGACTTCCTTAGTGCCCAAACAAAATCTAAAACCAACATTTACATAAAATATAAACTATTTAGTACAGAAATGAAGGTATGCATCCTGAACACAATGAATTCTATTTTCCATCTTCGCAGATAGAAAAATCAACCAGGAAAGGTCTTCCCTTGGGGGGAGGCAGGAGAAACGAAGAAGGGACAACTTTGAAGATTAACATAAAAATTTCCCAGTTTTGTCTACTAAAAACGGAAGAGGTAAATCAGTTGTGTGTTCAAAGTGCTATTTCTAACACCCACTTTAAAAACACCTCCTTTAGAATTATTGTTTTTTAGATCAAATTAAAGCACAATGGTTTGAGAGGATGGAGGAGGAAGGCTTTCGTCTTTTTAATTCCTCCTGAAAAGTGTGTTACCAGAGATTCCTTTTCTTTTCAGACCTGCCTTACTGAATCCACCACGTTTCTTGCATGTTAGTGTGCTAGCTTACATTAACTGCAGTTCGCTGGGGGTTTATAAATCAATCAGTGGGGAGTCTGTATTTATAAAGACTCTGATCTGGTCACACCCCTCCCTTTTCCCTCAGCTCTAAGAAAACGTTGAACCTCCCAGCCGGCACTGCCCAGCTAGCTCAGATCTACGGTGGGCCGACTGAGGCTGGGGAAGCCAGGGCGACGGGGCGTCGTAGACTCGTGGATTTGGATGTGGATTGCAGAACAGACCTGTGTTTTGGCTACCTTGGTGACATGGGGTGGGGGAGGTTGTCCTGTTTCCAGAATGCGCAGTTTTATAGACTCTCCTTAAAAGGGTTCGCTGCTCTCCACGGGTTAATTTATAGGGCTTTCGAGGAATATTGGGACTTTAAAGATACTATTTATTTTCTCCCATTAATTTGTTGGTGGTGTTCTTACACTCCTAAGAAGACTTCGAGGTTTCAATACCCCCTAGGTAGGTCTGAGCCAGAAAAACCAGGTCAGGGAGAAGCGGGTTCCTCTTCTAATCAGGTTGCCTATGGGACTGGGGCTTGCTGCTATTATTTCCCTTACAATTAGGTTTATAAGTAAGTTGTGGGCGTTAATCTGAGATTTAGGAACTGGGAGGCGATGAAGATGTACGTGGGTTGTACATGTCATTTTCCCAGCCTCCACCAACCTGAATCATGTATTAGAAGAATGGTGAGTTTGGGAACCTAAGAAGATTTTTTAACTTAAATATATATGTGCATATATATATAAATCCAATTATAATGTAGCCAACAAGGTAGGTGAAAGTTCGATTGTGTAGCAAGTGGGAGAACAGGACCTGTCCTACTGCGGGTTTAAGCAAGGCCTCCTGCCCTTTAAGTCGAATTTGCGCTCTCTCTCTCTCTCTCTCTCTCTCTCTCTCTCTCTCTCTCTCTCTCGTGTCCGTGGGTGCTTAGGCCACTGCAGCCTGGCTCTCTTGTTAAACGCTCGCCATGTTTGAACCCACACGGGGAGGTTGATCTTCATGCTGTAGATTACCTTAAAGTTTCCTTTAAGCACACTAATACACAACTAGCTCAGAAATCATTAAGAGACCTGCAGAAGGAGGAAAAAAACTACCCTCGCACTCACCGGTAATAAGTGTTGACATGCAGCAAAAATCGATTGAGTGGAACCGAGGTGGTGGAGGTGGCGATGGGGCACTTGGGTAGGGGCGGGAGGGACGAGAGGACGGACTCCACCAACTCGGGAACTAGGCTTCTCCGTCTCCAGGGGAAAGAGAGGTGCTGCCCGGAGGATAAGTTGGCCGTGAATCCTGGACGAAGTCGAAATGGAAGTCCAGAGAACGTAGCTGAGGTAATTGAGACTGGGCCTATCTTCTGTCCCAAGTCCCCGCCCCGTGTCTGAACCTCTGAAGTCGGGGAAGTGATAACTTTTCCGAAACCTCGACTTCCATTTGTTTGGGGTTTTTTTTTGTTTGGTTTTTTTCCGATTGATTTCCTCTAACAGTGTTTTAGTTGAGCCAACAAATTAGGCCGAGGTTCACCCCCTTAAACATGCGCTCCCAAGTCACCCCAGGTCAAACTAACAGGGAAAGCAAAACAGGGCGGCTACCCTCTTCCCTGCTTGTAGGCAGGATCCCCAAATCCTTCACCCAGCTTGCTCACCTTCGTAATTAACTCTCCCCTACCACGCAGAGATGCAGAGAGGCACCAACTAGTTCCCTCCCACCCTTCTCCCCGGTTTCAGAAGGCAAAGTCCGCCCTCGGTGACCGCTTTCCTCTCCACTGCTCTCAAGTGAACAAGGACGGAGGTGACCCTCGTCCAGAGGCCTTCTATCTACCCCCCCCCACACACCGCCGCGTGATCCCGCCATAGGACAGGGGCGAAGCTTTAAAAAGAAAGAAAAAGAAAGTTGATGTGTGCAGAGCTCTTGATCTTAAATCGGGGATATTATCTGCGATCTGTTTAAGTGGCAGCAGCAGCAGCAGAACAAAGACTTCGGTGTCTGAGCTCCGAAAGCTCCTAGGTAAAGTTTCCGTGAGATAACAAGCTAGTTGAGCATAAAAACACCCGTTTTCTCGGCTTCAGAAAACCGGAGGCCACTTTTCTCTCCCAGTTCCCCGGCTGGTGTTTGTCCTAGCATACTGTGGGGGGTGGGGTAGGGTGGGGGGCAAGATAACAAAAGACCTCAGTACACCCTCTGGTGACCCTCCCAGCGCTTAGGCGGTGAAGCCTTAGGGAGTAAGTCTTATTTGCTACTATTGGTTACAAAATCAAATTTCACATTTAACAAAAAGGAGCTAAAACACTGGACTGGAAGGAGGAGCCGGGGCTTAAAGCTTTTTCAAACACTCACATGGACCTCATTCTCTGTTTAGATGGCAGAGGATGGGAGGGAGGGCCCAGACTGTAATTCATCTTGATTTGCTTCATTGTCCTGCAGTTTGCAAACTATAATCCTGTATAATTTCAGGAACAAGCAGGTTTAGAATTAATGGGTCAATATTATTTAAAACAAAACACAAGGAGCATGACCTTTGTCTCAACTACATATTGCTCTACAAGATTCAGGAAACTCCACTCTAACCCCTCAACCCCTGGGCTCTTTGACACACTGAAACCGCTCTAGTTATTAGAAATGGTCTTTGTTTCTTTTAATGTCTCCAAAGGGCTTGGAAATAGTAATACAATATAAATGAAGGATCTCTCTACTTAAGCCTCAAAGATAAACGTGGAGGCCTAAATATTTTGAACTGAAGGTGTTTCCTTCTAAATTTATTATAGCTGTATCTCCTCTAAGAAGTTTATGTATATAAACTGTACATGTGTACACACTCCCATCTTTCTCCAGAACAGTTTACTGGAGGTGTGGTCTTCCCTCTGACTGAGTAAGCTTCAAAATGATTCCAAACTGGTTGGCATACTTCAAAATTTCTTTCACCTTTCTTTTTTCTCTGGTATTATGTGCTAACAGCAATGGCATCTTATGGATTTAGGCCGAAGAATCTGGAGTACATAAATTATTACAACTTCCCTAGCTCCCCAGTGTCATTCTTTTTCTCTTTTTAGTTTCTGATGAATGGCTAGAATATATTTTTACTGAATTTAAGTACTGCCTTGTATGTTTGACTAGGCAGGCAGAGAAAACTGGTTTGTTTAGGAGGTGGTGACTGAGACACCCTGGCCAGGTGACAGAGAAAGGGAGAAAGAATCCAGACCAATTTGTATGCGTTATATTTTACTCCCAAGAAATAAAACACATTTTTCATATTTGCTTAAAAGTAAAACAATAATATCGTACGAAATGTTATACACAGGATAGGTTGTACATAGCAGTTTCAGAAACAAGGCATCCACCAGAGAAACTACTCTAAAACTTATATTCACACATTTTTATAATAATAATATGTTAGAAACATACAGTGTGGCATTTAGTATATACATTCCTTTGCTCGCAAGCGAAAAATCCTAACTGAGTCTGTATAACATGCTTTATTTTAAAGCCTAGCCTTTAAAAACACTGTCGTGATAGTACTAACAATTGCTTTTATAAAATTAATTTGACATTTCGATATATATATACATCCTTTCAGTCATTTTAATGTTAACAATGCTAAACTTAAAAAATAACAAGCTTATAGTAATGTTAAAATGTCATATCCAGTCAAACATTTGTTGGTGTACGCGTTCTCCAACTGTTGGGAATACTTTTGGCTAAAGATGTCAGACACTTAGGGGCGTTCCTTCCTTTGAAATCAAAGGCGCTCTCTTTGAATTCAGTGGTTTATTTTCCTCCGATTATGTTCTTTTTCCTCTTTCTTCCCGTAGTGCGCACGACCTTCTGGCACAATTCTCAGTCTTTCTGGGGCAGAGTTGCCCACTCCGACAGTCCTCAGATCCCCACGCCATGGGCGCGGTTCACACCGGCCGGTCGACCGCATACTGGCAAGCACTCAGGTTGGAGGCCGGATTCTGCACGCTAGCGTAGCCGAAGCTGGAGTGCTGCTTTGCTTTCAGTCTCAGGCTGGCCAGGCTCGAGTTACATGTGTCCCTATAAACGTACGGGGGAGTCGGCGGCGCGTAAGGACAGGCGGGCGTGGGCACCGCGGAATTCAGCGACGGGCTGCTCAGGTTGTTCAAGTTATTCAGGCTATTGAGGCTGGAGCCCGGGACGCCGGTCACTGCGGAGGGCACCATGCTGGACGACATACTCATGGATGAGATGGAGTTGGGCGGGGAGAACATGCTCTGCGAGGACAGCGGGTTGACGTTCATAGAGTTGAAGAAGGGGAAGCTCTTGGTGGACAGAGACGCCGACGTGAGGCCCTTAGCAGCCCAGTTGTTGTACGAATAGCCGGGGTACATGTCGTCGTAGGGCTGCATGAGCCCATTGAATTGCGGCCCGAAGCCATTCTTGCATAGCTCGGCCTGCTGGTTGCGTTCCCGCTTTCTCCATTTGGCCCGGCGATTCTTGAACCAAACCTGAGATGATGGGGATAAGGGATGACACAGAGGACACAGAGACAGTTAGTTGAAAACTCGTTTAAAGACAAAGTACCAGAAGTCAACCCGGATCACACTGGAGCATGAAAGCACGCACCCATTCTTGCTGCCCCGGGTCCATACAGTCTACACCTCGCGGCCCGTAAGCCGCTGAGAATAGCAAAACAGCATTGGTGCTTTTCCCGGGCCTGAGCTCTGGAGGCCCATCCCGCTGCAGTGCGGGAGCCCGAGCTATGGGGTGAGCCACGAAAGCTCAGTCAAAAGCCTCAAGGCCTAGGGGCCACTTGATCCTCCAGGTCCTCTTTGGGGTCCAAAAACAATGTAAAATACAAGGATCCCGTCCTGGACCTTGCAAACTTGCTTCCATTCCATAGCCACAGATTCAATGAAGAGAACCAGGGCCTGGGAGAGCACCCACTCTCCTCCCACACAGCCCCTCCCTTCCCTTCAGTATCTCCAAGCTCGCCCCCCCCCAACTTCCCAAACGTGCTAGGACCCGGATGAGACATCCCACCTCCCCTAGAAAAACAACCAAATAAAAGGCAAAAGACCACCTCCTCGTCTGCTCCTTAAATTCCAGGAGCTGGGCACGTAAACCGGGAATCCTGAATCGGCCTCTCCGTAGCCCTCTACCTTCCTTCGTTTTGATCTGTACTACCCTCCTCCCACCAAGTCTAGCCAGCTTTTGGTCTCAGTTTAGGACAGGACCACTGCTGTCCTGTCCTTTGACTTTGCTTCTTAAGCTGGCTAGCCCCCACCCGCGTCCGGTGGCCCCGCCACAACCCCTCTTCCAATCCACACCAGGCCCGCCAGTCGCCCGAGACAGCGGCTTTTGTGTATTGGAGCAAGGTCTGGCCCAACCGCACAGAGCTGACAGCCGTGATGTTTCTTTCACATTACACATCTCCGTCGCGCCTAACCATCTAATCCGCTTTTTTTTTCTTTTTCCTTTCATTCTTGATTTCCTTTTTTTCTCCCCTTCCTCTTTGCACCCGATTGCTATAAAAAGTAAGCCTCCCTCCCGCACTTGGGTGAAAAAGGAAGCGCCTGGAAGGAGGCAGCTGGGGCGACTACCCGCTGCAGTGGAACTGGACGGCAGCAAAGCGGGTGGAGAGGGAGGAGGGTCCTCCCCAGGGATTTCAGTGCGAGACAAATTGTGTCTTTATTTTAATTACTTGTCATTTCTACTCCAGGCCTTCTAAACTTTGCCCAGGCGAGAAGAGTACGTGCAAGGCCCATCGTTCCTTGATGCTAAAGAAAGCTACAGGAAGACTGACCTTGCTCAAAACCACGGCCCCTGCACGAGCGCTGGCTCCCGGCAGTTAAACTAAAACCACTCCCCGCGTCCTCCCGGCTCCTTTATCAGCCGGATTTGCCCAGTCTGCCTCACAGCTACTCTGACAGTGTCTTCCTTCTCTTCGCTTTGAGAATACACTTTAGTTTTTATTTTTGTCATTGTTAGGTATTTTCTTAATTTCCTCCCCCCTTTTCTTTCTTTCTTTTCTTTTTCTTTCTTTTTTTTTTTTTTTTTTTTTTTTTTTTTTTTTTTTTTTTTTTTTTTTGCTTTCGTGTTTTCTAAAACGGCGGTCGCTGGAGTCTGCTGGGTTCTGTTTTCCTCTTTCAGAATCTTAACAATCTTGGAAATTCCAACCGACCGGCGTTAAACCAGGATACTGCTACTGGGTAATTTATTTAAGCCCCCCCCCCCTTTGCCAGTTCATAAAGGGGCAGATTTGCTACAAAGTAAAGGTAAGCTCTCTTTATAAATCTATGACTATAATTACGCGAGGACTAGGAGTACAACTTTTGAAGAGCTGAACTTTCTCGAGAAGATAAATAAACCAAATTGAAACGTCTTTCTTTTCCTTTCTTACTAAAAGAGCTAATCATTGCTTCCAGGGATTACAAAGCGAGGCAGTAGAGTATAAGAGAAATCTGAATGGCTGAAAAAGCCGTCCCGGAAAAGACTTGGGAGGGACTCTTGCTAGTTAAGGGAGAAAAAGCTGGGCCGGGCTCGGCGCGAAAGTTCTTCAGTGAGGCCACAACCCTTGCGTGTTTCTGGAGGGTTTTCTTGTTCTAGGCGCACAGGTTGGAGCCTGTTCACAGCTCCTGGCGGGGAAGGATTTTATTGGCGCTCGTCTGGCGACGGCAAGCCGGGAACACAATGCCCTTTGCTGAGGAATGCCCGCGCAGCTCAGCTTGGGAGGGCGCCGAGTGGCTGGGCAGAGAGAGAGAGAGAGAGAGGGAGAGGAAGAGGGGGAGAGAGAAGGGGGGGGGGGCGAGGCTCTCGGGAAACCGGGAACACTTAACCCCCGTACGCTCGCCGCCGCCTGGAGGCTGAAGGCGGCGGCCTTTTCTTCTGGCAAAGCGGCTTCTCACCCGCGCCCTTAAGGGGCGACGCGGCTTTCCACCCACCACCTACCCGAACCCCTGCCCTGCAGGGTCTGAAGCTTGGCAAGGTCTCACCCGCCACTCCGCGCCGCCCTCTAGTTTTTCCCAGACTTGGGTGCCGGCTCCTACCCGAACTCGGGCTTCCGTAAGATTGGTCCACACGGCGATTTCTTCGCGAGTGGACATGTCCGGGTAGCGGTTTCTCTGGAAGGTGGCTTCCAGCTCCTGCAGCTGCTGGCTAGTGAAATGGGTCCTCTGCCGGCGTTGCCGCTTCTTCTTGGACGGGTCCTCGGCGCCCACGTCCTCATTCTTTCCCTGCTGGCCCTTATCTTTCTCTGGAAAACAAAACAAAACGAAAAGAAACGCACACAGTGGCGGTCAGATTCCTGTCTGCAAGACGCGACCTTCCCAAGCGGACCCAGCGGCGGAGGCAGGGGGAGAGCTCGGCTGCTGGCGGGGGACAGGGCTGTGCGCAGCGGCTCCGTTCCATAGGGAGCGCTGTGTCTGGGGGTGAGTGTTGAAAGTGTGGGTGTGTGCGCCCCGTTTCCTCCCCTCCCCCATCGCCGCACGTTTTATTTACACGTTTATCTCTCTGAGGCGGTACACTCATTTTTATAGCCTTTGCTTACAAGTATACACCCCTGCGAAGAGACACATCTTTAAAAACGCGTGTTTTACAGAAAACTCTCCCTAAGCCTCATATTTCCATGCGATTTTAGAAGAAGTAGATGTTAGGATACAGGTAGGAACGCAATTTCCCAGCTCTTCACCGGGTGGGGAGGTATGCCTCGTTGCCAAGGGCCTTTCTAAGTAATTTTAGAAATACTTTTGAAAGGAGTGGGTCCCCGGGGGAGGTAGAGCCAACAAGAGAACGGAGACAGAGTTGCGGCGGCCTCTGAACGTCCTTGAATCGAAATTCTGAGGCATTTGTGACCCGAGAAACTGAAGGAAGACTAAGGTAGACACGGTGGCGTGTGAGGATTTGCTAGCGCTACGGGAACCAAGTCGATGGGGACAGAATGGAAGGGACTGGGTCACTAGAGTCCAGGCTCCCGGAAGTTCTGCTTTGAGCTAACAGAACGACCACTCCCACCACGCCTCCCCTAGGAGGGGGCGACTCCCTCGGGGGTCAAGCGGGCCAGGTGGCGCCAGGGGGCTGCACTGAAGTATCTGTGGGGCAGCGCGGCGCCTTACCTGAGGCTTCGGGGCTGGAAGTATCGGAGATTGTATGCACCTCCAGTCTGTGTTTGGAGGAGTCCAGGGAGCGGGGCTGACCAGGAGCCAGGACCGAAGCCATGGCTAACGCCTGGGGATGATGACAGAAGGGTGAGGAGGCGGCCGACAGCTTAGTCCCGGCTGCTCGGTGCTCCAGGGGCAGCGGGCCTTTCATGCAGTTCATGGACGAGGGAGTGCTGCGCCCTCTGAGTCCAGGGCTACTGCCAGTCGAGCCCCAGTAGCCGCCGGTCCTGGGCAGCGCCGTGGGCGCCAAGGGTCCCAGTGTTAGCCGAGACCGTAGAGCAAACTCCTGCCGAGTCCCGGAGCCAAACTGCCCCTGTCTCCTCTAGCTGCAGGCTCTAGCCAAAAAGAGTCCTCCGTAGCCGAAAGTCAGGGGGCCAACAGAGGCTTGGGGAGGTGGGAAGGAGGGAACCGCCGAGAGCCTCTTTAGGGAGCCGACTTCCACGATCCAAAGCGAAACAAGAATGGGCGAAGACCCTTTTCTTGCTTCCCTCCCTTTCCCAGACACCCCTCCAATGGGGACAGCTACGGGCGCGCTCTGCCCGCCCCCCGCGCTGCAGCCCTGACAGCGAAGTGTCAAGAGTGACAGGGACAGGTAGCTGATATTAGATCCCCCGCGGAGGCTGCAGCCGCCCACGGCCACGGCGCGGGCCTCCGAGCACACCCTCCGCGGCGCGCACGCACACCCCCTCGGGCCGTCGAGCTGTAGCCGAGCCCCGCCGCAGCTCAGCTCCAGACACCCCAGCGAGCGACCGGCAAGATCTGCGGCTCCGAGCTTCCCTGTTGGCCTAACATCTTAAAACCAGAGGCGGGCTTCCTGGTGGCAAGACGTCACTCTGCGGCGGCCCTCCCCAGCTCTCCCCGCCTCCGCCTCCTCCCAGACCCTGCTCGGGGTCGGAGTGACGTGGCTCCACACCAATCGCGAGGCCCCGAGACGCGGCAGAGGGATGGTTCTGTCTGCACCTATCAGCAGTGCGAGGCCCTACTAATTCCTAGCAGTGCCCACCGGGTCTACCCAGGCGCGCTCCAGGGAATGCTGCTCCCGCCTAGCCAGAGGCGATCCAGCTTTTGGTTAGGGCTGAAAGGTGGAGAGGGGAGACTTGGAGTCGGAGGGTTGGAGTAAAGAAGAAAAGACGAGGACTGAAAGGTGTGAGGTTCAACAAGCGCCCCTCTCCCTTCCTTTTGTGTCTCACCACATCAATTTCTAGACCAGAGTTTCCCCACACCCCGGGGTAGGACTGAAAGGAGATGTACTATCTAAAGCTGTAAAGTTTAAAACACCAGCAAATCACCTTTCCCATCTTAATTCCACCCCTTCACCCAATTCGCCTGTCAGGTGAATGTCGCGCTAATCTGAAGAAGCTTTACTTTAATTGCAAAGAAGACAGAATCTTGAAAAGGCAGGCTAATAAATTAGAAATGGGGAAGAAAATGGACCCGTCAAAAGAAAATTACCTTGACTTTAATGGAACAACTGCTTGGTGGTTCACTCTGGATTTATACATGAATAAAAAGTCGCCTCAAATCACATCCTCTGTAATGCTTATTAGTCCCCAGACAGAAAACTCACAATAGAGTAGAAACCCTAACCCAGCGTTTTCGAAATGCCGAAAGCTTATCCATTCTACTTAACGTTGATTAAGACACATCCTAGATCTTTCAAATTCCTTGTACACTGTGTTAAGCTCGTCCTAGCCAGAGAGAGCTGGGCTTTAAATTCGACTCTCTTGTTTACTTTATTATCAGTCAGATTCAAATCCAGGCTTTAGCCCGTAGAATCAACAACCTTGAGCTAATTATATAGAAAATATGCCTCAATGGATTTCCATAAAATTAAGAACGTGGCCAAATGACTGATTTCAAGGATGATTTTTTAAACAATCATTTTCTTTTCCTAGGGAGCGCAGTGCTGTCTTGAACCATTAAAACACAAGTAGGCAGAAAATGTAGGTTTGCACTGTGTGTGTGTGTGTGTGTGTGTGTGTGTGTGTTGTGGAAGCCTAGAGGGCTTTCCAACTAGGAAAAACAGTCTTTTTTTTCATTTGTATAAAACAGAACAGATCACTCATAGATGCGTCAGGATGGTGCAGCATTATTTCAAAGGATTGTTAAGTTCCAAAGATAGAAATTCAAACACATTCAAAATATTTTTTTCTAAGTCCTTTCTGGAACTAGAGGGGAGGGTTCTGCTCAGTGCTGGATCACTTACGTAGTAGCATTCAGTAGCATTCAGGAGGTTCTGGGTTTGAGATCTGGCAACACACACACACTTTTTGTCCCCCAGCCTAGGTCGGCTGAAGAGCACAAAGTAATCTTACTCCCCTCCCAGAGTTTCTGCATTTGTGATTGTCTCTCTGTGGAGTTAGTGTTATCTTCCCTGAATGTAATTTGTTTGAGGTTATAGTCAATGATTTGCAACATCAGTATAAGGAATCTTCAGCAAACTCCCTTCTAGCTCTTATTCACAAGACTGGGGAACTTAGCCTGCCACTGAGCAAAAGAAGCGGGACTACAGACATAGTTATAACATCCGTCTCTCTTTTACCCTCCCCCTCCCCCCAGCTCCCCATGCTGTCCACAATTTTTCCCATCTTGAATACACTAGAGACTGTCCAAAAGGGCAAAATGAGAATTATTTCCAGTCTCTTCACATCCCTGTCATTCCACTTTAAGAATTTAGATATTTAGACACTTAGAATTTAGACATTTCTTCATAAGTTTTAAGTCAAAATCTTAGTTTGAAACTTTTATTCTACCCCACCCTATTCTACACATATAAAAACGCATACACCTGCTCAGAGCAGAACATATGCCTTTGTGGTGGGTCTGCATTAACTGAAGCTCATACATCCAGCTATATTAGTAGGCCCTGCAACCTTATCACTAAATTATACACATTACACCAGCAGCCTACTGGTAAAGAAGGTTAAATTAATTTAAATTCTACTCATTATCTGGTACTTAAATGATGCATTTTATCCCTGAGATTTGGCCGATGAATCTCCTTCTCAGACCCCACAGCAGTTTCACTGAAGACAATGTTCTTACATTTGTAGTGGTTTTTAATCTGATAAGACTCTAATTTGCTTAAGTCTTTTAAATAAGGGGTTTTAATGTTTCTATCCATTTTCTTATTGAATTTCCTCTAATTCCCTCAAGATCATAAAGTATATGTGTAAAGTAAATATTTTCTCCTGTGCCAGCCAATGACCTATAACTAAGTCAATATGAATCCACATCTTTTCTGCCCAGTGTGTTTACTAATCATATTCTAGTTTCTTCTTTTAAACCTCAGCATAATTGTGGGCATCACAATACCATAGCCCATAACGATTCATTTCACAATAGGCTCCATTGCATCAAAGATGGAAAAATTCTCTACTTTTGCAGGCATACACTTCTTTGCCTCAAGATTTGAATCCTGGAGTGGCAAATAAGTTGTTGTTGTTGATGATGATGATAATAATGATAATTCATTTGTTTGCCTTTGAGGCTAGAGGCCTTTTTCAAAACTTATTTTTCTGCAAAACTGAGAAGATGGAAAATGTCATATAGGTTTCAAAGTCACTTCTCATTCAACCCAGAGACCTTCAACTTATGCTCTAGTGGCTTGACTTTTGAAGGATAGAAGGTTCACATGTGAAAACACACACAGGAAGACTTCCACCAGACCCCTAAATGGATGGAAAGTATGGGAGATTTTTGGAAAGACACAGATGAATAGACAGACAGGTTTAAATAGATAAAATTTAGATTGTGTGGGACCACTGAGGACAAGAGAGTAAAGACATTCATTCAGTATGCAGGGAATGTATTAAAGTAAAAACAGAATCCCACATCATTGGTGTGGGTGCATATATACATTTTTAACACACACACAACTGACATCAAATATATTTTTAAAAATATTCTTCACAGTCAACTGACCCTCTCTTACTTGCTTTACACATGCCAAACAGTTATGGTAGGATGTCAGCCTTTCAAGAACCAAAAGGTTTCATGTCAGAATAAGGTGCAGAAGAGTGTGATGGAGAGACCCAAAACAACAACAACAACAAAAAAAAACAAAAACAAAAAAAAAAACAAAAAAACTAAAACAAACGAAAAAACAAAACAAAAAAAACCCCTTTTCAATGAAGATTAAATGATACTGAGCAAGTCTGGAGTTCTAATCAACTATTTAAGGTTTGTAGACAGTCACCAGTAACATAGATGAAGAAGGGTTTGGAAGCCAAATAATGCGGTCAGTGAGTTCAGGACTACTGTGAACCCATGTGAATTCCTCCTGATTGAGTCTAGAAACGATGGTGACCTCAGCTATCATCAGAGAAGTTTTCTATTCAAGGTTAAGAAAGAGAGATGGAGAGAAGCGGAGGAAGCCTGAGCCCTGTTACATGCCTTCCTTGGGGTTGAGAAAGGAAGCCTGGTGTTAGGAGGCACTAGTAGTCGCCTCAACTGGGTTTTCTTGCTTACTCCTTCATGGAAAGACCCTTGGGAGGAAAATATGTGACACGGGTCAGCCAGTGTTTTGAGCTGGTATTTGCCACCGATTACCGGTCTTAAAGTCTTATTTAATTTCACACTCTTTAGTGTTAGTTGAGCAAACTCCCTCCAGCCATCCCGGTGAACAGAAGGTCTGGGCAATAGTCCCTTTTGGTAGTTGTAGAAGTATGGGCTGGGACCCAGTCCAACAGTCCTCAAATTTTGTAGATTCTGCCCTTAGAACTCACCTGGAAGATGGCTCAATTAGAGTTCTCCCTCAGCTGTCTGATTCCATAAAGGTGTGTGTGTGTGTGTGTGTGTGTGTGTGTGTGTGTGTGTGTGTTCTGCATAGCCCGAGGTGGATCAAGGACCAGGACTCAGCACATGATAAGTAATGAGTGCCTGGGTAGAGTGAGGTGTGGAGGTGGTCAGAAGGAGCCCTGGCACCTCACTCACAGAAGTGACCTCTTCTCTCCAGTTTCAATTGCCTGGACACAAACCAGGCTTAAATCCCTCCCCTGCCCCATGAAAGTGACCACCTCTTTCCAAATTAAAAGCTTCATCGTGGACGGATTTTTCTTGTTCCCTAAGTGCAACAAAAAGTTCGGGTTTGTTAAAGGGGTGGATTCCATTCTGTATCAGGAGGCCAGAGATTAGCTAACACTCGCCTGCTGCAGCCTTGTACTTGTGAGTCCTTGTGCTTCTGCCCTACCAGCTCTACTTTGAAGGGTTTTTGGATGACAATCTAGGGAAGTGTTAGGGTGCCAGTGGGAGGTGAACCCCACTGTCCAGTGAGAAAAGGGGAAGGGACTGGCACGGGGGCATAGGTGTGTGTGTGTGTGTGTGTGTGTGTTTTGTGTGTGTGTGTGTGTGTGTGTGTGTGTGTGTGTGTGTGTGTGTGTGCTAACACTACTAACCCAAAGCAACTAATGCCCTCTCACATATTTGAGTGAGCATGGAAGGTTTACTAGGCACTCATTTGATTTCAGGAAAGCATCAATTTACTGAACCATGAGATTGGTATAGTTAAATATGACTTAGCGGTATGGAGAAGAGAGGGAAAAAGAAAGGAAAAGAGAGTGGGACAGGAGAGGAAAGCTGAGAAAAGCAAGTGAAGGAAGAGAATGAAAATGAAAATAAATGTAGGTATCCAGGTTTGGAGAGAAGGAGGTGCAAGAGGCTATCTGAAGTCACTTAGAAAATAATTGGATTAAATCAATCCTCTCGTTCCCACTCTTGTTCATCTCCTTTTCCTATTTCTCTCACTCTCCCTTCTTTCTGTTTCTTCTCTCCCAGACATGCTGGTAGCTAACATTCAGCATTAGTTGCCATGGTGACCATAAATCACATAAATCCAAAAATACCCACCTATAATCTGAGATGAAGCTTTTATTTCCCTAGCGAAATAATATTTTAAAAGCTGTCAGCTGACAAAAGAAGGAACCCACCTCATTGTAGTAACCTTAGTAATGTATTACTCTAAAGGTTTAAATTAAAATGTCAGCCTGTTCAAAATAAGCTGGGAGAATCTTGGGCACTCTTCGTGACGACCCTCACAAAGAAGTTGACTCCATCACTCCTGGTTGTTCTTCAGCACACCTGCACACTTGTGCATGTGCTCGCTCTGGAATTTTCTTCCCTCCACCTCAACTGCTTTAGTCTTAATGGACTCTAAACATTGGTTTGTAAAAAAGGCAGTGTCCTGGATTCAAAAGAAGCCTGGTCCAGTGCTAACGATTTAAGGGACCTTGTGTGTGTGTGTGTGTGTGTGTGTGTGTGTGTGTGATCTTTGGAAGCCTGGTCCAGTGCTAACGATTTAAGAGACCTTCTGTGTGTGGGGGTGATCTTTGGTTGGCTTTTAGATGGGGGACATGTTAAAGAAGTTAAGAAGAAAGAGAGAAGAACTGGAGAGAGAGCTGACCCGATGGTCAAGTGTTGTGGTTAGTGAACCCCAGAAAGGGTGGGTCTGGTCTCCTACTCCTGCCTTCTTTCCCAGGGGAAGAAACTTTCCCAGTGAGAGTCCCTGGGGAGGGGCCTACGGCTGCAGTCAGGCCTTTTGTCTTCTAACTTGGGTTGTTGTCTTTTGCCTATCTTGGATTACAGGGTATTCGCCTAGATGAAGAGCCATTAATTACCCATTCAGTCAATATTAGGAAGACGACAAAGCTTTTTACATAGGATTAAGAAGACATCAGATTGTTCCATTAGTATATTCCTGCTCACGAATAAGCTTTTGTTATACATTTCCTTTTCCCCGGAGTCGCTCTAACAACTGCTGCATATATTAAGAGCACTCTGTACGGAGTAACAACCTAAGCGACCTAAAGAAACTTTGAGTGAGAATGGAGGAGGTTGGGAGGAACGCCACCTGCAAAGAACGCTTGCCACCGATCATCAGGGACTGACTACCTGGACATCTGGTACAATTTCCCACTGGGGTTGGGGGTTGGAAACCACAGGCAGAGAGGCAGCTTCTGCCAATAAACTGCAGATTTAATGGTGGTAGAGGTGGTGTCCAGAGGGGAAAAGGAAATAGATAACTGTCACCACCCATTTTCCTGTCGCTTTTGCTCTTTCAAGCTTCAAATCTCCTTCAGCCAGCACCTGTACCTTGCCTCCTAGTCACAGCCAAGATCTCTCCACTTTTCAACATGACTTTCTTTCTTGGGGCACACCCCCATGTTGCATTTTGCAACAGAATATTTGACAAGTGGCCCTTGTTAGAAGGTTTCCCATTTACATGTCTTCATAATGGCGAAGGGAAAGCAGATCATTTGCTTGTTTGGGTAAATTAGGGGTCCACATAGCACGAACTTCGCCAACATCTGGTGATTAAGTGAATGGAGCCCAAGAGGGAAACTGAGCCCGCTCAAAGCCCAGAGTTTACCCGCATCCTCCGAAGGGGACTGAACTGACTCTGGGAGAAGGGGTGTGTGGGGACCCAGGGTGTCGGGAGGGACCTTGGAATTTCCTTCCGAGGCGGTTCATCCCAACCATTCTATCAAAGCAATTTAAAAATTAGTGGCATGGCTGGGGTTGGGGACAGCGAGCGGGCGAAGTATTGACTGCCTGTCACAGAGCAAACGGGACAGGCTTTGAGGCCAAGTGGGCAGCGCTTTGGGCTTTTTCTGCCTTTCTACTCTACAGCACCGACTCACAAACACTCTGCACTCTGTTCTCTTCCTGAAGGTCAAGACCATTTTGAGAGTTCCTAAAAAACACGTCGCCCCGAGAAGGCTCCATCTGGCCTTTGCAACTTTCTAAAGGACCGGCCAAAATGTCTCCCGCTCCCCTGGTGCCCGGCCATGACTCTGTTAACTCTCTCAATCCCCACACTGCCTCCAGTTTCAAGATTTGAGAGAGAAGAGATAGAAGTCATCATTGAGTACCATGGCTTTCTCTTTGGCACCGCATGACATTTAAAAACATGTTTTTTTTTTTTAAATAAAAGAAACCTTAAAAGTACAGAAAGTAAATCCCTGTCAGAAGTTTGTATATTCTATAAATTATTTTTATAATCCCTAAAAGGTGACTCTGGTGGCCTTCCTGTAGTAATTGAGGGGTTTTGCTTACTCATGTATGACATTTTTAAAAAACTTATCAACCCACTAAAAACCAATAAGTTTTCAGTATCTCTTCCCATCATACATCTCTTTTAAATTAATGTCATTAAACACGTTTGGACAGCAATTTTTCTCTTCAGTCCAAAAGATAGAAAAACAGACGGTTTTGGCAATGTAGGGGCAGTCTTTCAAACATTCTCTAAAATAATCCATCTCGCAAGCAAACGCTAACAATCCCTCATGTTTCTGTCTCTCTCTCCCTCCTCCTAACGTTCTCTTTTTCCTTTCTTTTTCTTATTACCAAAAGCGAATGTCAGGGCACTTGACAGCGGGGACTGAACGCAGTAGGCTCTCAGACACACCAGGCCTACCTACAAGGACCTTATCCCACCGCGGACTCCTCGATCAGGGAGGGCACCGCGTCTATTAGCTCCAAAGCAGGCCACCTAGCCTCAGAAACAATTCTTTGGGTCAACGAGATCAGGGCTGGGGTTGAGGTCGAGTCCTCGGGTCACAGACTACAGGATGCAACCTGCCCTCCGCTGGGCGGTGGCCGGCCAGCCCCCTGCGAAGTCAGATTCGAGCTTTCCAGGTCTGGTCAGGCCTGAGGCCGAGCTTGCACAAAGCATTGCCCCTGGGAGTCGTCGCTGCTCTTGATTTTTAACCATATCCCAAACATTCTCCGGTCTAATAATTTATTTTTATGACCGATTATCAAACAGAAGAAGAATTTAACACAATCTTAATGACAGAAATCACCCGACATTATCTTTGCATTGCCCCTATTTAACCCCTTGGGGTTAATCCCGGACAAGTGAGCATTTAACTGGCCCAGCAGGGCGACTGGGGAAGTGAGCAGTGTCGGGCGGGGAAGCTGCAGCTGGTTTTAGGCGTTTTATTTCACCAAACGATGCTTTTCGCCCAGATACATGTAGAAAGCCTTTGTTTTTTTTCTTAGTAATACTTTTTGTTTACTTGACAAGAGTAATTACCCCCTTTGGCACACATTACATTTGTGTGGGGGTTAGGGGCAGAAGGCTGTAGGGAGTTTTATCTCCTCACACAATCAAAGGTCAACAACCTCCTGAGGTTGGGCACTTACTTATTATGGAGCCTGGAAAACCCGGAGAATAGGAAACAAAACAAAACAAAACAAAAAACAAACAAACAAACAACAACAACAACCTGTAAATTAGAATTTTACATGTATTCCAAATGAAGGCTTCTCCATCTCTTATGTACACACACACATTATCTAAGGACAAGTTTCTATTTCTCCAAGGCTTTGGCTGTGCTTGGGAGACGTCTTAACCTTTTGTACAAGCCGACAGATCGGTCTAGCATGAAATCAGACAAACAAGCCCTAGGCCTAGCAACTAGCAGAGCAGCAGTGGGTTGCTCACAGGAGCTCACAATCCCTGCGGCCCTCGTATGCTGTGCACAGTTGCTGTCTCCGGCTTTTCAGGGCTGTTTTCCGAACTCAGGCCCTCTGAAGCGGGCCTTCAACACAACTTTCCAGCGTTTGCCTGGCGCGATCAATTGCACCCACCGGCCTGAGTGGGGCCTGACTGTGAGCTTCAGGGACCGGGGTGGGCCCTGGTAGTGCTGAGTGCAGTGGGACCGAGCGAGCGACAGAGGTCGCTGTTGGACCACTTTGCACTCCAGATGCGGCGGCCGAGGTTGGCTTGGGCGTGCGCAGGGGATCAGACCACAGGGAGAGAGAAAAGGGAGAGGTGTTGGGTCTCAGGAGTGCAGTATAATTTGTGGAAAGGAATTAAAGTCCCTGGGACGGCTGCTTCGCGTTCCACCCAGAGGCCAATTGTCTAAGCTCTGAAGCGGGGACACCGGCTCTGGCGACTTCGCCTGCCCGTGCTTAGCCGGATGCCCCACAGTCCCGGAGGCGGGAGCCGGGCGCACAGCATGCGCTTCCCACCCCCTTACCATTGGCGCTGGGATGCTGCCGCTGGAACAGCTTGCTGCTGGCTGCCTCTTTCCGGCTCTCGGGAGAGTCCGTGAACTCGACCTTTTTGATTTCGGAGTCTTTGGAGAAGAGACATTCAACCGCCGCCGGCTGCACCCCTGGGCCGCGAGTCCGCCCGCCCCAAGTGCGGTGCCAGGGGATGCCAAAGGGCGGCGGAAAGGAGCCCCGGCGAGGGCCAGGGTTAGGGGGCGAGGCGGGACGGAGGAGAAAGAGGGACAGAGAGCAAAAACCCTGTTAGAGGAAGGATGGACCTCCTGACCATCCCTCGGGCTCCCTGGAAACCCCAGTGCAGGCGGTGGTCAGTCCCTGTGCTACCCGACGGGCAGCCTGGAAGAGTGTCAGGGCAGTCCTCGCTGGTTCACCTGAGTCTAAGTCTCCCCCAAAGGACAAGGCTGTTCTAGTCTGACTTCTTTTTCTTTTCTTTTTTTTTTTTTTTCTATGCTTAGCCCCTTCTGGAGAAAGCTCCAGTTGCTGGGAGCCTCGCTGCCGAACCAGTGCCTTCTGTCCGCTCTGATTTGGCGCAGTCTCCCGTCCTGCGACCCAGGCAGGAGAAGTGGGCTCTTACCTAATTGTACACACGCCGACACTAGTTTGCGACAGTTGGTCTCCATTCCCCGTTATCTGCAAAACAGAAGAGAAGCAGGACTTTGAGAAGTGGCGGCCGCCGGCAGGGAGCAGGCGGCTCAAAGGCAGCCACTTGTGCGGAGGTCAGGATCAACTCCAACTGTTAACCGCCTACTAGGCGCTGGGATTTAGGCACGATTCTTGGGCCTGAGAGGTTCCTGGAGCCTAGTAGCATCTTCCCAGCCTCGAACCCACCGAAGTTTTCCCGGAGGGCTTTATGCCCCCATTTTAAGGGGAAAAGGCCCAGAGGTTAGGAGACCAATAAAACTGCTGGCTTCTGGAGAAACTGCGGAGGCTACGTTCAAGGGCGCACAGGCCAGGGAGCAACCTTAAACTTATACACAATTTGGGGGTGGGTAGAATGGACCTGTCTTTGGAAAGCTCACCATTAAATACGATGTCAGTCAATTTGAGCTCAGCAAACATTTGCAGAAGGCTAGAAACATCTTGCCCGGTTCCACAAAGCAACTTTCCCTCCGTTTTCTGTAATTCTGAAGGGAAGGGACTCTCGGCCAAGGGTGCTCCAGGAGTGAGCTGAATTAGGGCCTCTCATCCACCAGGAGCCGCGTTTCCGTATTTAGCCACCCCACATCCCCATATACGCATCCAGCCATTTATTTACCCTAAAGTTATGATTTAAGATTGTAGAGCTGAGATACTCGAAAGGCTGAGCGAGACTGGAGACCCGGGCAAGTGTTTCTGGAGGGGCCGCCAAGGCCAAAGAAACAGCATTGGGCTGCTCCTCCAATTTCTGCCTTTGCTGTCTCAGGCAAGCTAGATCCTTTTCAAATTTCCAACCGCAGCTCAGACAGCTAAGCTTTTGACCCGGCCTCTTTTCTTTGCCACAGGCAAACTGGGAGAGGTGGGTGGCGGAGGGTTAGATGGAGTGGTTGTTTTCAAGGCAAGAAAGGGAAGAAGGCTCTGGGTTTCTCGGGCCCCTTGAATCTTGGCTCCTGACTCTTGCTAACCATGGTATGCCTGCTATCGGAGGGCCCATTTTTCTTAGAGCCCAAGGCTGGAAGTGGAAGCCGGCATTGCCAGGTTGGTGGGCCGAGTTTGGGCCTGAGGTGCATTTCCACGCTCCTCAGCCTCTCCTGGAAGCAACCCAAGCTCCAGGGGACCCTGGCCAAGGTCGCGCGCTGCCTGGAGGAGGGGCTGCCCGTCGTGGTGGCCTGGGGATCCAAGAGTAGGGAGCCACACGCAGTTCCACCCCACTAGCTAGTGAGCACCGGGATGGGGACTCTGCCGGACCTTGTGGACCCGTGGGCCCAGAAGTAGCAGTTTGGCGGCTCCAGATTTAGCGATTCTGCAGTAAAATCACAGGATTAGTCCCTGATTGAGATGTCTGTTCGGGAGATATTACAAAATTCATTATCACAGCTTTCTACTAACTCGATATGAAGTAACACAGATGGGATTTTATTAGTCCAGACTTCAAATGTTTACTTATGATAATTTCGGGGGAAATTTGCATGTCATCATCATTTCGATAATCTTTTTTTTTTTTCCATATGTCTGAACTGGCTGCATTATTAGCCGGTAGCCACAGCATTGCTGACGGCAACTGCAAATAGTTCTATTTATTTATTTTAAGGGCTGAAATATACAGAAGAGAAAAAGACCTGACCACTGGTTTTGAAGTCAGTTACTACACATCCACCCCCACTCCCCCCATGCTTTGGTGCTGAAGACCAAACAAAGCAATAGGAAGCAAACCTTCAAGAACGGATAGCTTCAGCCCAAGGAATGAAAAGATCAAGACGAGTGAGTTCCTGAGCTCCTTGCTGCATGCCCTTGTGACTTTGAGATGCATTTTGCAGCAATATGAGTCCTGGGATGTTAATTTTATGCTCTACGTACTGACCAGGCCTACTGAATGGTGTCAGTCTAACTAACTGAGGAAGATTTTTTTCTTTCTTTAAAGCGAGATCTTCAAGTCTTATCTGCTGATACTTAAACTTGCCCCGTCAAGGCAGCTAATGTGCGACAAATTTCACTGCCAGATTACAACACTGGTTTCTATGGTTAATCTCAACATTTCAGATAGGAGATGTTTCCCGATATGAAGTTATTCTCATGCCAAAAGTTTACATCCTGGTTGGAATGTATATGCCAGGCAATCTGCTTTGGGTCAATTTCCATTCTATATTATGATCATGTTAATGAAGCATTACACAGCAATTGGGATGAGCAGTACCATTTTGGCCAGGCAGGCAGGCAAGTCCTCAGAAACAAATAAAGCAGTTTCTTTAAAAAACAATTTCTGATGAGCAATCCAAGAATGAAATCGTAGAAGAAACTATGGTTTTAACCATTAAAAAAAATCCTTTTTCATTTCACCCCTTTCCGTTTGCTTTCTTATCCCATAGCAGAACCATTCATGGAAAGCTGAAGAGTAAAAGGCATGAGGACATATGTTTTAAATGAACTAAATTGGTGTGATTAGCCAGTAAATTAATTTGCAGTGGATAATCATTTAAGGAAATTAAGATACCACTTTAACACAGCTCAGTGTTTTACCATGAACAAGCTTTCTTTAAAGCTCTGTGGAATGTGTGCTTCTGCAGCATTAGAAGCCAACCATGCTCAACTTCCAGGACAAAGCAGGGTAATAACTTAAGTGCAGTTTTGCTGAGGCAAAGCAAAACATTCCATAAGTGAAGTAGCTACTTAAAAAAAAAAAAAAAACTAAACTAAACTTTGGTCGTTGGAATACTGTGCTCATTCCAACCCCCATCAACCAAAAGCACACCCTCAATTCATTTTGGTTACAAGGTTTGTTTCTGTGAAATTATTGATATGTGCATTTTAGGTGGAGTTACTGCCAAATGATAGCTCATGTGATTAAAACATATTTAGTTGTGATTAATGGTCTGAAAAGGACACAGAGATCTCTTAAAATCAGATAATTTGTTTGTTAAATAGTTTAGAATATATGAATGCCTATTACTGTAATTCATAATAGCAAAAGTCCGCCCCAATTTTAACTTGCCTTAATAAAATACAGTACTCCTACATAACAGAATAAAAACAAAAATGTCCTACCTTCCTAGGATAGTTTGATTTCTAAATTATTTAGGGAAGGTTATTAAATTGGAATAAAGAGACCATACCCCCTTCCCCCCCCCGTTTGGAAATGCATGTTTTTACTTAGTTACCAGTTGCAAAACAGTTGCTTCTCTGCATCCGTTCAAAATGCGTCTCTCGAAGTACAAGATTGGAGTTGACTGGTGATCAATTTAAAGGATTTATAATCCAAAGTAATTGTGCGGGCTTGGCATCTAGGCCTGGCTTCCAGGTAATTCGCTTGGGCCTGAGAGGTCACTGACTGCCAGTTAAGATGGAATCTCTTTTTTTCCAATGGGTAATGATGGAAAGGGGCTAATCTATTCCAGTAGCAGAAACTTTGTAGCCGGCCCTTTATCTTGGCTCCTCTAATCCTCAGTTAGGAGGATTTCTCCCTATCCTGTTGGCATCGAAATTTCAGGGAAGGTGCCTCATTTTAAATGCCAGCCATGTCTGGCTTCCCTTCGACTTCAACGCCGGGTAGGATTGTTCTAGTGTCTGCGGCTGAGGACGAAATGAACAGGGTTCTGCAAGATCTGTTTGCCAACTGCGCTACCGCGGGAGAAACAAGCTTGGAGAGCCACAAATCACACACGGCGGAGGTTCTCCAAAGTGGAACAAATTTCCAGACTCGCATTATCTCACAGCTCTGTGGGAGAGAGGGCCTCCACTTACCGGCTACCGGAGAGAGCGGCTGTCTCCGCGTCCCACGGCTTCCCAGGGTGACTGCTAGGCGGCGGAGGCTCGGGCTGCAAAGCTAGCTCCGTGGAGCGGGCCTGCGGGGAACCACGGGGATCTTGAGGATGCCAAGTTCCGAGAGGGTCCACGCAGGGGGCTAAGAAAGCTAGCGGGCGCGGGCAGTTTCTGTCTGTTGCTCTCGGGCTTTCTCTCTCGGTCACACACTCTCTTTCCCCTCCCTCGCTCTCATCCCTCTCTCTTCCCTCCGCTCCAACTCCGTGTGCGGAGTGACGTGACGTCAGCAGAGATTCCACCAAACTCCAGTGCACAGTGGCGCGCGGGCGGGCGGCCGAGCCTGTTGTACGTTGAGCGATCGAGGAGCTAGAACAGCTCTTGGGCCACTGCGGGGGGAGCGTGCAGGGGCTACCGAGGGGGCTCGGGAACCCAAGGGCTGGGAAGTAAGGCCCTGGGACCGGAGCGGGTGTGGCCGGGGACAGAACCCTGGAGGGAAGCGGCAGAGGAGCTGGGACAGAGACTTCCACAGGACCTGGCCCAGTGGCAGGAGCCAGCACTCAAGCTGGGGAACGGGGTGGGGTGGGGGTTGGGGGACGAGGATGGGGCAGAGGGAAAGGAAAAAAAAAAAGGATCGTGCGTCAAACCTCGGGCCCTTCTAAATCTAAGTGGGAGGGCCAGAGCCTGGGGATGCAGAAACCTATTCGCGCGGAGCAAAATCTGGGTGGCTTACGAGGAAGGGGCAAGGAAAGTGGCCCATGAAATGAAACAAAGGGCAGTGTGCCTTGGTTTGATCCGGGTGAGGCTTCGCGAGTGTGGGTGTGAGTGTGCGCGCGTGACCTCCTTTCAGGCCTGCGGAATAGAGGAAACCTGGTTACTACAGCGGCTGTAGGAGGGAAGGGAGAAATCCACAGAGGGCATACTGGAAGTGGGTGGATGAATGGGGCGGCAAAGGAGACAGATGACTGGGGAGAAGTGAGAAAAATAGGGTGAGCTAGTAACAGAAGGTGGGAGGGTCACAGACGACAAGGGGAGGGGGGGGGGGGAGATCGAGTTAGACTGATCACCAGAGGAAGGCCAGGACTACAGACACGACAAGGGCACAGTGTCTGAGGTCAAGGCGGGTGGATCCCAGCTCTTGGAGTGTGAGAGCACAGGTAGACAGGGCTACACACCGGACAGTGTTCGGCATGGGATCTCTTGCTCAAGTCTGGGACTCTCAGAGTCTAGAATTTCCTCTGCTGTACCTACACTCAACAAGTTCACCCCGGGTCACGGATATCTCATTTTTTAAAATGACGAGGTTAAGGTTCCTGACTGAGAGTGGTATTAAATTGCACGGGATGGGGGTGGGGAAGGAGGAGGAAGTCCCCCCTCGCCGTGTGTGCTTGCTCTTAAAAGTTTAGAGTATGTAAGTTTGGAGGGGTCATTCCTACTCTAAAAGTGTGTCCTACTAGTTCTAATTCCTCATTTTCTAATATCCTAATGAGTCTATAGTTTGATAACGAACAGGATATTTAGGCCGCGTGTTGTCTTTGGGTGGAAGGACTATAAATATGATTCGCCTGGAGGACCAGGTGTGCAGGGATATGGGGCAAAGTTCTTTCGATCTCAAGGGCATCCTGTCAATATATATGTTTTAGGAAAATATCAGAAAACAGTTTTCTCACCACTGTTAAACCTTGCCTAGTAAGAAAACCCAATCAGACCTGTCATTATAACTCATTTTTTCCCTTGATCCCTAATAGAAAACAAAATTCCCTCTAAAATTCATGCTGCTCTTCTTTCTAAATCATCACACCAGTTCATGTAATTTGAGGAAAAAACACTGACTCCTCTGAAGAATACCCACGGGATGTATACAGGGCGAAAGCTAAACCAGGGCTACCACACACATGCTGAGCTTTCTCTGAATTTGGGGCTGTCTGGAATACATTCTATGTTTTCTTGAATGACTCCGTGTTTTCAATTCATTGGTGTTAGCAGTAAAAACAGGCAAACAAACTTGCTCAGTTTGTTTTGAGTGCCAAATCCCCTCACTTTGAAATAGCCAACAGTCGACAGATGGACTCATTTTATGGAAAGAGTTAGCCTCTCTAGCCTCGAAGAAAACTGATGAGAGATCTGCATTTTAAGCCATCCCTAACCTTGTAACATCCATGAAAACTCAAACTTTCTCTTCTTACCCAATGGAAACTCAAAGCAGTGCCATTTAAAGGAAGAGAACAGGCGAAATACAGCCACATGCTGTATTTATTTTTATTTCCTCGTTGGTTCTGAACTTTTTAGTGGGGGGAAAAATCAAGTATCTTCAACAAGTCCTGTAACTGAACTCTGGTCTAACCTCACTGGAACAAATCCTGGACAACGCCAATTTTATCTATGTCCATCCAATATTTTTGCTGGGTCCTCACCCTCTAAAATAATGGGCTAATGTCCCACGTCTCTCTTTTCACCCTTTACATTTTAGAGAAATTAAGAGGTGCTCATTGTAGATCAGTCTGGTCAGGTGGCAAGGCTTGGGACTCTCACAGAAAAGTAGGAAGAATGTGAAATCAAGACTTTTTGAGATCAGAGAAAAAGAGAAAGGAATTGCACTAGAGAGCTGCGCACGTCTGCCCAGCCAACTGTTTCCCCACTTTCAGGATTCAGTGGTTTGAAGCCAGGGCTGGGGTGGGGGGAGGGGGCGGTGTGTAGAAGGGGCTCCGGGAAGCGAAGCGGACGCTCCACTTTCCCCTCTTCCTTCTCCGTAGGGAGTCTCCCCCACCCGGGGTAGTTAACCCCAATCTGGGCGGCTGCAGTCCCTCCGTGCTGAGCTGGGTCCTCAGCCTCGCCCAGCACTACTGCAGCTGAAGTGAGCAGCTGGTGGGAAATGCAAATGGCTCCTGGAGAAATAGAAGATCCAGAATGCTTCTCATTCCCTCCTCGAGTGTGGGGAAGGAGCTGGACATACGTTTCACGCTCCTAATCCTTCTTTTACATTTTTAGTCATACTCCCATTAAACAACTAATTAATGCCCAGAATCACCAGGGAATACATTAGGCATGCAGCAGTTAGGCAGGGTGCTGAGGGGTGGGTAGGGGTGGGTAACACACCGCAGAGCTGATTTAAGACGTGGATTTCGTGTTTTTTTTTTTTTTTTTTTTTTAAATTCGTCAAAGCAGCAACGCCAGAGTGGGCCGCAGCGATTGTATTTAGATTCTGATTGCTACTTCGAAGTAGAAGGGGTGAGAGGGAGTGTCCAAGCCAAGCGAGCAATTCTCTGCCTGGCAGACGTAAACAAGATTGTAGCATCAAAGGTACTAACTCGTTAAGGGCCAGTTCGTCAGGACCGGGAGCCTGGGCTTCGGAGACACTGACCTATGTATTTGTGAATTTCAAGGATGTTACACTTTCACATAAACAACTCCAGTAAGAGAGCCTGGTAGTCCTTGGGGGGGCGGGGGACAATAACAAAACATACCCTTTAGTGTATCTTAGAGTACCTCACAGCCTCAAGCTCACAACCCTTTGGCTTTTCCCAAAAATTTGAGCTGTATCTAAAGATAACAGCCTTCCAGTAAAGCAAGGCATTGGACCATTTCCTTCAATCCTTTCTGGCGACCCTTCGATGATCTGATTTGGGGTGGGGGTGGGGTGGGCTAGAAGAATCAAAGAGGACATCCAAACCGTAGATCTAAGTTCAGCAGAAGAGTGTTGGCTCCACAGATTCAGATGATTTTTAGGAAGATTTTGAATTTTATTCCTCCCGAACAATGTTTTGACACAATGAACAGAGTTGACAGAGCAGAAATTAAAATAGAAAGCATACGGAAGGTGAACATTTTGCCATCACAGAGGGCAAAACCTAGATATGGGTGACCCCAGGGAACTAACTTATCCCAATCAGGACTTAGAAAAGGCACAATATTCTTTTCAAGAGTGCTGTGATGTGCTCCATCCCACCATTTACTTCCCTCAGGCTCCAGGACTCTGTAAGCAATTGCTTTAGCTCTTTATCGGCCAACAACCAAGTATGTAAATACCCACGGCCAGTGACGTTTAACTGCCTCACAAATTATTGATTTGTTGGCACTTCTAAATTTTCTCCCCAATCCAGATCTTGTTTCTGAATTATGTAGCTGAGAGGTTCGATCAGGGTTTTTGGTGCTACAGTATAGTAATTATTGTTTGTAAAAAAGCATTTAAGACAAACTGATTGATTTGCATATAAATTAAAATTATTATGCATTGTCTACTCCTGTTTTTTATAATTATTTTGAAATTAGTACTTACCTACTTGAGCTAAAAGAATATATAAAAGTCTGTATTGACTCACTAATGAATTACCTAATTAAAACGTCCGGGGGATGCTGTGTTAAATCAAGACATGTTAGGAGAAGGATGAATTCTCTAAGATAACAGACCAATATCTAGAATTCTGAACTGTGGAGCCCGAGTCTTAATTTTGCAGTACAGGCCTTGATCTGTGATTAGTGATTTTGTATTTGTTTGTAAATAAATGAAGTGCAAAAGAGAACGCCATTGGCTGCAATGTCTCTGGCCCTTTACTCTGCCTGGAACGCTCCAGTCCAAACCCAGAAGCGCTACTGCGGGAGACGCTCTGGCCTGCCCTCGAGGTGCGGGTCTCCACGGGTCTGCAGACCAAGCTTCCCTGGGGTTGGGGTCCCGCCGGCAGACCGCAGAGAGCCGAAGCGCTGCTTTCCTTGGGATCTGAGAGCTGAAGCCAGCACGGACATTAATAGATAAACTAACTGAGCATTCACCTTCGTCCCCAGACTAGGAATAAAAGGTAACTCATCTTAAGAGGGGCGGTGCAAGGCACGCTACAGGAGTTCAGAAAAGGCCGGCGGTGGGAAATCTGTAGCCTGGGGGCTCGCCAGCATCCCCTTTCATTTCAAGCACTTATCGATTTGCTGTTGTCTTCTTTGGGGACGCAGAAGGACACTTGAAAGAATTTCTGATGGGGCTCTGATCTGAGAAAGAGGTGACTTGCCTAGGCTCCCACCAAATTGTTAATTACCACATCAACTGCTTTTTTTTTTTTTAAATCTCCCCACCCCACCTCCTTCCCCCATGGCAACCGAGTTTGTTCATTCTTAACTTTTTAATTATTCAGAAACTCCCTTACCAGTAGCTGGCTTCACTCCCGCAGCAGTGTTTCTGTTCGACCCCCTCTCTGTCCGCGGTAGGGCCTGCCTATTGATCTCCCTGACCTTTGGCACATCTGGGCCCTCTGAAATCTCTCAATCTTTTCAGATTTGAGGATGGAAGGCGACACCCTCTCCGCCCGTGTGCACACGCTCAGAGATATGAAGACTTACACACAGACTGCCCTCAAACCCGAGGGGGAAATCTAACAGATGTTAGCTTTTCGGTTGTCTATGGAAATCTGAAATGTCTGCCTAATTTCAACGGTGGATGCGCCTCTCCTGCTTCTTTTTCCGTTCTCAAAGCAGTTTGCACATGTGTGAAGTGTGTCGCGGCCATCCACAGTGTCTAACGTGCTGTAAGTAAGGAGGGGCCAATGCTGCAGACTGGTATTTGATGGAACCAAGGGTCTGTTCTCTTTTTGGGGTTCTTCAGCCAACTCTGGCTACCGTTCGCACTGAGAGGGAGCTTCTAAGCAGGAGCCCACAGGACTCGCACTATGAGACAGCAGGTGAAGCTGCGGTAAAATGCAGATGATTTCAGGATCGGTTCATTAGAATGCAAATTATATTTCATGTTTTTTTTTTTTTTTGGGTCACTGCTGGGTGTAGAACTAGGTGGGTGGGGAAATGTCAATACAATTATTAATGTTAGAGAGGACACATCAGAAAAAGAGAGAAAGAACTTGGGGTTTATAACTTGGTGTTTTAACTTATTTTTTATTTTAAAATTTTATTTTTATTATTTTAAGAGAGAGAGAGAGAGAGAGAGAGAGAGAGAGAGAGAGAGAGAGAGAGAGTGCTTGTGAAGGCCAGAGACAATGGAATCCCTGGAGCTGTCTTGGGTAGGCAGTACAGTTGTGACCTGTTGGACTTGGGTGCTGGGAACTAAACTTGGGTCCCCTGGAAGGTTGGTATGTACTCTTAACTGATGAGCCATCTCTCTAGCTCCTGTCTTAGTTTACAATTGTGGAGATGAATTAGACACGAACTGCTATTTACATTTATATGTAACTGGTAGCCTGAGTTTGCATTAGAAGTAGCTCTGCCACATTTCTTTTAGCTTCTGATAGCAAGTTCATAAAATAAAATCAAAGAGACTATCTGAACTGGTTAATCCTATGAGCTGACTATGCCAGCAAATGTAGGAATCTAATACTGTTCTTGGCTGTTGTTTTTGGACTATCCTGAAGTCTTAGAGGTTTTTGTTAGGTCTGGCATCACCATTTCATTTCATATTAATTATGTAAAAATTCTATTACTCTGCTCAGTCTTAAAAGTGTTTATGTGTGTGTGTGTTTGTGTGTAAACACTCCAGTGTGAGTAGGTGTGAGGGCCAGAAGACAGTCTCAGGGGAATTTCTCAGGAACACTGTCTACCTCCTATGAGGTGAAATTTTTCATTGGCCTGAAGCTTACAATTAGGCTAGACCTGTTGTCCAGTGAACCCCAAGGATGTTCTAGTCTCCAGCTCTCCAGCTGGGTTTTGAGGACTACTCTTGGCCCTTACACTTGTTTGTAAGTTCTGTACCAACTAATCCCTTCCCTACAGCCCCCTATGCTGACTTTAAAATAGAAGATTCTATCATCATTATGCTGACTTTCAAACAACCAAAGTTCTTAGTTTAATATAAAATATTAGTTTTTTTAATCTCCTTCATAATTTCCACTTTAGCTCTTACAAGTAGTAATAATTTGTATTATTATTATTTGTATCCTTATTCTTTTAGAGAAAGATGTGGATTCTAGGGAAGGTTGCTGTCACTGTCACAACAACATCACAAGCAACAGACTCTAAAACCTATCCTCTGTTTTGGATAACGCTTAATGCTTGGGAAGCTTCTGAATTCTTTAAGTCATCGTACAAATGCTCCTTGCAAACTTTCTTGGAAAGCCAAGCAAGACTTTGTAGCAAATATATATCTGTAGATATCTGTCTGATGGGCTCTTTGTTTCTGAGGATGGGCTAAAGGCAAAGAGCGAGGAAGAGGGCATGAGAAATTGGCAGGCACTTCAGCGAGAACAAGCCAGGGTTCAGGAGGTGGCTGATGCTGTGGTAAGTCTTCCCACTGAGATTCTCTTATCTACATCACTGATTTCCCTTGACAGGAGATCTTCATTCAAGTCCTTGGTTAGGTGGTTCCTTCCTGCGCTCTCCACCTTGAGATCACAGGGGACTCTAATTTAGTGAAGTTTTCTAGTCATGGCTTTCATATTTGAACTCCTAGTGGTTAGTATTGAGATGTGGACGAGCTAAGGACTCAACAGTGCTAACCTGCAAGACATATTCACATTGCTTGTGAAGTGTGGCACCATTTGTTCCAGATTTCTATGCTAAACTTCATTCAGATCACTGGGAGAAAGCTCAGAGGATATATCATCTGACTTTGTGTGTGTGTGTGTGTGTGTGTGTGTGTGTGTGTGTGTGTGTGTGTGAGACTGTTTCGCAGGCTTGAAGAAGACCCTTCTTAGAGGAGAAGGGGAGCCTCATGAAACGTAAAAGAAATTTAGAAGAACAAGGCCCCTCCTTGAGGTTATAGGAGCAGTAACATTCCGACTACAGGAAAGGAGACTCTTCTATGGTGCAACAAGTGGCACAGAGGAGTCAATGGTGTGCCTCCTGAGTTGTAATCCGTCAGTGGGGACGTTTGGTGAGTTACCAAGGCTCCTGTCACCCATGCCGGTAAACTCATTGCTCCATTAAGCTGGACCTGAATGAAACTGCTTCTTCAGTGTGAGGTAACCCTCACTGTCTGGAAAAAGTGTGGTAACAGTGTGAAATCAGGTAACCTCATACATGCAAAAGTGAATTCAGCAACTGCAGTTAATGATAAAGTATTTGCGTTATACAGCCATTGCACTAGACAGCTATTTGTTGCCCAGAGTTCCTACTCATAACAGCGCTACATAGTGTAGAGCATCATTTTAAATGTGGGCAATGAGGCCTGCAGGTGGTCACGCCTCCAGCGCATGATTGTCCAGTTGGTTAAAGCACAAACTTGTAACCACTGGAGCTTGGGGCACTAAGAAATTACTTAGGCCACAAAGTTAGTAAGTGTCACAGTGGATATTTGGATATAGGTTTATTTAACTTGCCGTTCTGTCTGCCTAACTGTGACTTCCTAAATACTCTAACTAGTGTGGTGAACTTAAAGTAGTCAGGCATGGAAGGACTTTAAGGTCAAGAAGCATAGAAAATTAATTTGGAACATTTCAAGAAAGAAAAAAAAAGAAGGAAAGAAAAATGCAGACAAGAAAAAGGAAAAACAAAATAAAAACTCAACCAACTAAGCAAACAAGACCCCTCCCCCTCCAAACCACAGACTAAATCATCAAATGAGCAAACAAGCCCCTTGGAAGGGATAAAATGAGAATTGCTGTAAATGCTAGAAAGGAAGAAAGGAGAAGTGAGTGTCGGAAAGAGGAGGGAGAAACCAGGCTCCATTATTTGTCCTCAGTCATTCAGTCTAAGAAGAGAAGGGTAATTTCAGGGATGTTTCTGAGCCATAGGAGAACTCATGCCAGGATTATCAGGTTGCCCTGAAAGTAGTACACAATTTTAGTAATGTCTTTTGTAGGCAGCTCTGTCCCAAAGGATCCAAGGGAGAGTGAAGTCTCTGAATTGGATTTATGTTAGAACTAAAGACACACACACACACACACACACACACACACACACACACACACACACAGAGAGAGAGAGAGAGAGAGAGAGAGAGAGTAGCACTAGCTAACAAGGACATGTATATTTGCAGGAACACATAGATGAGTGGGGAATGAAATCTAGAAAAACCTGTTAGAGACCTGACTGCTGTATAAAACCATGCCAAGCTGAAAGGAGAAATGAGATATTACCTTACCTTGTCTCCTTCACATGTTTATTACTGTTGGTCATATGACAGAATAATTGGAATGACTTCGTGAAGAAGAAATCTTGGGTGAGGGGTATCAAGAGACACATGCAGAAGAAAGACAATGTTCCTAAGGATACAGTGTTAGGGGAACTGCTGGACCACAATCCAGAAAGCACTGAAAGCCAGCCAGTGGAGAAGGCCAAGTAGTCTTCTACAAGGTCCATTTCGTTAGAAAAAGCCAGCAAATGATTCAAAAGGTTGACCCCTATTTAAGTTTGTCCCATTATTGAAAAATGGCCCCAAACTGGACACTTTTTGCCCTTTTCAGATAGGATAGATGCAGGAAAGTTGTGAATGGCTTTTCAGTTTTAGGAAGTGTAGGCTAATGAGTGTCGAAGGATGAATCCCATGTGTATATTTCACTGTACCATGTGTAGACTAATATGACACAGGTGGTTGGGTCACATCATGGAAAAGGGTTAATGAATTCAAGGGGGATCTCAGCTTGTGATGAGGCAAAAACTCTCAGACTACTAAGGTATTTTTAAAAGTAAGGTCTGAAGGTATCTACCTTATTTCCTACCTTGAGGCTTTCATGGTAGTTTTCAAATGGGAAAATCAGTGTTCACAGAAATCAATGCCTGGACAGGACATAGGCCCTTCCCCCTCAGCCTACATTTCAACTATTTCTAGAAAGAAAGCAATCTACCATTTTTAGCAAGAGACTACTAAGGTCCTTCAGTTATATATTCTTATACTTCTTAATTTTACATATACACTATCCATTGAACTCCAATTAAAAAATTAATGGCATTACATCAAATAGTTCTAATGAGTACAAGGCATGGTTTCTATGGACCTCAAATACTTAAAGTATCTATTGTCCCTTTCCTCAAAGCTTTATGAAAACATTAACCTCATTTAATAGATGGAAAACTATGTCATAAAGATTTTAAGAGAGTTCTCCCCATTTATACCTTACGGTACTTGAAGAACTAAATAAAAAAAGAAGTAAAGACCTTCCAGATTCAGGGCTGTCTTCACTGGCACATTGCTTCCTCTTACCTCAGGTGAACATACCTTTTGGTTATGACTCAATTTGCCCTTTGTTTGCCAGTGAGTCATTTATCTTTTAATCTGTCGTTTTATCTCCTGGCCAGTGTCTTAACGCACCATACATTAGCTACTGTTGATAAAATTTCACTCTTCCCTTGAGTGCTGCTTGAGCAGACTGAGGGGTTTTTCATATTTTCAGGCATCCCAACTGAGGAGCACAGCTACTACCACTCAACTGTCATGGCTTTTCTCTTATCGGAGCTGTGCACATGAGGGGATCTCCATCACTCATTAAGACTTCAGGTGCTTGTTCAGTGTCAGAAGGAGGCTGAATACTTCGCTCATACCTCTCTGAGGTATGTCACCTCCTTTCGGTTCAGTTGTGCTTCTAGCACAGGTGTATGTGGGGTGTTTTGTACTTCTATCTTCACGAAACTAGTAACTCACTGGAAAGCATTTAGATTTCCCAAAACAAAATCTAGGAGTAATCATGGAGCAGGTATGATTTCTTGTGTTCTGTTTCTTATTATTTTTTACTTTCAAATTCATCTATTCCCAACACTTTGTTGCGTTTTTGTTTGTTTGTTTTGAGACAGGGTCTCTCCACATAGCCTTGACTGTTCTGGAACTCACTTTGCAGACCAGGCTGGCTTTGAACTAACAGAGAGATTTTTTCTTTTCCTTTTTTTTCCTGAATATTATTTGTGAACAAAAGCAACAGGATTGACATCAGATATGCAAGCTCACATATCTATTTTCAGCATTTGGGAAGCTGTGTATTCAAGGACAGCCCAGGCCATTGTAACTAGTTATGTTTCCTTCCATTGTGATTAAATATTTCAAAAGATTCAAGGAAGAAAGGATTTATTTCAGCTCACTATTTAAGAATACAATTCATTATGGGAGGGAGATTTTGGTGGCTCGGGTCTGAGGCAGCTGTTCACATTGAATCTGCCTCCAGGAAGCAGAGGATGCTGATTACTCAGATAGCATTCTCCTTTTTGTTCAGTCCTGGATCCAAGCAGAGGGAATGGTACCATCATCCTTTGAAGTAGGTCTTACCTACTCAGCTAACCTCTCAGGCATAATCAGAAGCTAACTTAATCTAAATAATCCCTTATAGATGAGCCTGAAGGCATGTCTCCCAGGTGATTCATGAAATAGCATGTCATCTATCTATCTATCTATCTATCTATCTATCTATCTATCTAGTGTGTGTGTGTGTTTGTGCATGGCACAAGAAATATTGGAGTGTTGGGAGGTCAGAGAATAACTTGCAGGAGTCACTTCTCTCCTTCCATCATGTGGGCCCTGGAAATCAAACTCAAGCCATTAGGCTTGGTGGTAGGTACTTTTATTTGCTGAGTTACCCCACAAGCCCTTATAATAGCATGTTTTAAGACATTATCTCACTCATATGTGGACTCTAAACAGAGTTGATTTCATAGAAACAAACATGGAGCAAGAATGGTGGTTAGGCAGGATGATTAAGAGTAAGGAGGAATGGAGCATACTGGCTGAAGGATGTTAATTAGATGGGACAAGTAACTTCAACAGACTTAAGTGTATGGCATTGTGAGTTCAGGTAATGACAACACACTGTGTTCTTCTTCTTCTTCTTCTTCTTCTTCTTCTTCTTCTTCTTCTTCTTCTTCTTCTTCTTCTTCTTCTTCTTCTTCT
>CAJQZJ010004763.1:8782895-8798198 GCA_907164525.1 Lophiomys imhausi
TCCCAAGCACTGGGATTAAAGGCATGTACCACCCCTGCCTGGCAACACTCAATGAGAATTGATATGTAAAAGTTCTAACCACAAAACATGCTCACTGTGTAGTAACATATTTGTATTCTTCTGTATCTGACCATTCCACAAAGTGTGCATACTTTAAAACATTGTGCTGCATATGGTCAGCATATATATATATATATATATATATATATATATACTATTTTCTTGTCAATTAAAAATAATATATCTTTTATTCATGTTTCCATCTGGTATTTTCTTTTGTAGTCTTACAGAAATATCACCTGTTTGTCTCCTAGATATATTTATCAAGAACATTTTATATTATCTTTATTACTCTACAGAGAAAGTATCTGCTGGATATTTTTAATAATATGCAAATTATCACAGGAAACAAAAGAGAAGTAGATTATTAAACTGATCTGATAGAATTCAGGAAAAAGGAAAGATAAGAATGGGTTTACAATGATTTTAGACTCTTTTGAGTCTTCACTTTCCTAGATTGAATTTAAGAGTCATGCTTTCAAGCTGGATGTTGGCTCTGAATTACAGGTGATGTTAACTTCTTACCTCCCCAACAATTTGTTACAGGTGACCTTTTATACTGTGAAAAATGCAGTGACTTAGCCTAAGTGCTTCTTCTGGCTAATCTTTTTCTTTAAACACCTTTCAGGAAGTTGGGAAAACTGGATAGGTTCATTATTTTCATACCCATCCTAAGATTATTTCACTGAAAATCTGCAAGCCAATCAGTGAGTTTGTCAAACTGGAAAGGATGTTTTTTGTTGGAGGCAGAAGTAGATGCCATGGGACTTTCTTTCTTTTTTTTTTTTAAACTTTTTTTGTTTATTTATTATGTATACAGTATTTGTTCTACATATATGCCCAGACAGATCTCAATGTAGATGGCTGTGAGCCACCATGTGGTTGCTGGGAATTGAACTCAGGACCTTGGGAAGAACAGCCAGTTCTTTCAGCCCACTCTGTTTTTGTTTTTGTTTTTAATTTCCAAACCAGCAGTCAAGATCTCACACAGGAGAGCATGGTTATAAGGAATAACCCAAAAAGGAGCTTGTCCCAGAACTTTAGCAATCATGTGGAACATGAAGGATGAGAGATTGGCCAGGATACAGGGACTTCAGTCAGGGCCACTAGTTGGAGGCAGAAGTAGATGCCATGGGACTTTCTTTCTTTTTTTTTTTTTTAAACTTTTTTTTGTTTATTTATTATGTATACAGTATTTGCTCTACATACATGCCCAGGCAGATCTCAATGTAGATGGCTGTGAGCCACCATGTGGTTGTTGGGAATTGAACTCAGGACCTTGGGAAGAACAGCCAGTGCTCTTAACCTCTGAGCCACCTCTCCAGCCCAGCCATGGGACTTTCTAATTAGCCACTCTCTCCACCTCCATCACCATGTATAAGAGGCTTGCTGCTCAGCAACAGCCTGTTTATGAATGTTGTTTGTTGGTAGGGCATGCCTGAAATATAAAAAGATGAGTGGAGCTGAAGGGCAAAGAGAAAATAAAAGTCAGCCTCTCTCTTTCTCTTACCTGTGTGAATCACAATAACATAACTTTGACAAAAGATGAATGAGTTGCTGATCTGGTTAACATTTATTAATTTTAATTAACTCATCTCTGATTTCCTACATCAGAATGTAAGCAAATACTTGAAAACAGGGAAACTGATATAAATCAAAACTTAATTTTATTTAAAGATTTATTTATTTTTATTCTATGTGTATTGGTGTTTGGCCTGAATGTATAGGTGTGCACCATGTGTGTGGCTGGTGCCCATGAACATCAAAGAGGATGTCAGGTTCTCTGGAACTGGAGCTACAGACGATTGTGAGCTACCATGTGTGTGCTTAGGCAATGAACCCAGCTCTTCTGCAAGATCAGCCAGTGCTCTTTCTTTATTTTTTTAATGTTTATTTATTACTTCAAGTTACATCTCCATCACGGAGCCCTCTTTCTACTCCTCTCGTTCCCACCCTCCCACCCTCTACCCCCATCCCTTCCATCCCACTCCTCTGGAGTGGAGTGTCCCTACATATCAGTCCCCCCACCAGTTCAGCAGTCATATGAAGGCCAAGAGCCTCCTCATACACTGGGGGCCTGCATGCAACCAGTGTTCTTAACTTCTCAGCATCTCTCAAGCCCCCAAATCCAAACCTTTAAATGAAAGACGACACAGGCCTTGAAGCTAGAGGGGACTGTGACATAAGAGTTAAATTAGGCTTCAGTCAGCAAGCATTGCTATTGAACTGAATAACACCTCAGTGTTCCCGAAGTGGTTGTGATTGTTACCACTATTTGGAGAAAATTTTGAGGTTACCATTTTTATCATATTTTGAAAATATTTTAGCTAATATATCCATAAAATAGAAATACATTGTAGTCTTGTAGTGGAATGTTTGCGTCATGCCATGAGTTTGACCCCCACCCTGCAAGACAAAGGTGCTAACATAAGCATAAATACACACATGTGGAGTTGAGTTGAAACATTCCGGAAAGTTAAGTCAAGGCTATCTATCAGACTCAGAAGTGAAATGGTTACATCTCGTTTTGTTTCACAGCAGGGTTTGTTTCATTTAACTTTTCGCCCATTTCAGTAAAAAAAAAAAAAAAAAGGAAGCTTAAAATAGTCACATTGTTATTAATGTGTTCTCTCTGTCTAGGCCTGTTATTCTCTCTCTTTTTTCTATGTAATCCTCACAATAGGAGGTCTATGTGAATTATTATGATTTTAAAAAGGACACCCAAAAAAGTGTGTACAAATATTTATATATATACACATATATTATATATTAACATTTCCCTTATGTTCTATCTGCTTATAATTTTAACAACAAAAACTAAGAATAGGAATTGAATTATTGCTTAATAATCTAAATGGGGACAGCTCTCCAACTCATATAGACTCATATAGAGAATTCATACAAATTCCTTCAAAATTCTAATATTTTAAAGAGTAAAGATGATGCCTCACTCCCCAATGAGTTTATGCAATTCCTGTCTAAAATTCAGGGCAAAATTTAGCTGTGCAGGATGCCATATAAAAGAAGGCTGAAAATGTGATACTAGCACTTAACATTTTTGCAAAAGCATTCAATTGACTGTTGAGTTTTAGAGGAGCCCAGGAAACCAGCTCCGATCCTATCTGCCTCTTCTGTTCCTAATCTCTTCATTCATAGAGACAATTTTCCTATAATTGTGGTAGCTAGTTAGAATATATTTAATGAAGGATTGACTTTTAATTTAAATAAAAGTAAAGTCCCCATGGTAAGATTCTTATAGCAAGGGTTATGAGGAGCCTTCTGTTTTTCCTTCCCAAGAATACCTTGGCATAGTTACACATAATTAATAAAATATACTGCATTATCTGAATCTGAGGCTGACTCTTCTTTGGAGTAGTGTTGGCAAGAGTTAATGAAACTTGTCTGAGGCCAATTAAAAAACAGCTCCACCAAGATGATATGGTCTTGATAGTTGTAAAATGATAGACTGAAATATTTTTAGATGAGATATGGTGTATCAGTCTCAATCACAAGATCACTAGATTGTTTTGGCCTGGAAAAGTAAAAAAATTCTCCTCTCTCTCTCTCTCTCTCTCTCTCTCTATCTATCTCCCCCCACCCCGTGTGTGTGTGTGTGTGTGTGTGTGTGTCTGTGTGTCTGTGTGTGTGCACCACAGAATTCATATGGAGGTCAGAGGGTAATCATCATTAGTTGATTCTCTGCTTTCACTGTGTAGGTTCTGGGAATGGAATGCAGACTGTATGACTTGACAGCAAGTACTTTTGCATTCCGAGCCATCTCACCAGCCCCTAGTCAAAATCTGGTTCCCAACATCCACATGGTGGCTCACAACCATCTACAACTCACATAACTGGAAGGCTAGTTTAGGCAACATCTTGCTATGAATAGTTTGTGTTTGATCAAGAAACAACCATAAGTGACAAGTTCTTTTCCTGGAAGGGCTGCTATTGAGAGGGAAAAGAAAGGCCCAGGGAAACAGGTGAGAAGTGAACTTCAAACATTTTGTAACTTGCTTTGAGGTCAGATCTGATTACCTTCCACTGGGCAAGGCAAAGAAGGAATGAGCACAGGCCAGCGGCAGATGTTCAACAGGCACCTTCTTGAGTTGAGTCTTCATTGTTCCCTGTAGAATTTTCCAGTCTTGTGGTTTTCCCATTTTTCCATATGAGTATATAGGTTCTAGAAAGTTTTCTGTGTGTGTGCACACTTGGGTATGTGGTGTATGAGTGTGTATGTGCTTGTGTGTGTGTGTATGCATACACAGGTGTGCATGTGGAGGGTGAAGGTTAGTATTGGAGATCTTTCTCAATCATTTTTCACTTTTTTATTATGTATTTTTTTATGCAGAGTCCTTCAATGAACCTGGAGCTTCCTGCTTCTGTAAGCTGGTGGTAAGTTTCAGAGATCTTCCTGTCTTGGCCTCCCCTGTGCTAGAATCACAAGTGTGACCCTCATTCCTGGCTTTTTACATAGATGCTGGGGATGGAACAGGAAGTCAAACCTTGGGATGTGTGTATGCTAGGTAAGGACTGTACCACGAACTTACATCCTCAGCCATGTCCTCACAGAGTCAGTATTGATCTCAGCTGGAACTGAAACCAGAATTCACACATTTTCCATTTTGCCATGCTGGTTCCCTAGCAGAGTTCAACATCCAATATGCATTGAGAGGCCATGAGCTTCTAGCAGACATCTCAGCTTCCATTAGTTATGCTGTGGCTCTAACTTCCTCCTTTTCACTTTCCCCCTTTTTGATAGACTACTCTGTACGTACAAAATGGCTCAGTGTTGCTGGGCTTGTTCTTAGCACCATGCGAGGTTTTGAGGATTAATGTTTTAGTTAATGCAATGGAGTGGTTTACTCATGGACATATTGAGGCCTCCTACTTTCGAAGGAATAAGAGAGCATTCAGCAGTGTTTGCAGAGTGAAATACTGGCTGTGATAACATTTTTGTCTGTTTTCTAACTATGCAGATGCTGGCCTTTAAAATATGCATGGAATTTTCTGTAGACCCATGATGCCAAAGTTGGAAGGGCACTGAAGAAACTTCTGAGAAGGTCGGGTTTGTAGATAAGAGGCCTTGAAGGGATCAATGAGTCACCCAACATCAGAAGGAGCCTGCTGTGCTTTGTGGGCTCCTTCCTAGGGATTACAGCGTAGTCTCTGTCTCTGTCTTGAAGGGGTCAGGGCTCTAAGACAGTACTGCTCCCTTACATATATCCTGTTCCCTTGTTTGCTTCTAACGGGATGTTCTGGGAAGAATGGTAGCCTCCCAAAGCCCTGGGAGTGTCAACATATATGAACGAGAATTTTTCCAGATGTAATGAAATTCAGGTTTGTAAGATAAAAATAGCATCTTGGGTTATTTGGGTGAGCCCTGACTTCAGTGACAAGTGTCTTTAGTACCAAAAGGCAGAGGAGACATGAGACTTATTAGAGAAGGTGATGGGAAGACAGAAACAGTGCTTGGAGGATGTGTTGCTGTGAAACAAGGATGAGAAGTAATCATTCCAGAGGCTGGATGGGAGAGATCCTCCCCTAGAGCCTCTAGGAGTGGGGTCTGCTAACATCTGGATTTCTGACATCTGGTCTCCAAATATTTGATAGAATACATTTCTGTTGTTCAAGTAGCCAGACATATGATCACTTCTTACAGCAGCCACGGACATTGGCATCTCATGGAAAAGGGAGAGCACAGAATCTACACCCTTTGATCATTTCTAATTTCATAGCATTTCTGTAGTTGAAGAGCTTCAGGGGTACACACAAAGGTTTTGGTTATGATCGTTAGAAAAATGACCTTTTAGCAAGTAACAGGGATTGAACAACAGCAACAAAAGTCACCTAAAGGAAGATGTGAGTACATCCTGTCAGCTAAAAGGAAATGAAGGAGATGAAAGAGAGGCAGAGTGTCCCTGTTTTGTGCCCACACTTTCCCCGCAGCCTCCTCTCTGAGCTGCCTCAGCCAGCACACCAGAGAACACTCTTGCCTTTCTTCTAACCTCCTCTAAGCTCTGACTCATTCCCTTGGGCTCTTAGTGCTCAGTCCCCTGCCTTCAAATTAATATATAGCAAGGAGATAAATGATGATTGTAACTCAATGTTACCCTGCGTTAGCGGGACGCAGATCTTTCACCTGAGGGAGAAAAGAAGGCCAGTGAGGGTTTGTACGGCTTCTTTACTAATCGAAGGGACATTTTGACAGAAATAGTCTTGCTCTTCTCACTGTGCCAGGTCAAGGCCAAGCCAGTTTGTGAGCATCCCTGTGTACAAGTGTTTTGCCATGGCCCCAGATGTATGAAGAGTAGTAACCAAGTATAGAAAAACTTAGTTCATTTCCCTAGGTGTAGCTTTTCTCCCGAATTTCTGACAGTGAGAAAATACTACTTGCTTCCTTGTGAGCTTCCTACTTGGATACAGTTTTCTTTTCTTCATTGAAATACTTCACCTTTCTATGCCTGAGTTTCCTCAGATATACAATAGATACAATAATGGTGTTTCCATCACAAGCTTGATGTGAGATTAAAAGAGTGAATCTGAAAGAACTTTCAGGGCAGTGCCTGGTGCACATTGAGACTCCTATAAATGTTAGCCATCGTTGTTTATTAGAATGAAACTGCTTCTCTGCTTGTGTCTATGGGCTCTATGAGAACAGGTCATTCCGAGGGCCGCTAAACCTTATGGATCTTTCTCTGCACCTCATTGACTTGCTTGGCAGAGATGGCCATCCTTCTGATTTAGTTGATTGGGGAATTTTTTGAAAATCCTTCAGCCTAGTTTGGATCAGAAATAAAATTTCTAGTTTTCCTTTAATTCAAAAAAGAAAACATATTTCTGTGGCTGTAGAGATGACTCAGAGGTTAAGAGCATTGGCTGTTCTTCCAGAGGATCCAGGTTCAATTCCCAGCACCCACATGGCAGCCCACAACCATCTGTAACTTCAGCCTCAGGTGACTCAAATGTCTTTTTCTGTTTTTTTTCAGGGACCAGGCATGCACATGGTGCACAGACGTACATGGAGGCAAAAAAAAAAAAAAAAAAAAAAAAAAACAACCAAAAAACCCATAACAGATAAAACAAATTAAAATTAACTTTAGGAAAAAACTGCATAACATTTGTGCATGTGTAAGATTTAGGTTGTGACTATGTGTGTGTGTGTGTAAGTGTGCATGTGTGTGTGTAAATCTGTGTGCATATATACACAGAGTAAAGGATCAGGTCAGAGTAATTAACATATCTATTATCTTAATTAGGGATACTATTGCTATAATCAAACACCATGACCAAAGCAACTGGAGGAAAGGGTTTCTTTTGCTTACATTTCCACATAACTGTTCCTCATCAAAGGAAGTCAAGACAGGAAGTCAAACAGAGCAGGAACCTCGAGACAGGAGCTGATGCAGAGGCCATGGAGGGGTGCTGATTACTGGCTTGCTCTCCATGGCTTGCTCAGCTTGCTTTCTTAAGAACCCAGGACCACCAGCCCAGGGGTGGCTTTAGAAGTAATTAATTAAATTGTTTACCAGTATTTAGATTGTCATTAATTGGCTGTCAGCTGTTAATCTTTCACCAGCCATTATAAATGAGCACACAGACACCACATGCATTTTAACAAGACAGCCTGGATTGAGCAATTTTAGCCCATCTAAGCTATCTCTTGATTCTGTTTCCCAAATATGACCCCACATATACAAGGTACCCTTGGACTGTTATTCTCCATGCTAGGCTGATGTTTCAGGCCACATGGAATGGCATTCTTTTTTCTACCCCATGGCATGTGTCCTCCTTCCTGCTCTTTGCTGCATGTCTTCAAGGCTTCTTCTACCCATCTACTGGAGGGTTCTTCTTCTGGCTACTCTAGGCTTCTGAAGCCCACAACCTCAGTCTTGCCTACCTCTGTCTGCCCAATCTCAGGCCTCAGCATTTATTTAACCAATCAGAGACAACACAAGTAACAGACAGCAAGCAGGACCAATGAATTAACATTTAGAATGCATAACACCACCCCATCAGGTGGCAACACCAACAATGGACTGGGCCTTCCTGCATCAGTCACTAATTAAGAAAGTGCCCTACAGGCTTGCTTGGCTACAACCCCATTTTATGGAGGCATTTTCTCAATTCCTTCCTCTCAGATGACTCTATCTTGTGTCAAGTTGACATAAAACTTGTCAGTACAGATGTAGATACTTTGTGTTGGGAACATTCAAACATCTTTCCTGGTAGCTGTTCTGAAATACTTGCTTCATTGTTGACTAAAGATCCTGACTTCCTTCTGCCTCTGATGAAGTAGGTGGACAAACTTGTTCTCATATTTCTTTTAAAGTGAATCATCTGTGGGAGGCCCCACTGTCACTCCTTTAGTCCCTGTTCCTACCTCTGTAGCTGCAGGAGGGAAGCCTGTTATCCTGCTAGGCTGTTGAATATTATAAGTGAGCCCTCCTACCCTGCTGTTTCCTATACCTGTCATCCAACCTTTCTCCACTTCTCCTTCCTTATACCTGACCCTGATAACCACTATTATTAAGTTTCTGACTTTAGTCTTTTGCTAGCCCCTTGTTTCATCTTCTTGTTGATTCTGTGCTCTGAGAACCATCAGCATCGTTGTTACTATTGGGTAGAACTTCAGCCATGGTAGAGGGAGTCTTGTTTGAGGAACAAAACCCTATGTCTAAGTGGGTGGAATGGAGGGTTGAGGATCCAGGTTCCCTTTCCTCTAATGTGCCACTTAAGATATATGTCCTTGAAAGGAGCCTTTAAAGATATACCAAGAATGCCCTGCTGTGTAAATGAGCAAGGCTGTACAGTACAGGGATCACAAACAGAAAATTTTTATTCCTGAGCAAGCAAAATGAAAAGTCAGCAAACAAATAGAAGAATCAAGATAAAGACCCAAAAGATGAAACAGAAACTTGAACTATATAACAATGAACATAAAACCAAATCCTCTCAACACCTGGCGATTATATTGGCCCCGTGGTGAGTCAGGGTGACAAAATACTCCTAGAAACAAGCGGGAAGCATTTCTGCAATCATAGAAATCATGTTTTCCAGCATGCATACAATGCACTGTTCAACATGCTCTACCACGTTTTCTTGTGTGTTTCTATACTAATCATGTGGTACTTGCACTTGATACTGCTTATCTGATTACCAACCTGGGGAAAAGGATTAGCCTAAGGTTGGAACCACCAACGGTGGCAGTTCAAGTTAGCACACAGTGATTTTGATCACTGTAGGTGTGACACTTGAGTTACTTAAAAAAAAATATCTTGCGTGCAATGAATCTAACTTCTAAATTATGACAGAGAAAAAAAAATCCATGGTCTACCATTTTGGAAACATAAACGTTCTTCCATTACTTCCTGGACTCAAAGTATTTCCCTTTCTAGGGCTGTGGGTGGGAGACTGGGATTGCTGAATTGAATGAATAATTCAGAATAGGATCATGTATCTCAAACGAAAGCCAAAGGTACAATAAAGGATGATTTCACTCATAAAGATGAAAGATAGCTGCTTAGGATCAGAATGAGTTAAGGCTTAAAATGAGCTCATTATCTTATGTGTTAGAACAAAAACAATCCCTGAGTGAGGGTTGATAAGAAAAGTGAACATGTGTGGCTGGCGAGATGGCTCCAAGTGTAAAGGCACTAACTCTGCAAGCTTGATGATAGACATTTGATCTCTGGAGTCCACATAAAAGTGGAAGGAGAAAATGGACTCCTTGAAGTTGTCCTGTGAACTCCATATGCATTCTCCCCTGCCACACACATTCACCACACACACACACACTCACACACACATTCACCACATATACACACACACACTCACCACATATACAGACACACACACACTCACCATACACACACCACACACACATTTACCACACACTCACACACACACACTCACTACATATACAGACACACATACTCACACACACACACACACATTCACACACACATTCACCATGCACACATACACATTCACCACATACACACACATTACACACACTCATCACACATCCACCACACACACACATTACACACTCACACACACATTCACCACAGACACACACATACCAGACACGTACCCCCACACATTCAACCCCCACATGCACAAACACCGCAAAGATAAACAAGCAATTTTAAAAGTTACAAAGGACAGTTTAGGAAGCCATGGCCACTTTTGTCCTCACTGGAACATGCTCTGGCCATCAGTGAATGTCCATAGTGGTGCTCACCTAAGAATGTGCTTTCCTCCCTTACATTTTGTTAACTGACGTCATCTTCCTAGTTTCTTAGGGTGAAGTTCTGAAGAGTTCTGTGTGCATTCAGTTCTGTATTCTTGGTATCTGCCCAGGGACTTTTGAATCTACTTTTGCTATAGCTAAGTAGTTTACCTTGGATGGAGTCTTTTTTTTTTTTTTTTTTTTTAGGTTTGGCTTTGTTTTCTGCCTGCTGCTTAAACTGTCTTACTTGAATTTTTTTTAATTTTATGCATGTGGGTGTTTTGCTTGTATAAATGTCTGTACACCACGTTTAAGCCTGATGCACTTTGAGGCCAGAAGAAGGCATCAGATCTCCTGGAACTGCAATTACAGATGGCTGTGAGCTGACATGTTGGCGCTGGGAATTGAATCCAGTGCTGTTAACCACTGAGCCATTTCTCCAGCCCGTGCTCAAGCTGTCTTAATGGAGATTATTTTCTGGCCATATTCCCACACAGTCTATTTCCTGGACTACAGTTTCCTCCCTGTGTGATTTATACTATGTTAAATAACATTTCTGGACTACATTCTGGTGTGCAGTGAGTATGAGCGTTGACGTTAGAAGACTCCCTGAAGCCTTTCCCTGTCCCATTAGTTCATTCACTCTGGTTGTCCCCGGTTACTACCTCCATTGGGCATGAGTTGGTTGGTGGTTGTTTTCTTTTCACTATCTGCTAATTTGGGGCTGCTCCATTTCTGGCAAAATGGAAGGAAGCTGCTGCCACTTCCATTTCTGCCCCGCCTATGTTTTTCCTTCTGGATGTGACCCCTTGTTTGGATCTTGTCCTCTCTCTTGTGTGGTACCTTTATTTACACGATCTTGGTAGAAACCCTTATAAAAATAATTGAAGATTGTCTCAATAAAAGAGTAACAATGTACGGAATTGGGAAGACTGTTGTAACAGTCAATAATTGTTGTAACATTTAAACTGATGTAGTTGGGGGAGATGCCACAGAAGTCTATGGAAACCAAATAAACAGATGGTGCGGAGGATAGAATAAGAATAAGCAGTTATTGAAAAGTTCCTTTAAATTAGAATAACTGCAGGTTTTCTGCAGGCTTTGAATTTTTATTCAACAATGAAAGATTTTAATTCTTTTATACAATGCTAAGATATGTTTTTACAATTTTAGGTCAGAGATATTTTGTACTTCATAGTGTTTTCCAGTTCTTCATTAATAATAAAATTCTTGAGTTTTAGATGGGCAAATGTCTTCCTAAAATGTAGTCTATAGTTCCCAGCATCCTTTGCAGCTAGGCTTGCCCTACAATGAAATTCCAGTAGCTGGGATGTAAAGGGCAATGATGAGAAACATTTCCATGAAGTTTTCTTAAAGGAAAAAAAAATCTCTTTTTTCTTATCTTTTAAATTTCAAGGTAAAGGAATAGAAATCATCTGCATGCGAATAAGATAGATGCTATTTGAGTCCCTTTTTTGACAACATAAGTCATAAAGCTGATAATTTAAATATAGCCTAGTGAACTTGTCTTGTGAAAAGAAAATTTAAAACTTATTATCATCTGGAAAAATCTCATTTCCCCCAGAGCATATTTGTTTAATTGGGACAAACCACTAATCCTATTCAAAGAACCAATCCTATTACCATACCTGAAAATTCACGCTCTTCATATGTAGATGAAGTTTTCCTTTGAAAATCGATCAAATGATGCTCATGAATTCAAATCAAATTACCAGCTTTGGTTTACAAGGGCTGTTCTCCTAGGCAGATGGATGAGGTGCCCCATTCTCAGGGAGAGTGCAGCCTCTGTAATAACAAGGGACACCATCCATCATTTTGCAGAATGGCAAACACTGCATCGAAAACAGCCACTAAATAAACAGTACATCTGAGTGTTGACTTGCTAACGGGAGCACCCTGAACTGATTTCCTACCTATCGATTACTATGAATAAGCAGTGTGAATAAGCCTTAGTCAGGTGACAATGCAGTGTGTGTGAGAGAGAAAAAGAGCTTGATTTCTAAATATATTCTTCATTTTCTTAAACTTTTATTAGCTTATTCTGTTACTTAGGGAGCATTTGGCTTATAAGCACACTGAAGGGTAAAGAAGTAACCCTCATTCACATATCAGCTGGGAGAACTTGGATCGTGATGCCCCTCCTTTACCTCCTCTTCTTCCTTCTAGATTCTTGTAATAGCTTCTTTGTGTAGTTAAGAATATGGCACACAGCTCTCCACATGACACTGAATAGCCTTGGGGCCACCTGAAGCTTGCCTGTCTTGCATTATAACTGTAAAATGAAATAATTGATGAAGATGGTAAGACCCTTAGGTGAAGCTGGAAGTCTGATGATTTCTTATGAAGATTATAATTTCAATAGAAGTGACTCTTAGGAATAGTAGCCTGAGGTGATGAACCTTTTTCTTTTTTTTTTTTTTAAATATAGAGTCATTTATTGTAAAGCATAGTTTTCCTCTTTTTAAAAAATATTATTGTTACATATATACATACATATAAATTTATAAATACAAGCTACTGAGTCCCTATATTGTTGTTCGCCTGTACATATATATATATAATTAAAAAATATATATTTTAGGGTTGACCAGTTGGCTGGATAATCAATTAGGGAGGTTATTCCTGGGGAAGCCTAATGAAATCTCAACAACATGGCTGCCTAAACAGACCTGAACAGCACCAGTTAATGCAGACAAAGGACTTGATGTGGACAGAGGAAAGCTCACAAAGCTCTGCCCCTAGATGAAGGTACACATTTTTTTTTTTGGTATGTATTTATTGGCTTAAATTTTTCATCATGCAATACATTTTGGGCATATTCTTTCTTATCACATAACTTCTCCCAGGTCTCTGAGATCTCACCTACCCAACTTCATGTTCTTCATCTCTTTAAAAAAAAAAAACCGGGGCTGGAGAGATGGCTCAGCGGTTAAGAGCACTGGCTGCTCTTCAAGAGGTCATGAGTTCAATTCCCAGCAACCACATGGTGGCTCACAACCATCCATAATGAAACCCGGTGCCCTCTTCTGGTCTGTAGATATACCTGCAGACAGAACACTGTATACATAATAAATAAATAAATCTTTAAAAAAAAAAAAAAAACCCTCAGACCAAGCCAAACCAAACCAAAATCCCCCAAAACACACAAAAAACATGGAAGGAGCCTGCCTTGGGTTGGCCAATTACTCCTGAGTGTGGGGCCTGCCCTGGAGTGTGGTTGATATAACCAGCATTACTCCATCATAGAAAACTGATTCTCTCTCTCTCTCTCTCTCTCTCTCTCTCTCTCTCTCTCTCTCTCAGCAGGTACCATTTGCAAACATCTTCCTGGTTAGGAGCAGGGCTTTGTACCCACTTCTGCTTCTCAGATCTGGGATTTTCTACCTTGAACTTATGCGGGTCTCATGCCATCTCTGTGAGCTCCTATGTGTATCAGTCTTGTGTGTCTAGTTGATGCTGTTTTCTTGGAGTCATCCAGCCTCTCTGTCTCTTACAAGCTTTCTGCATCTCCAAAGATTCTTGAACCTTGAGGGGAGGGAGTGTGATAAAGACATCCCATTCAGGACTGAGTGCTCCAAAGCCTCTTACTCTCTCTAGTTGTGGGCCTCTGTGTTAATTACCATATATTGCAAGAAGAAACTTCTTTGATGAGGGTTGAGCAATGCACTTAGCTATGGGTATAGCAATTGTACAGCAATATGTTATTAGGAATCATTTTATTGCTATGTTCCTTTAGTAGAATAATAACAGTAGGTTTTCCCCTAGGTCCTATAACGTGTGTGAGTTTCTCATTTTGGCCTCATTAGCAGTCAGATATGGGTTCCAACTCATGGAGTGGGATTTAAATCCAATCAAATAGCACACACATGTTTTAAAAAAGCTGTATGCCATACCTAACTTGTCAACTGTCATTAGAAAAAAAAAGTGCGGTGTAACAACTTGTATAGTGAGAAATAAAGATTATGCTTCTTTACTGATATTTGCAGTTCATATAATCTGTAGATTACTTAAATTAAATGTTAAAGTAAATTTTGCTTATACAATGCATCTCCTCAGAATTTGGATGGGAGGACTCAAGGCTAAAGGAAAGTCATGAGCCCTAAACACTACTGCCCCCCCATCTTCTGAAAGGAACCCAAAAAAAGACCATTCAGATACATATAGGGCACACACCTTAGAGGATTGTTTATTGTACACATTCTTTATTAATAACTTCACAGGAGGCTCAAAAGCACATTCTCCCATGCTAAAAATTATATTAATTTGAATCTTTACTTGCACAAGTCTTGAATAATTCTTTGTTTTAAGTTTGTTCTGATTAACCTCTAATTCCATTAGCAATTAAGCCTCAGTGGGGCACAACTTGTAGCACCATTTGGAAGTAATTTGTAGAGACCTGCTGTTTCCAAGCAGATCACTAATGGACGTACAAGATGGAGGGCATGAATGCCTCTGAAGTCAGCAATGCCCAGGTGAAAATGCCGCATTGATGAGACTAAACTTGCCCTGGCCATTCTTTTTCCTGCCAATCTGGGGGCTGGAGATGCTCAGGCTGGATTCACAAGATCTGAAGTTGGGTGTGTGGGAGCTACTGTCCTGAGGCTATAGGGCATGGGACACTGGGATGGAACAGGAAGAAAAGAACTGTTAAGGGCACCAGCTTAGGAAGCTGGCAGAACTGGAGAAAACTGATGGGTGTGGAGCAGACAGCTGGCGAAACCAAATGAGCAGGTTTGGGAGGCAGGGGCTCATTTGCAGACTTTTAGAGGCATGTGTGGCTTGTAGCTGAAGTTGCTCCAGAGTTACCCTTTCCTGTCAAGCAGGACTTCACTGTGCTTGGTTTCCTGTGGCCCCACTCTTTTGTCCCTGATTTGTCCACAAAGCCTGGGAGGAATGCAAATCCTGCAATCCTGTTCATGGCCATCCCCTTTTGTTTTGGCATAAAAGCATGCAAAAAGATCTGGCAAGTTTTTACACTCAAACTATAAGAC
>CAJQZJ010004763.1:8808198-8823696 GCA_907164525.1 Lophiomys imhausi
CTTGCACCAACTGCAGACAGACTGCTGTCCAAAAAGGACAAAACTTGGTAGCAGGGAAGTCGACAGCCTAACTCTGCCAAGACAGGGTAGGTAAGTCCTTCATAATCCCTGCTCTACAACAAATGTCTGTCAGAGAAACAGGACCCAAAGGCTGAAGATTGATGCTGGAATGTATGGAGAGAAAATGGGAACTGTCCAGGCAGTTACTGGTATGTTCTTTCTTAGTTTTGGAAGCTGCAGGCTCTGCACTTCCTATATAAGCAAATATATTTATCCCTCTCAGGTCTCTGAGGTGGTTGAAGAATAGACAGATAGAATCTTATAGTTAAATTTTGAACTGTTTAGGAATCAAGAGGGTGTTCTAGATCTAAGAAGATACTCTTAAAAGTGTGTTGAAAGATAGTATGAATGTTGAGTCACATATAGACCTTTAAACTCATGGAGTTGGGTAGATAGTAGAAGGTTAAAGTCAGGGGCCAAATAGGTATAAACTGAACATTGGGAAGGTATACTGGGCCAATTTAATCTCATAAATGTGGCATAATTATATCTATTGTTTTGTATAATACTTACTGTTATAAGAGAAGGAACCAGCTGTTGGACTGAAAGGGGAAACCTCTGGAGGGAAGAGGGTGGAAGGGCAGATTGGGAAGGGGGAATAGGGAGGGGTTTGTTACTGAGATGTAACTTGAAGAAAAAAAAATAAAGTATTTATAAAAAAAAAAAAAGAACTGTCTTCTATCAGATGACTGCAACGTCTACAAGTTATATCATTCTATCAAGTGAATCTAGAATTTATATCAGTGTTATTATATCTAGGCCCAAAACAATAACATGATAAATTGTACAATGAAAGGGCCAGAAAGAGAGGAGAGAGTAAGGAAAACTTGTATTTTATTGCATTTATTTATAGTGTGTGTGTGTGTGTGTGTGTGTGTGTGTGTGTGTGTGTGTGTGTTGAGGTCAGAGGAGAACCTGAGGGAATTGGTTCTCTCTACCCGCCATGTGAGTACCAGGGACTGAACTCAGATAGTCAGGCTTGGTGGCTAGTGTCTTTTCCCACAGGGACATCTCACCAACCCTGTAGTTTAAAGTTGCAGCCATGGTCTCCCATGACTTATTTAAACAAATCTTCATAACTTAAATAATATATTAAATAACCATATGCATTTTGAACTTAAACTGGAATAGTTCTCCATTTAAAGGTAAGACCAAAAAATGTACACTATTCAGAATTAGTTTTAGCTTCAAAGGGGAAAAGAACCCTTTAAAGTAAAAATGATGACAATGCAAAAATGATTTTTTTTGTTGTTGTCTCAAATAAAAGCAGTGTCGAAGGAAGAAGAACAAAATGGGCCCCCAGAAGGCTCCAACAGGGGTGCAGACCCCTGTCCTACTGCCTCACTATTTGTCCAGAGACTGAAGCTTCTTCTAAGTCACAGTAGTGAATTGTGTCTGATGTGGCTCTCTGCTGAGGACTGAGATTCTCACAGCCTCCCCTGAAACTGGATGTAAAAGCTCTTCCAGCAAAGGGGAACAGACATGCTGAGGGTGGCCATCCCTTGATGATCTCCAGACCCGGCTTTCTGTTCCTTAGCATTTTGGTTCTGGATAGACAGTGATACTTTGAGTGGCCTTGGGAGCCACACACACAGCCCAGAGAATCCCAAGAGCCTGAGTTCTTGTAGTGACTGGAGGGAAACTAACTTATCCCTTAGAACCCTTGCTTTGACCTGTTATGCAAGAGAGTAACAATGTTTTCCAAGTTACAAAGTCTAGATTCTCTTTGTTGTAGCAACTTAGCCTGCTTTGATAAGGTATGTCTTCCATTTTCATAGTCACTTCAGTGTACAAGCCAGAGACTTGAGCCATTGTGAGTCAGAGCCCCAGTTGGATCTGTGCTTTCAGACGAGAAGGAGAAAGGAGGGTAAGATCCCAGAACGAGCTAGCATATGGTCCACTTAACTTCTCTTCGAGCGGACTTTGTCACGTGAACTGAGAGGAGTCTGGGGAGTGAAATGCTTTATTTTGGGGAGCAATACACTCAGTACAAAAATTAGAATTCTCCTCCCCAAAAAGGATGTTATCAAAGATGATCAGCGCCCAGACTATCTATCACAAATGGTCTTTTAATTTTGTTTAGTTTTTCAATGAAAAGGTAAAAGGTAAATCATTTCTAGCGACAGCCTTAATCATCTGACCAAAAAATGTAATAATGAGAAATATAGCTATCTTTCTTATTAAAAATTACATCCTTCACCACCCCACCCCCTGTGTGTGTGTGTGTGTGTGTGTGTGTGTTTGCTCGTGCATGTGCCCTTGTGAGAAGGCCACTGTAGGGATTGGCAGTTGTGATACAGCCGCTAAGGCCCGTGCTCTCGAATGCTGCCCTGTGCAAAGGGAAATGCAGTTCTTCTAGGATTCGATGTCATCTTTTTCCCAGAGCTGGAGATGTTACAGATGTTGCTTCTTCCCCATGGGAGTCAGCCTGCCAGGGGATCTCACTCAGCTGATGAAATACGATTCCACATGGCTGCGTGCGGTGCTACACTGTGCAGCAGTTTCTCCTGGAGGTGCTCTCATTTCTTTGGCGATTTATATTGTTAAACCCTCAAGCAAACTCAGCTTAGGGATTTTCTGACTGGCTTCCAGACCCATATTTAATGTTGCCTTATACAAGATGTTTGACAGCGCCTTCAGTGTAATATAACTACTGGATGGTATGTGTACATGCTCTGGACAGCAGTGCGGACTTCAGACTTCTTGTCACATGGAATGTCTTTTGTGCCCTTTGATGGGAATATTATTAATCCAAATGAATTACATGCATACATTCAATGCCATTTTAATTGAAGCCAGGTACAATTCATTTGAACCTTGGATTTAATGCTCCTCTCTTTTATTAATGTGGTGACTGCTTAGGATAGGCACATGAGAGAGAGCTGGAGAGTTGAGAAATGTGCTCAGAAAGATCACTTTTATTTTCTCATATCTCAAGTATTAAAGTGATGTAGTATTCTGGCTATACCAAAGGCTACATGAATTCTTAGCAGAGGACAGGGACCATTCATTTCTCCTGGACTGACATCTTCCTGTCAAATAGACAGTGTGTCTTTCGTTCACAAATCAGTTCTCGCCCTTGTATTAAGGTGAGAGCAAGGGCTTAAAAATATCAGTTGTATATTCATTTAGAGGCGGGTCACCTCACAGCAGACCCTTTGACAGCCATTTTGAGCTCTGAGGTTCTCGCTCTCAGAGGTGTGGGCTGATGATGGTGCCTCACAGTGGGAGTGTAGTTCAGACTGGGCAAGAGTCCCATAATGACAGCAAACTCGCAACTGAGTGCAGAGGTGAATGGGTGCCCTGTCCCATGGGCTCTCTGGGTCTGTGGCGGCTGCCCCTGCTTCCCTGCTAGCACAACTTTTACCTGAACCAATTGTACAATGTGGTGTGTTTCTGGGAAGGGAATGAGACAATCAGAGATGCTGCTTCTGTTGAAAAAGAGTCTCTCGCATGAGATCTGAGAATTGCAATAAACTATGGGTAGAGAGATACAAATTGGGAAGAGAGTTTGATACTATGTCTGTTTAGTAAACTGATAGAAATTGGCCCACTCATCTGGAGCCTAGAAGTTTGTGTCCTCAGTGTGAGACGCTTGTTTTTCTTCCCTTCTTTCTGCTGGTCGGAATGTGAAGGAGGACTAGGGTTAGAATATCTGTGATGGACCAAAGTCTGGAAAGATCCTGGCTTCTGGGCATCCCAGAACTCTCATACTTGTGCTTAGATTACCACAGGAAAGACGTAAACTGCCATTTGCAGTCTACCTATTTCTAAAAGTAGGGTCGGGGATGGACATAGTCCTTTGGTGGAGCCATCCTAAAGCTTTTGGTGCAGTGCCAAATGATGCTAGCCTATGGGATAGCTGGGCTCTCTCTATGAACCTCATTGGGTCTAACTGAGGACTTCTTTCAGTTTTTTGTTTTATTTTTATTCAGCCTGAGATCTAACATAGGAAAAAACTCAGTCTAGACATTGAATGGAGCGTGGGAGGCCTTGAAAATCAGATTTACACATTTGATGTTGCTAACTCAAAGCATGCTTTTGTGTTTGTGTTTTAATGCAGAGGTCATGTCTTGATGGAAGTGTACTGGTTAGGAGCCTGAGAGCTGGAGATCTAATAATGCTGGGTATGCTATTTACTAGCATGGTTCAGTTCCCTAGTCAGATTGGCCTTTGCAGATCCCCTGCCCTCTCCCTGCCCAGTGCCTCCAAATAAAACAACCAAACAACCAACCAGTAGTCCTTCCTTCCTTCTTTCCTTCTTCCTTTTGTGCAGGTGGGCACATGGTTGTGTGTGTGTGTCTGTGTTCCTGTCTCTCTCTGTGTGTGTTTGTGTGTATGGTATATGCAGATATGCACATATGTAGAGGCCAGAGATTGATGTAAGGTATCTTTCTTTATCACTCTTCTTAGTTGGATTAACTAGATTGGCTGATGACCAAGCTCTCAGGACCTTCCTGCCTCTACATGCTGTACATCCTGGTTTAAAGATACACAGACTGCTTAAATTAAGTTTTTTGAGAATTTCATTCATGCATTCAATGTATTTTGATCATATTCACCCCCATTCCTCTCCTTAATTCCTCCAAGATTTACTATCCACCCCTCCTAAATTTTTGTCTTCTTTTATTAATAACTCACTGCTTCCAATTTGTGCTGCCAATGTACCAATGAGTTTGAGGACATCTTTTGGAGTGTGGTTGCCTACGAGGGGCCATATCTTTAAGGAAAATTGACTCTCCTTCTTAAAGAAGCCATCAACTTTAATAGTTCCTCACCTAGTGGTAGGAGCCCATGAACCACCTTCATTCCCTCCACGAACCACCCACCACCTTTCCTCTAGTCCATGCCCTAATGTTGACTGGCTGAATCTTGTACAGGCAACCACATCTGTTCTGAGTTCATGAGTACAGGACTCCTGACGTGTCCAGAAGACACTGTTTCAATCCAGCCCTTCCCAGTGTCTGCTCTTATTGTTTTTCAACTTCTGTTTCCATGTTAGTTCTCTAGCTTTGTGGGTAGGGGTGTGATGATGATATCCATCAATGACTGAGCCCTCCACAGATACTTACTCTCTGCACTCTGGCCAGTTGTGAGTTTCTGTGTTAACCATTATCCATCACATAATAGATACGAGGTCTGAAAACTAATCTATGGGTAGAGAGATATGAATTTAGTAGAGAGATATGAATTACTCACTTGGAGCCTATGAACACCCCATCCATGGATTTTTGGTCAGATCTACAGTACCAGGCATGTGCTTCCTCCTATGGGATGGGCCTTAAATCCAACCAGATAGTGATCAGTTACCCTCATAACATTGGAGCCGCATTGTACCATGGGCACATCTTGTCATGCCACATCCAGCTTTTTAGGTGGGTGCTTGGGATCTGAAGTCAGGTCCTCATGTTTCTCAGCAAACACTTTGCCATTGTCTCCGGGGACCCTCTAGTTGCATTCTCCAAGTTCAGGGAGAAGAGAAGCCCTTGAAGCCGGCATTGTGTTGAATTAGGAAGCATCTGCATGAGTGTGTTCTGGGTGTCTTCCAGTGAAAATGGGCTGTTAATACCCAGTCACACATATGGACTTGGATCAGATGTCTGTTAAGCAAGAATCTCAATAATTCACATATGTTTATGCTCTTCCCTAGGTTCTCCCTCCAGTCTTCCTCTTTAGCTATCTATTCTTCCAAATAATTTCAAGTTTTCTCTATAAAAAAGATGATGCTACTGACATTAAGAAGCAGTACAAATGCTTATCCAACAGCATGTAAGAATATTTCATAAATTCTGGATGTAGGTACTGCTATCTTTCTTTGAAGGGAAACAAACTGGCTTTGAGAGAAGGAAGTTAGAGAGTTTTTTCTTTCTCTCTTCCATTATATTTCCTCTTCTAGACTCCTTCTTCTAGACTCACATCTGAATTGCCATGTTGAATTGATACTGAAGAGGAAAAGGGACTGGACTCTTGGTGAGCTTGGAACTGTGGTGAAGGACTGAGGGAATGAATGAATGAAAGTAAATTGCCTATTTGGGAGCAAATTGCTTATTTGGGACCAGTCAGTGTGTTGGTGATAAAATTCAGATTAGCGTTTGTATTGACAGACAATTAAATAGCTGTTTGTCACTGTCTACCAGAATGTTAAAGCTACAGAATAGATGTCAGGTGGTTGAGAGCCGAGCAAAGGGAAGAAGAAGTAACGGGCACTTGCCCTGGAGCAGGAGGCAAGGCCGGTGCTGTGTTCTGCCAGCTCTTGAGGCTCTGGAAAATATCTTGTTCAGAACTGTACACTTCAGGCTCCTGAAATAAATCACTGAGAATTATTTATTCCTCCTGTGTTCTCTAGGCTACTTTTCTCCCCCCACCCCTATCATGTAAGAAGAGTAGGTTCCTTAGAGCTGGGGCCTTGTAACTTTCTCACTTTGCAAAGGTTTTAATAATCATATATCTGAGTCGTGCTGTTAGTTTTTCTTTTCTCAATCTAGACAAAACCTCATTTATGCCTCATCTACGGCACAGTGCTTTTATAGTAGTATGGGGTAATATCCTTGCTCAGTAAGCACCCCTATTTGATGTTTCTTAGCTATGAGTAGATGTTTAGATTTTTTAGGTGCCAAGCCCCCAAATGATAAATGCTTCTGAATTAGAGATCTCATCAGGTACCACAAAGTAAACAGTCAAAGGAAGTTTTCATGTTGGCTGGGTGGAGAAAATCCCAGTTTTGTTGCCTTCCTTCCGATGTCCCCTCTTCCTATTCCAATGTTGCCAGGTTGGGAAACATAGGAGAAAGATTGATCCTTAGTGAAAACACACCTCTGCTTATGCTCCTGGCCCCAGAGATTTGAGAGAGTCAAAATGTATACTGTTTATCTAACTGCAGGCTCAACTTTTCTCTCATTAATGTATCATCCCTTTCCCTTCTTTTCCCTTTGAAGGGGAGGAAGGTGACATACTCCAATCACATCGAATCAACCTTTATTTTCTCCCTGTCCCATTTCAATGTCTAGGGTGCATTTTGGTTTTCTGGAATAAGAACCCTCACCCCTTTGGGCAATCATTTTCTTTATATAGTATTGGTTTTAAATCAATATCAACACATAACTCAGTTGGCAAGGTCTATCCCCTGTCTGTTTAAGTGTTTTTCAGGTCTCTTACACAAGCCTCTAAGAATAGGCTAAAGTAAGATTTCTTTGGGTTTTTCAGTAGTCGGTTATCACAGCTAAAATTTATTGTGAATTGCTTTCTGATAGTAATATGGGGTAATATCCGTGCTTAGTAGCCATCCTATTCTAAAATGGTATCAGAGTTTTCTCCTTGCCCTTATTCTTTTTTTATTTGTTTTTTCTTCTTTTCTTTCTTTACTACCCCTCTGCCATCTTTCAGAGTCACACTCCTTGGATTATGAGCTTAGAATACAAGTGATGAGCTGAAATGCCAGCTCCAGGGACCCTCAGATACCTGTAGGCTGCAGATTGTTTATTTTTATTTTTTGGAATGAGACAGGTGTCATGGAGGAGGCACTCATGGAGGAGGAGCAGGGAAAGCTGAATTTGTAAGGAATCTTGATGCACATTTTATGAGGCATGGTGAGAATTACATTTGTGTGGAGAAAGCAAGAGATTCAGAAACAAAAAGAAATTGGACGTGGGAAATGCAAACTGGAATAAATGCAGGAGCCAGCAACAGTTTTCCAGTTTGCTCAGCAGTCTGTATAATGGAGCTCTGCTCTGACTCCTAAATCAGGAGAGGCCAGTTTTTCATAAACAAGGTGCATGAATGGGCCAGAGAGGTCTGCAGATGAAAGTAAGTCTTTAGACCAGAGGTACTGGAGTCTTGCAAACACAGGACTCTCATGGCAGAGAGAGGAAAGATATATAGAGAGAAATTAAAAATTAAAAACAGTTCAACAGTCCTGCACCCCCCTCCCCCCAGCAAAGGTCCCATGAAGGCAGAAGGCAAAAGATGAAATGAAGAAATGAATCTGAACTCGGTGAATGGCCTTGGGCCCGGTTGAGAAATGGGAGGAGTCTCCCAGCCCAAGAAGTTTTCTCTTGTGTGATGTGGTGCTCTACATTGAGACAGGTAATAATTTGTCTAAAAAAAAAAAAAGATTGTAAATACACCCCTCCCTAGTGCTGTGTAACTGACTGGCTGAGTTAAAGTAACACAAGTTATGATTTTTATCAGTATTTGTCCTAAGTTTTTGGAGCCTAGGAAAAGGTTTTATCTTTCACACCTTCCTCTGAAGTAAACTGCTAACTTTTTTTTCCTCCTGCAGCCCCAATGGCCGGCAAGCAAGTTCATCATATCGCCCTTAAGCTACAAATTCTGCAGTTAGAAGAGGTCTTCTTTTACAGGATTCTGTGTGACTACCGAGGCTGCAGAACCTTAGCTAGTAACTGTGACAGCCAAGGCAGACCTTGAAGTTGCCCACAGGAAGTGCCTGAGAACCAGGGCACCACGTTCAGGCCGGGGCAGTTACCTGATCAATTTGACATCATTTCCTAAGCGCTGGTTACAAGTGCTCTAGATGCATGCTGAGTTAACAGCTGCTTCAGCACCGCCCCCAACCCCCGCACCCCCACCCCCAACTTATCTGCATGAGTGGAACTCCTATTAAGAGTTTGTTTCCCTGTACTGGTTAGTGGAGTTAGAGAACAAACTGACTCTGCTTGGTGTGGATAGGACCGTATTTACCATGGAGATTTCCATAGCCACTTTTTTTGGTTTGGTTAAATCTCCAAATTATCCAATATTTTTATCCTCATTCTTACAAAAGAGAAGTGTCTATAGGCTACATACTTCTTCTTTTCTTAAAATTTCAAGTTGTTGAATATTAACAGCAGCACGGACAGCATTAAAATCTTTGACATGCTCAAATCTTCTGGAAATGAATCATAACATTAAGAATTACTAGCATTTTAAATAATTCATACGTGTAAGAAATAAGAAATTAAAAAAAAGAAATAAAAAGTAAAAGTTCACTTACTTACAGATCCAAGGAAAACCTATTTATTTGAACTATGATTTGAATATTATGAAATGAAGTCAAATTTCCAAAATCTATGCTCATGGAATTTTTGGGTTGCTAAGGAGCTCCTCTTTACATTAGCCATTAATATGAATTAAATATTACTTCATCATGAAAACTCTAATGATATTTTTTTGGCCAACAGCTGCAAGTTTATTCCTTAGGCTATGTTATTAATTTTGTGCCATCGCACAAGGTAGCCTAGTTTTATTCTGAGATTGTTTTATTTTCCCTGGACATTTGGGATGGATAGCTCAGCATAACAAATTATTCTATATGCTCTAGTTTCATGCGCTTAAAGTGGAATCCAAGTTTTAGCATCAGGAACCAATTAAATGATAGTTAGATCTGACTGAAAAATTAATGGCTCAGAACAGAAACTGTGGAGCATTTTTTTTTTCAGTGTATTTTTTTCCCTCTGAGTTTCTGTTTTAAATAAAAATCTGGATAGTTACCAATAAAATGCAAAGCGTCATTTTTTTTTAAAGGCTGTTTGAGTTCAAATGGAGCCCCGCCCTGACTTGAAATGTCCCTTAATGATGGCTGCATCCATACACTGCTGTTAAGCACTGGGTGTTTATCAGCTTTCACCAGGATGTTAAGAATTTGGCCATGAAACACAGTACTGTGGAGCAATGAAGGTCTGAAATGCTACCATGCCCCTTTCGTGGTGAGTGTGATATATTTTTAAATAAACGCTAAAATGATGGCCATTTTACAGTTTCAGTGGTGGCAAGGGCATCTGTTTTTCCTCTAGAACTCAATCAGACTCACTGATATTTTGTAGTAAGGATATATAAATTTGCAGAAAAAAATGTTGATGTTTGGCTTACTGACTTAAACCTTGCTAGTGTGGCCTGACAGAGCCTGGTGGCCTTAGGCGGTACACTAGCACTTAGGGGTCTGGTGGTCCACCAAGGTTCAGATTTGAACATCTGGCTGCTGTTTCAAGCACTCTACACAGAAAGCTAACATAGTACCTTTAATCTGGCTCTAATCCAGACCTATCAGTAATCACTTAGCTTGTTGTACATCTTCTGCCAGTCGTTTTGCCAAAAAAGATTTCATGGGTAGCAATATCAGAAGCGTTTTTTTTTTTTTGTAATTAAATTATTGTCGCTTTACTGGAAAATCCCCTTATATTTGCAAAGACCCGAGTGTGTGTTCATTTCCTCAAGCCCTCCTTGACTTGTGCTCTGCGAAGGCAGTTTTGGCTGTGTGTCTTTCCAGTCTAATGGCCTCCACTCCGCAGTTCATGTTGGGCATCACTTTCCAGAGACAGTCAAAATCCCTAAATGATGACAGAAGTCATTTGATCTTGAGGGGCAAGAAAAAAGAAGAGAAACAGGAGTTGTTTTTTTTTTTTTTCGGACCTTTTCTATGGATTTCCAAGAGAAGTTGTGAGATAAGAATAAGGCCCGTGTTTCTGTGCTGGAACACACCATCCTAACCTTTCTCCCAAGGACTGAAGGGAATACATTTGCTGTGTGGAGAGGACCTGCCCCCTCCTCTTTGTGCACAGGATTGTAACTTGTGCATACATGTCTGTCTATGCCTCCTTCATTTGTGCGTGGCCAGTGGCATTGGTTCTTTGTGGTCCAGTGGCAACTGGCCACAGCAGGTGCTCACCGTGTATCTGCTGCTGGCTGGATGGATATGGATGTCGTCATGGTCCTTGAGTCCTTTGCTATGAGAGCCACTCCTCTCTTCCTCAGCTCTGCTTCAGGGCTTGGGAGAGCTGACTGCAGTTGGTGGGAGTATCTCAGGTTCCCATGTCACAATATGCCTTCTGGTTTGGACAACAGAAGACAGTGTTGGGAGACTGTAGGGCAGCCGAAAAGGGGAAAACCCAGCAATTGTATCACCTACGTAAGTTCTTTGTAATTTTGGTTTTAATTGAGCACAAGGTGTTCAGTAGGTTATTATGATACAAAGTTGGAATTGCGCTTCTTAACCCTAAAGATGCTTAACAAAGAGGGAATTGCAGCTGGGCATGACTGAGCATGTCTGTAATCCCTGAACATGAGATGCTGAAGCAGGGAAGAACAAATGTGAGCTTAAGTTCAGTCTGGGCTATGGAGTGATACATTGTCTCAGAAAGAAAAAAAGAAAGAAAGAGGAATTTCCTTAGTTCAAAAGCATATATAATGGGCAAGGGTCTTTGCTCATATTGCAGATTCTCCAAAGGGCAGGTAATAAGTTCTTTTGGGGGGCTGTCCTTCTGTTTTTACTTTCTAGAAATACCTGATCCTTGCATGTCACCATGGTTTTCTAACTGTCTTCCTACTTGAGATCATGGCAGTATACAGTAATCATCCCCTTCTGCTGTGGAAGTAGTTGGTAGAGTTAGGATGTCCACAGGTTCCCACCATGGTTGGTAGCAGCTCCCACTGACAGGAAAGACAGGAGATTCTGGCAAAGCTACTCTGTGACCACTTTCTGAAAATAGAAAAAATGTTTTGTGGCTTGTTTAATTTCTATCATACTGTACTTGGCTAGCTACTGAGGTCAGCAAACTATGTAGTCAAGTACTGTTAGACAGCATCCGGAATTCTTACTTTAAAATTCATTTTTTATAAGGACTTCAGATGAATTAAAATTTACATGGATCTATTTCTCTCTTTTCTCAGCTTTGTGGCCCATCTATGTATTTTGTTGGAGGATGAGAAAGCCATCACCTGTGGTTTGTTTCAGACTATGAGTAGTGGCTTCCCTTCCAAATGAGCTTGAAGTTCACATGTACAGCTAACGAACAAAGAACATTGCATTTTCTAATAGGGGAGCTTCAAACTTGAAGCCAACAGGACATTCTGTGCATGTGACTGTATAGCCCTGCAATGGTCAGACACCTCTGGGCACCAGGTACTGATCTAATGTACTGGCATGCACAGTTAATAAAACATGGCATTTTACAGCTAGTCTGACCTTGAGCATGTATAGCTCTGTGTTTATCAGGGTAGTCCAAACTTCTCTTTGGAGAAGATCACACATATCTGCCACATACACTACCATATTATTTCACAGTAAATAATTGGGCTTCTCTTTAAAAATTTAAATTTAGAACATCATCTCAGCGTGCAGTGAACACTTAGAGTTAAAATTTCCCATGACTTCCTGTGCTGTAGGTTACCATTAGATATTCTGTTCTCATTTGATAAAAGCATGTGGCTCAAAATAAATGCCATTCTGTGGTAATGAGCTTCAGTATGCACTGGAGTTTGCCTGGATTTTAGAGGGTGAGTTGGCTGTGAGCTATTCAGCATCTCCTTAGCCTTCTCTTGAGACGCTAATTACTCATCACATTTCATTTCATCCTTTTTCTTATATTTCAAAAAAAAAAAAGTCAGAGGTAAAGATTTTTGAAAAATGAAGAAATACCCGAAAGTATTTTGTTTTTAAACTCAGAGATTCAAAGAGAAAGAGATAATTCAAACTTTTGTCTTTGCTTCACCTGGTTATAACCAGATCAGCTGAAATTGGGTATTCCAAGCTTCATCTGGAAGCAAATTTCTATAGTTGAGTCATAAGCCCCTGAAAAATGGGGTTTATGAGGAAAATGTGAAAAGACCCTCAAATTTAGGATAAGGCACAACCATAATTTTACAGGCATTAGACTCCTGAAATAACTTTGTATGAAGATTACACTGGGATTTGTCCCCCATTTTGTAGAAAATGCTTAATGGTGAACTATATTTTATGCACACAAAAAGACTTATTTCATAAGACAAGGGGCTCAAGGACTTTCATTCCAATATTCAACAATACTATTACTAAAGGGCTATTTCCTTCTACTCTGATAATTGAGTGATCTTAAGTGATATTTAAAAGAAAATACCACTCCACTGAACTTATGTGTGAAGAAGATAAGTGACAGACGAATTGTCCAATTTCAGTGCAATGTATTCCACCCATGTATTTGGTATACCATGAAACAGAATTGATGGAATGTCTTCTTGAATATTCTGTTCCATAGAAACCAGGGAAATGAATTTTTATTTTGTTTGTATCAAACAATAGCTAAAGTGTTAACATCTGAGTATGCATTAGAATATGTATAAATTGTGTCTAATGCAAAATATTTAATTCCTTTTTTGCCTTTTTTCTTTCTCATTTCTTTTAGATCAAAAACAAAACAAAGCAAACAAACAAAAAAGGAAACCCAGTGCTCACAATTTAACATGAAGGAATACTCAGATTTTCATATTAAATTTTGGTGATTTTGGCTCTTTCTTTTATAAGACAGGGAAATATTAAATTCCAATCTTAGTTTAAAAATTAATTCTTCACATATCAGATAACTGGGTTAAGAATAGTTTCTATAAAAAACATAAAGGCATATCTTCTTTTGAAATACTTGAATTATTTTTAACTGATAAAGTACATTTATTGTGCACAAATACTTATATTTCTAGTGTTTCTAGTTGAATACACACACACACACACACACACACACACACACACACACACACATTTTAAAGACAGGGTTTCTTTGTGAGTCTTGTGTGTCCTGGAACTCATTCTGTAGGCCAGCCTGGCCTTGAGCTTACAGAGAATGGCCTGCTTCTGCCTTCTGAGTGCTAGGATTAAAGGCATGTGCCACCATTGCCTGGATCAAAATGAATTTATTTATTATGAATAACTATTTATGGTATTTTCAAATATGTATACATGATTGAATGGGGATCAAAGTTAGACAGAAGCAATGGGTAATTTGGAACAAAACCTACCACTTGTAGTTACCATACAAAGAAGAGGGATCATCTTATGGGTCTTGATCCTTTCCCTACAGGTCCTGGATGACTCTAGGTGCTGCTGTCAGAATTGAATCTAACTGAAGGATACCCACTTGCTTCTAAGACTGGAGGATGGTTTACTGTGGTAGAAAACTGCATACATTGTCAAGGTCAGAAATGCTGAGAGAACATAGAAGAACAAACAAGCATCATTGTCCAGCTCCTTATACAAATTGCTAAATTTTAAGGGAATTTACAAGGATGTTAATGAAGTTTATGATTCTAAAGTGTTTTATATTTTTAAAATAAATCCCTTAAGTGGCTTTGGTTATTATTCTATTGTTTCATCTCTTGACAATAGTTCTTTGTTTTGTTTTTTAAGTGGGATTTGAGACAAGGTCATATTTTTTAGTCTATGTTAGCCTCCAACTCCTTAAAAATTTTTTTATTGGATGTATTCATTTTATTTTATGTGGGTATTTGCTTGCATGTGTATATGTACACCTGAAGGTGTACTTTTAAACTATTTATTTGTTGGTATCTTAATGTCTCTACCTCCCTTCCAGCCCACCGACCCAAGGCATGGGAGAAAAAAGGTTAGGAGAAACAGGAAATGTAGACTTCTCTAGATGCGGCTCTCAGGGGCTACTCCAATCCTCGACAGGACTTCAATAGCCCATCCAGTCCAACAGGAACACAGGAGCAGGTACCAGCAGCAACGGAAACACAGGCAACCAGAAAACCAGGAAACAAAACAGTAGCCCTAACCAGCAGCATTTCGAGGGAGCTCCAGGAGGGACTTGTCCAACTCCAATGTAAAAGTTTGCTTGTCCAACTCCAATGTGAAAGTGTTTGTTCTGTCTTACATTTTATTTATAAGAGGCCTGCTGTTTTTCTAATGAGAGACAGAAAAGGAGGTGGTCAGGGTGGGAGGGGAGGTGGGGAGGGACCGAGAGAAGTAGAGGGAAGGGAAACTGCAATCAGGAGATATTGTCTGAGAAAAAAAAAACCTATTTTTAATAAAACGTGGAAAAAGAACCTTAATAAAAAAAACTCTAGGAAAAAAAGATTTAGGTATACATTGGAGAGATACAGCTCTCCAGAGGAAGGGATGCAGAAGAAGGGGGGGGGGGGAGGGGGGAGCTTCTGGGGGGCGGGGTTAACTCTGCTGACAACCAATTACATCCTGGGGTTGGAGAAACTGGTTCAGATGACATTCCAAGAGAGTAAACTTCATTTCTCAGTGTGCATAGGATATCAACACGTTTATAGAGGTCTTATCCTGACAGAGGGAGTTTAAGCTTGTTCTTATCTCATGATTAGAAATGCCATTTGTTAAATGTCAGGTGAAGGGAGTGTGTTCAATAACTACACCCTCAATGGCCACTTTTAATTTTTTTGGCTTTAAGTTACTTTACCTTTTTGGCAATAAAGCACAAAAGGAATCCAAGTATGAAGGTTCATGATATAAAATCTATAAACATCTCTGGCTCAGGCAAGAGGATCACTTGGATCCAGTTCAAGGTCAACTTGGACTCTATGAACCACATTTCAAAAAAAGAAAAAAAAGGTAGAAAAAAAAAGAAAAAAATTTGCTTTCTCTTTCATCAAACATTTTCAAAGAGTCCTTGCAAGAGTGAGGAGTTTGAATAGGATTTGGGAGGCTTCTCATGG